>OZ038312.1:7302874-7423819 GCA_964035775.1 Osedax frankpressi | reverse complement strand
AACTTATAGTTTAGATAGCTTATAGCTTAGATAGCTTATGGCTTAGCTAAATTATGGCTTAGATAGCTTCTATCTTAGATGTCTTATGGCTTAGATGTCTTATAGCTTATTTGGTTTATAAATGAACAGTCGCAGGATAAGAAGTACAACTACTGCAGAATATTAAAAATAATAAAACAAAATAAAACTCTTTTATTCTATTAAATAATTATTAACTCGATAACAAAATTAGATTTCTAATGATTTTACGACGTAAACTTAGATCCGAACCTTTACGACGATGTTATCGGTTTTACCGGTTTTTCTTATTCCAGCAACAGCCTGAGGATGAAATGAATGTGTAGCGAATGCGGTACATAGCGAAACTAGCCGAACGAAGAGTTTCATCAGCGAAAACCTTAAATATTCGGCCGAAAGCTCCTTTGCTCAACTCTCCCGTGTAGACGATGTCGTTGCGAGGGAATTCAAGGGTCTTCAGAGAGATGGCGTGGTCGTCGGTGTAATCTAGTAAACTTATCGGAAAAACACGAAACATATCAAAATAATTTTCACGAAATTCATTTCATTTTATATTGAATGTATTATATTAATGTATTATATTAATGTATTATATTAATGTATTATATTAATGTATTATATTAATGTATTATATTAATGTATTATATTAATGTATTATATTAATGTATTATATTAATGCATTATATTAATGCATTATATTAATGTATTATATTAATGTATTATATTAATGTATTATATTAATGTATTATATTAATGTATTATATTAATGTATTATATTAATGTATTATATTAATGTATTATATTAATGTATTATATTAATGTATTATATTAATGTATTATATTAATGTATTATATTAATGTATTATATTAATGCATTATATTAATGTATTATATTAATGTATTATATTAATGCATTATATTAATGCATTATATTAATGTATTATATTAATGTATTATATTAATGTATTATATTAATGTATTATATTAATGTATTATATTAATGTATTATATTAATGCATTATATTAATGTATTATATTAATGTATTATATTAATGTATTATATTAATGTATTATATTAATGCATTATATTAATGTATTATATTAATGTATTATATTAATGCATTATATTAATGTATTATATTAATGTATTATATTAATGTATTATATTAATGTATTATATTAATGTATTACATAGCAACGTAAATTATAAACTAAACTAAGAATGTATAACAAATTACATTTTCAAAAGATACAAAATATCAATAATTATCAAAACTAGGCTATAATATAAACAAAATAGAATAGAATATTAATATTAATTGAATAATATTACTATTACTGAAGATGTTTTTCTAAAATGTAAATAATTAACCTTCTTTGATGGTAGCAGCTATTTGCTGGTAAACGTCCCATGTCGATGGAGAGTATGTCACTTCCAGGAGCATTGTGGTAACGAATGTTATTTCTCTTATCCACCTGGTGGTAGTTTTGTATATATAGGTTGAATTATAAAACGTGATATATTTCAACAGAGATTAATATTCTTTTTTCGTTACTACTATAAAATATGCGTTTTTAGCACATTTCTAGATTGAATTGAAATTCACAATATATATTATTTCAAGTTATAAAAATGGATTTTAAAATATCTGTCGACCATTTTAACTGAATATTTGGTTAGTTTGCATTAAGTAGTAATACATTTAGAGACTGCACCGATATAGATACATATAGACTACATAGCAGGGAGAAAATAAAGAGAGATTTCTTAAATATTGAATTCCGAGATATAATCTTATCATATTGACTTAGAATCAACTTATAAACTATACGGATTCTCGCGGATAATCGCATCTCACCTGACGTCTGTGTAGACGACGAGCATACATAACAAACAGTACGAGGGCCAAAGCCACAATCACCAGCACGGGAATGGTGAACTTCAGTGCACGGGTGGGAAACAAAGACTTCAGGATATTATCAAAATCTCCGACTTCGGTGTTGGTAGAGTGGTCGTCGACATCTGAAAGCGTTGAATACTAATCAAGTGCGATGGGCAGATTTTGGAGAGGTGATAAATCAGTCTGAGGTCAGGTGGTTACGTGAATTTCTGTAACTGGGTAGGACTGAGTTAAATTCACAACTGTGAAATAGAAATCGTAAACTTTCCCAATTTTTTCAATATTTTTCATAAGTCGGAAAAAGTTGACCAGAGGGAAATAGCGATATAGTGAGGTCATAAAAGTGAAAAGAGGTACAAATGAGTCTACAGAGAATGGGCAAGAGTTCAAAGATGTCGGGAAAATGTGTTCAATATCTAGAGGATTTTTCAATATATGGAAGGAATCACTGGTCTAGAATAGGGTTGAAATAGTCAAGGTCATGTTTAGATCTGGGAGGGGGTTCAAGAATTTTAAAAATCGGATGCACCGAAGACTCCATGCAAATATTGGCAGACGTAAGGTAATAACAAAGAAAAGATGTCTAGAAAGCGCGATGTAAAGAATAAAGTAAGTACCAGCTACTGAAGTACTGAAAATATTGATATTAGTTGATCTGTTCAATAATTGTACGAAAGCTGGTTAGTAAATACAAAATAAGAAATTATAAAAAGCAATGCACATTCATATTAGCAATTATTAATAAATGAACTCCTTTAAACTCTTTCCTCTCTTCCTACCCTCATCAACCTTCTCTCTACCACCGTATCCCTGCACAGCTCCTCCTCTCTCCACCTATTTCAACCTATCGTATCTGAAACTATACTCTCTAACTCTTTTCACCTCTTCCCTACCTGATCCATTCATCCTCGCTCCATCCCTCCCTATGTCCTCACCAACTCTCCCCCCTGATGCTTTCCCACTCTCTCCGCCCTCCTCTATCATATTTCCCTATACTCTCTCTCTAGTCCTCTTTACACCCTACCCTATCCACCCTCCCTAGTCCTCTCTAACTCTCTCCACCCTCCCTAGTCCTCTACACCCTCCCTAGTCCTCTCTAACTCTCTCCACCCTCCCTAGTCCTCTACACCCTCCCTAGTCCTCTCTAACTCTCTCCACCCTCCCTAGTCCTCTCTAACTCTCTACACCCTCCCTAGTCCTCTCTAACTCTCTCCACCCTCCCTAGTCCTCTCCACCCTCCCTAGTCCTCTCTAACTCTCTCCACCCTCCCTAGTCCTCTCTAACTCTCTACACCCTCCCTAGTCCTCTCTAACTCTCTCCACCCTCCCTAGTCCTTTCTAACTCTCTCCACCCTCCCTAGTCCTCTACACCCTCCCTAGTCCTCTCTAACTCTCTCCACCCTCCCTAGTCCTCTCTAACTCTCTACACCCTCCCTAGTCCTCTCTAACTCTCTCCACCCTCCCTAGTCCTCTCCACCCTCCCTAGTCCTCTCTAATTCTCTCCACCCTCCCTAGTCCTCTCTAACTCTCTCCACACTCCCCTATCCACCCTCCCTAGTCCTCTCTAACTCTCTACACCCTCCCTAGTCCTCTCTAACTCTCTCCACCCTCCCTAGTCCTCTCTAACTCTCTCCACACTCCCCTATCCACCCTCCCTAGTCCTCTCTAACTCTCTACACCCTCCCTAGTCCTCTTTAACTCTCTACACCCTCCCTAATCCTCTCTAACTCTCTACACCCTCCCTAGTCCTCTCTAACTCTCTACACCCTCCCTAGTCCTCTCTAACTCTCTACACCCTCCCCTATTCATTCTTCCTAGTCCTCTCCACCCTCCCTAGTCCTCTCTATCTCTCTACACCCTCCCTAGTCCTCTCTAACTCTCTACACCCTCCCTAGTCCTCTCTAACTATCTACACTCTCCCTAGTCCTCTCCACCCTCCCTAGTCCTCTCTATCTCTCTACACCCTCCCTAGTCCTCTCTAACTCTCTACACCCTCCCTGGTCCTCTCACACTCTATACACCCTCCCTAGTCCTCTCTAACTCTTTACACCCTCCCCTATTCATTCTTCCTAGTCCTCTCCACCCTCCCTAGTCCTCTCTATCTCTCTACACCCTCCCTAGTCCTCTCTAACTCTCTACACCCTCCCTAGTCCTCTCTACACCCTCCCTAGTCCTCTCTAACTCTCTACACCCTCCCTAGTCCTCTCTAACTCTCTACACCCTCCCCTATTCATTCTTCCTAGTCCTCTCCACCCTCCCTAGTCCTCTCTATCTCTCTACACCCTCCCTAGTCCTCTCTATCTCTCTACACCCTCCCTAGTCCTCTCTAACTCTCTACACCCTCCCTAGTCCTCTCTAACTCTCTACACCCTCCCTAGTCCTCTCTAACTCTTTACACCCTCCCCTATTCATTCTTCCTAGTCCTCTCCACCCTCCCTAGTCCTCTCTAACTCTCTACACCCTCCCTAGTCCTCTCTAACTCTCTACACCCTCCCTAGTCCTCTTTAACTCTCTACACCCTCCCTAGTCCTCTCTAACTCTCTACACCCTCCCTAGTCCTCTCTAACTCTCTCCACCCTCCCTAGTCCTCTCTAACTCTCTCCACACTCCCCTATCCACCCTCCCTAGTCCTCTCTAACTCTCTACACCCTCCCTAGTCCTCTTTAACTCTCTACACCCTCCCTAATCCTCTCTAACTCTCTACACCCTCCCTAGTCCTCTCTAACTCTCTACACCCTCCCTAGTCCTCTCTAACTCTCTACACCCTCCCCTATTCATTCTTCCTAGTCCTCTCCACCCTCCCTAGTCCTCTCTATCTCTCTACACCCTCTCTAGTCCTCTCTAACTCTCTACACCCTCCCTAGTCCTCTCTAACTATCTACACTCTCCCTAGTCCTCTCCACCCTCCCTAGTCCTCTCTATCTCTCTACACCCTCCCTAGTCCTCTCTAACTCTCTACACCCTCCCTGGTCCTCTCACACTCTATACACCCTCCCTAGTCCTCTCTAACTCTTTACACCCTCCCCTATTCATTCTTCCTAGTCCTCTCCACCCTCCCTAGTCCTCTCTATCTCTCTACACCCTCCCTAGTCCTCTCTAACTCTCTACACCCTCCCTAGTCCTCTCTACACCCTCCCTAGTCCTCTCTAACTCTCTACACCCTCCCTAGTCCTCTCTAACTCTCTACACCCTCCCCTATTCATTCTTCCTAGTCCTCTCCACCCTCCCTAGTCCTCTCTATCTCTCTACACCCTCCCTAGTCCTCTCTATCTCTCTACACCCTCCCTAGTCCTCTCTAACTCTCTACACCCTCCCTAGTCCTCTCTAACTCTCTACACCCTCCCTAGTCCTCTCTAACTCTTTACACCCTCCCCTATTCATTCTTCCTAGTCCTCTCCACCCTCCCTAGTCCTCTCTAACTCTCTACACCCTCCCTAGTCCTCTCTAACTCTCTACACCCTCCCTAGTCCTCTTTAACTCTCTACACCCTCCCTAGTCCTCTCTAACTCTCTAAACCCTCCCTAGTCCTCTCTAACTATCTACACCCTCCCTAGTCCTCTCTAACTCTTTACACCCTCCCCTATTCATTCTTCCTAGTCCTTTACACCCTCCCGAGTCCTCTTTAACTCTCTACACCCTCCCCTATCCATTCTCCCTAGTCCTCTCCACTATACTGGACGCGTACGTACCACACTTAGTAACATTACAATAGTCCCAGGCAAGTGAGGCGTCGACGAAACACCAGGGGGCGTGGCGTACGCGCGGCGTCGGATTACGACAGGTCACGCCCTCTAGCCACAGATAGGGATGGGACGGAGCTTCGTCGCCGGACCACGGATGGCAAGAGGCCCCTCGAGACGAAATAGCTGCGGAGCCGACGTACGCTTGACCTCGGTCAGAGAAACAGTGATCTGTTGGGGGCGTGGTTAACGCCGTGGGGGAGGTTCGGCAGCCAAAGTGGGCGTGGCTAGGCGACAACGAAAACACGCATTAAGCGGAACGGAGAAAATGTTGATATCAGAAAGAGAATTTAGGAGAAATCATAAGCGATGTGTTAAATAACAATATGTTAAAGAACAATATGTTAAAGAACAATATGTTAAAGAACAATGTGTTAAAGAACAATGTGTTAAAGAACAATGTGTTAAAGAACAATGTGTTAAAGAACAATATGTTAAAGAACAATGTGTTAAAGAACAATATGTTAAAGAACAATGTGTTAAAGAACAATGTGTTAAAGAACAATATGTTAAAGAACAATGTGTTAAAGAACAATGTGTTAAATAACAATATGTTAAAGAACAATGTGTTAAAGAACAATATGTTAAAGAACAATATGTTAAAGAACAATGTGTTAAAGAACAATATGCTAACAGAAATAATGGAATAATATAATATTTAATAATTTCAAATGTGTGAATAAATTATTTGACTTCAGTGTTTAATATAAAAAATAAATTGTATTTATTAAAAATCCATTATTTAATGTTAATTAATTATTTACTTATATTATTATATACTTTATAGCTATATACAATATCTATAATATATAAATAAATATTACATCTGAGATTACAGAGATTTATTAATAATACATTAATATTAATAATTAGCATGAAAATTGTACTCAATTCTACATTATACTGCCACAATCCTTATCAACTTTTTATTTAAAAGTAATTAATATATATAATTAAAAGATGAGATTGTGACTGAATCTAAATTTAGAATCAAAAATAAATGTAATCTAAGAAGGAACTCTCACAATATATTAAATAATTAATAAAGTATGATTTTCAGGTGGATGGTGAGATTACAGGTGAGTAGGAAAGGGAAATGAAGATTAATATGTTTTGTAGTATTCAAATATTTTGTACTTATATTGTAGTTAATTAGCTAATACTTAATGGTATACGATACAGTGGGAAATTAGCACATTTTTAAGTATAATAATGATTAGTGAGTAACACAAAATCCATTAGAAAATAGCGAGGGAATTTGGAGAATTCCATAGAATGCTTACTAGTTGGAATGAGCGGTTTCAATGGAAGATTCGAGCATCCCATTGTGGAAGTTGTGGAATTTGAACACTTTTGAAGAGACAATTTCGCAAGTTTGTCGGCAAGGTGTGTTTCATTGTTACAATACCAATTCTCCGTCCACTCGCAGTCCTTGCTGTAAGGGGTGAGGCTTAGGTTGGTAGTGGGATTAGTGTTAGCGGTGGGGCTTAAATCAGGTGTTAGGACTTGTATTGGGACTTGTGTTATTGTTGGGACTTGTGTTAGAGTTGGGACTTGTGTTAGAGTTGGGACTTGTGTTAGAGTTGGGAATTGTGTTAGAGTTGGGACTTGTGTTAGAGTTGGGACTTGTGTTAGAGTTGGGACTTGTGTTAGAGCTTGGAATTGTGTTAGAGTTGGGACTTGTGTTAGAGTTGGGAATTGTGTTAGAGTTGGGACTTGTGTTAGAGTTGGGACTAGTGTTAGAGTTGGGACTTGTGTTAGAGTTGGGACTTGTGTTAGAGTTGGGAATTGTGTTAGAGTTGGGACTTGTGTTAGAGTTGGGACTAGTGTTAGAGTTGGGACTAGTGTTAGAGTTGGGACTAGTGTTAGAGTTGGGACTAGTGTTAGAGTTGGGACTTGTGTTAGAGTTGGGACTTGTGTTAGAGTTGGAAGTTGTTTTAGAGTTGGGACTTGTGTTAGAGTTGGAAGTTGTGTTAGAGTTGGGACTTGTGTTAGAGTTGGGACTTGTGTTAGAGTTGGGACTTGTGTTAGAGTTGGGACTTGTGTTAGAGTTGGGACTTGTGTTAGAGTTGGGACTTGTGTTAGAGTTGGGACTAGTGTTAGAGTTGGGACTTGTGTTAGAGTTGGTACTTGTGTTAGAGTTGGGACTTGTGTTAGAATTGGGACTTGTGTTAGAGTTGGGACTTGTATTAGAGTTGGGACTTGTGTTAGAGTTGGGACTTGTGTTAGAGTTGGGACTTGTGTTAGAGTTGGGACTTGTGTTAGAGTTGGGACTTATGTTAGAGTTGGGACTTGTGTTAGAGTTGGGACTTGTGTTAGAGTTGGGACTTGTGTTAGAGTTGGGACTTGTGTTAGAGTTGGGACTTGTGTTAGAGTTGGGACTTGTGTTAGATTTGGGACTTGTGTTAGAGTTGGGACTAATGTTAGAATTGGGACTTGTGTTAGAGTTGGGACTTGTGTTAGAGTTGGGACTTGTGTTAGAGTTGGGACTTGTGTTAGAATTGGGACTTGTGTTAGAGTTGGGACTTATGTTAGAGTTGGGACTTGTGTTAGAGTTGGGACTTGTGTTAGAGTTGGGACTTGTGTTAGGGATGGGACTTGTGCAAGGGTTGGGACTTGTGTTAGAATTGGGACTTGTGTTAGAGTTGGGACTTGTAGAAATACCAATTCTTTATTTACTCAAAATCGCAATTAATATAATGGTTTGTGGCAACAATGGGATTATTAATGTTGACTGGACGGGGCCGGGGGTGGGGCGTGGTCAACCTACAAATGTCGAGAACGCGGCCCCGCTGACATTCCTTATAGTTCTGGCGGCAGAGGCGCACGGCGAGGGCGTGTCTACAGATGGGGTCGGCGACCACGGCGTTCAGAGCGGCCGTCCACGACAGGTGGCGTTGGCGGTTGCCATGGCGACGAGCCCATACGAGGGAGCCGGGTACGATGGTGTGCGAACACTCGACGCCTTCGTACGGCACGCATGCCAATGACGACTTCCTGTCGGGTTACGGTGCTCGTAGGAGGTGGGAGTTGCGGTGGTGGGAGTTGGATTTAGGGTGGAGTTTGAAGGTGTAGCGGGAGTTTAGCGGGAGTTTTGGAGTTTGGCAGCAGCTCGAGAGTGGTGTGGTTTGTAGAGTTCACTCGTGATCAGGGAATTGGAGTGAAGTGACTACTTCAAGGCTATCATTGCATTGTATCGTATAAGCATTTAGATTAGTCGGTATTAGCCGTCGCCATGGCAACAAGATAAAGTAAACAACGCCTATTCCCCTACGGGGAGTGTAAAACATGAGTGCAGACCCGACTTCTATAATCAGATTGCCATCCTGATCATGAATAACAGTTAGTTGAATAACAAATTAATTGAATCTATTTATAGGACATGGTAAAGAGGTAAGCTAAAACCAAATATGATAAACATATTATTAATACGATATATTATATTATAGATAAATCTGGTGAAGTCAACGATGAATCATAATAAAATAGTCAATCCCACACCTTAGCTATACCTACTTATATACATATTACCACTTAGCCACACCCTCACCTTAGCTACACCCACACTTTAGCCACACCCACACTTTAGCTACACCCACAGCTTAGCCACACCCTCACCTTAGCTACACCCACACTTTAGCTACACCCTCACCTTAGCTACACCCACACCTTAGCCACACCCACACTTTAGCTACACCCACAGCTTAGCCACACCCACATCTTAGCTACACCCACAGCTTAGCTACACCCACACCTTAGCTACACCCACACCTTAGCCACACCCACAGCTTAGCCACACCCTCACCTTAATTGCACCCACAGCTTAGCCACACCCTCACCTTAGCTACACCCACAGCTTAGTTACACCCACATCTTAGCTACACCCACACCTTAGCTACACCCACACCTTAGCTACACCCACAGCTTAGCTACACCCACAGCTTAGTTACACCCACACCTTAGTTACACCCACACCTTAGTTACACCCACACCTTAGCTACACCCACACCTTAGCTACACCCACACTTTAGCTACACACACAGCTTAGCCACACCCTCACCTTAGCTACACCCACACCTTAGCTACACCCACACTTTAGCTACACCCACATCTTAGCTACACCCACACTTTAGCTACACCCACACCGTAGCTACACCCACACTTTAGCTACACCCACAGCTTAGCCACACCCACAATTTAGCTACACCCACATCTTAGCTACACCCACACTTTAGCTACACCCACATCTTAGCTACACCCACACTTTAGCTACACCCACACCGTAGCTACACCCTCACCTTAGCTACACCCACACCTTAGCTACACCCACACTTTAGCTACACCCACATCTTAGCTACACCCACACTTTAGCTACACCCACACCGTAGCTACACCCTCACCTTAGCTACACCCACACCTTAGCTACACCCACACTTTAGCTACACCCACATCTTAGCTACACCCACACTTTAGCTACACCCATACCGTAGCTACACCCACAGCTTAGCCACACCCTCACCTTAGCTACACCCACACCTTAGCTACACCCACACTTTAGCTACACCCACACCTTAGCTACACCCACAGCTTAGCCACACCCTCACCTTAGCTACACCCACAGCTTAGCCACACCCTCACCTTAGTTACACCCACACCTTAGCTACACCCTCACCTTAGCTACACCCACAGCTTAGCCACACCCTCACCTTAGTTACACCCACACCTTAGCTACACCCACACCTTAGCTACACCCACACATTAGCTACACCCACACCTTAGTTACACCCACAGCTTAGCCACACCCACACTTTAGCTACACCCACAGCTTAGCCACACCCACAATTTAGCTACACCCACATCTTAGCTACACCCACACTTTAGCTACACCCACAGCTTAGCCACACCCACAATTTAGCTACACCCACAGCTTAGCCACACCCACAATTTAGCTACGCCCACACCCTAGCTACACCCACACTTTAGCTACACCCACAGCTTAGTTACACCCACATCTTAGCTACACCCACACCGTAGCTACACCCATACCTTAGCTACACCCACACTTTAGCTACACCCACATCTTAGCTACACCCACACTTTAGCTACACCCACACCGTAGCTACACCCTCACCTTAGCTACACCCACACCTTAGCTACACCCACACTTTAGCTACACCCACAGCTTAGCCACACCCACAATTTAGCTACACCCACAGCTTAGCCACACCCACAATTTAGCTACACCCACACCCTAGCTACACCCACACTTTAGCTACACCCACAGCTTAGCCACACCCACAATTTAGCTACACCCTCACCTTAGCTACACCCACACCTTAGCTACACCCACACTTTAGCTACACCCACATCTTAGCCACACCCTCACCTTAGTTACACCCACACCTTAGCTACACCCTCACCTTAGCTACACCCACACCTTAGCTACACCCACACTTTAGCTACACCCACATCTTAGCTACACCCACACTTTAGCTACACCCACACCGTAGCTACACCCTCACCTTAGCTACACCCACACCTTAGCTACACCCACACTTTAGCTACACCCACATCTTAGCTACACCCACACTTTAGCTACACCCATACCGTAGCAACACCCACACTTTAGCTACACCCACATCTTAGTTACACCCACAGCTTAGCCACACCCACACTTTAGCTACACCCACAGCTTAGCCACACCCACAATTTAGCTACACCCACATCTTAGCTACACCCACACTTTAGCTACACCCACAGCTTAGCCACACCCACAATTTAGCTACACCCACAGCTTAGCCACACCCACAATTTAGCTACGCCCACACCCTAGCTACACCCACACTTTAGCTACACCCACAGCTTAGTTACACCCACATCTTAGCTACACCCACACCGTAGCTACACCCATACCTTAGCTACACCCACACTTTAGCTACACCCACATCTTAGCTACACCCACACTTTAGCTACACCCACACCGTAGCTACACCCTCACCTTAGCTACACCCACACCTTAGCTACACCCACACTTTAGCTACACCCACAGCTTAGCCACACCCACAATTTAGCTACACCCACAGCTTAGCCACACCCACAATTTAGCTACACCCACACCCTAGCTACACCCACACTTTAGCTACACCCACAGCTTAGCCACACCCACAATTTAGCTACACCCTCACCTTAGCTACACCCACACCTTAGCTACACCCACACTTTAGCTACACCCACATCTTAGCCACACCCTCACCTTAGTTACACCCACACCTTAGCTACACCCTCACCTTAGCTACACCCACACCTTAGCTACACCCACACTTTAGCTACACCCACATCTTAGCTACACCCACACTTTAGCTACACCCACACCGTAGCTACACCCTCACCTTAGCTACACCCACACCTTAGCTACACCCACACTTTAGCTACACCCACATCTTAGCTACACCCACACTTTAGCTACACCCATACCGTAGCAACACCCACACTTTAGCTACACCCACACCTTAGCCACACCCACAGCTTAGTCACACCCTCACCTTAGCTACAACCACAGCTTAGCCACACCCTCACCGTAGCTACACCCACACTTTAGCTACACCCACAGCTTAGCCACACCCACAATTTAGCTACACCCACAGCTTAGCCACACCCACAATTTAGCTACGCCCACACCCTAGCTACACCCACACTTTAGCTACACCCACAGCTTAGTTACACCCACATCTTAGCTACACCCACACCGTAGCTACACCCATACCTTAGCTACACCCACACTTTAGCTACACCCACATCTTAGCTACACCCACACTTTAGCTACACCCACACCGTAGCTACACCCTCACCTTAGCTACACCCACACCTTAGCTACACCCACACTTTAGCTACACCCACAGCTTAGCCACACCCACAATTTAGCTACACCCACAGCTTAGCCACACCCACAATTTAGCTACACCCACACCTTAGCCACACCCACAGCTTAGCCACACCCTCACCTTAATTGCACCCACAGCTTAGCCACACCCTCACCTTAGCTACACCCACAGCTTAGTTACACCCACATCTTAGCTACACCCACACCTTAGCTACACCCACACCTTAGCTACACCCACAGCTTAGCTACACCCACAGCTTAGTTACACCCACACCTTAGTTACACCCACACCTTAGTTACACCCACACCTTAGCTACACCCACACCTTAGCTACACCCACACTTTAGCTACACACACAGCTTAGCCACACCCTCACCTTAGCTACACCCACACCTTAGCTACACCCACACTTTAGCTACACCCACATCTTAGCTACACCCACACTTTAGCTACACCCACACCGTAGCTACACCCACACTTTAGCTACACCCACAGCTTAGCCACACCCACAATTTAGCTACACCCACATCTTAGCTACACCCACACTTTAGCTACACCCACATCTTAGCTACACCCACACTTTAGCTACACCCACACCGTAGCTACACCCTCACCTTAGCTACACCCACACCTTAGCTACACCCACACTTTAGCTACACCCACATCTTAGCTACACCCACACTTTAGCTACACCCACACCGTAGCTACACCCTCACCTTAGCTACACCCACACCTTAGCTACACCCACACTTTAGCTACACCCACATCTTAGCTACACCCACACTTTAGCTACACCCATACCGTAGCTACACCCACAGCTTAGCCACACCCTCACCTTAGCTACACCCACACCTTAGCTACACCCACACTTTAGCTACACCCACACCTTAGCTACACCCACAGCTTAGCCACACCCTCACCTTAGCTACACCCACAGCTTAGCCACACCCTCACCTTAGTTACACCCACACCTTAGCTACACCCTCACCTTAGCTACACCCACAGCTTAGCCACACCCTCACCTTAGTTACACCCACACCTTAGCTACACCCACACCTTAGCTACACCCACACATTAGCTACACCCACACCTTAGTTACACCCACAGCTTAGCCACACCCACACTTTAGCTACACCCACAGCTTAGCCACACCCACAATTTAGCTACACCCACATCTTAGCTACACCCACACTTTAGCTACACCCACAGCTTAGCCACACCCACAATTTAGCTACACCCACAGCTTAGCCACACCCACAATTTAGCTACGCCCACACCCTAGCTACACCCACACTTTAGCTACACCCACAGCTTAGTTACACCCACATCTTAGCTACACCCACACCGTAGCTACACCCATACCTTAGCTACACCCACACTTTAGCTACACCCACATCTTAGCTACACCCACACTTTAGCTACACCCACACCGTAGCTACACCCTCACCTTAGCTACACCCACACCTTAGCTACACCCACACTTTAGCTACACCCACAGCTTAGCCACACCCACAATTTAGCTACACCCACAGCTTAGCCACACCCACAATTTAGCTACACCCACACCCTAGCTACACCCACACTTTAGCTACACCCACAGCTTAGCCACACCCACAATTTAGCTACACCCTCACCTTAGCTACACCCACACCTTAGCTACACCCACACTTTAGCTACACCCACATCTTAGCCACACCCTCACCTTAGTTACACCCACACCTTAGCTACACCCTCACCTTAGCTACACCCACACCTTAGCTACACCCACACTTTAGCTACACCCACATCTTAGCTACACCCACACTTTAGCTACACCCACACCGTAGCTACACCCTCACCTTAGCTACACCCACACCTTAGCTACACCCACACTTTAGCTACACCCACATCTTAGCTACACCCACACTTTAGCTACACCCATACCGTAGCAACACCCACACTTTAGCTACACCCACATCTTAGTTACACCCACAGCTTAGCCACACCCACACTTTAGCTACACCCACAGCTTAGCCACACCCACAATTTAGCTACACCCACATCTTAGCTACACCCACACTTTAGCTACACCCACAGCTTAGCCACACCCACAATTTAGCTACACCCACAGCTTAGCCACACCCACAATTTAGCTACGCCCACACCCTAGCTACACCCACACTTTAGCTACACCCACAGCTTAGTTACACCCACATCTTAGCTACACCCACACCGTAGCTACACCCATACCTTAGCTACACCCACACTTTAGCTACACCCACATCTTAGCTACACCCACACTTTAGCTACACCCACACCGTAGCTACACCCTCACCTTAGCTACACCCACACCTTAGCTACACCCACACTTTAGCTACACCCACAGCTTAGCCACACCCACAATTTAGCTACACCCACAGCTTAGCCACACCCACAATTTAGCTACACCCACACCCTAGCTACACCCACACTTTAGCTACACCCACAGCTTAGCCACACCCACAATTTAGCTACACCCTCACCTTAGCTACACCCACACCTTAGCTACACCCACACTTTAGCTACACCCACATCTTAGCCACACCCTCACCTTAGTTACACCCACACCTTAGCTACACCCTCACCTTAGCTACACCCACACCTTAGCTACACCCACACTTTAGCTACACCCACATCTTAGCTACACCCACACTTTAGCTACACCCACACCGTAGCTACACCCTCACCTTAGCTACACCCACACCTTAGCTACACCCACACTTTAGCTACACCCACATCTTAGCTACACCCACACTTTAGCTACACCCATACCGTAGCAACACCCACACTTTAGCTACACCCACATCTTAGCTACACCCACACCTTAGCCACACCCACAGCTTAGTCACACCCTCACCTTAGCTACAACCACAGCTTAGCCACACCCTCACCGTAGCTACACCCACACTTTAGCTACACCCACAGCTTAGCCACACCCACAATTTAGCTACACCCACAGCTTAGCCACACCCACAATTTAGCTACGCCCACACCCTAGCTACACCCACACTTTAGCTACACCCACAGCTTAGTTACACCCACATCTTAGCTACACCCACACCGTAGCTACACCCATACCTTAGCTACACCCACACTTTAGCTACACCCACATCTTAGCTACACCCACACTTTAGCTACACCCACACCGTAGCTACACCCTCACCTTAGCTACACCCACACCTTAGCTACACCCACACTTTAGCTACACCCACAGCTTAGCCACACCCACAATTTAGCTACACCCACAGCTTAGCCACACCCACAATTTAGCTACACCCACACCCTAGCTACACCCACACTTTAGCTACACCCACAGCTTAGCCACACCCACAATTTAGCTACACCCTCACCTTAGCTACACCCACATCTTAGCTACACCCACACCTTAGCCACACCCACAGCTTAGTCACACCCACACCTTAGCCACACCCACAGCTTAGTCACACCCTCACCTTAGCTACACCCACAGCTTAGCTACACCCACACCGTAGCTACACCCATACCTTAGCTACACCCACACCGTAGCTACACCCTCACCTTAGCTACACCCACACCTTAGCTACACCCACACTTTAGCTACACCCACATCTTAGCCACACCCTCACCTTAGTTACACCCACACCTTAGCTACACCCTCACCTTAGCTACACCCACACCTTAGCTACACCCACACTTTAGCTACACCCACATCTTAGCTACTCCCACACTTTAGCTACACCCACACCGTAGCTACACCCTCACCTTAGTTACACCCACACCTTAGCCACACCCTCACCTTAGTTACACCCACAGCTTAGCCACACCCACAGCTTAGCCACACCCTCACCTTAGCTACACCCACAGCTTAGCCACACCCACAGCTTAGCCACACCCTCACCTTAGCTACAACCACAGCTTAGTCACACCCTCACCTTAGCTACAACCACAGCTTAGCCACACCCACACCTTAGTTACACCCACAGCTTAGCCACACCCACAGCTTAGCCACACCCTCACCTTAGCTACACCTACTTATATACATATTACCACTTAGCCACACCCTCACCTTAGCTACACCCACACATTAGCTACACCCACACCTTAGTTACACCCACAGCTTAGCCACACCCACAGCTTAGCCACACCCTCACCTTAGCTACACCTACTTATATACATATTACCACTTAGCCACACCCTCACCTTAGCTACACCCACACTTTAGCTACACCCACAGCTTAGCTACACCCACATCTTAGCTACACCCTCACCTTAGCTACACCCACACTTTAGCTACACCCACAGCTTAGTTACACCCACACCTTAGCTACACCCACATCTTAGCTACACCCACACCTTAGCCACACCCACACCTTAGCTACACCCTCACCTTAGCTACACCCACACATTAGCTACACCCACACCTTAGCTACACCCACACCTTAACCACACCCACACCTTAGCTACACCCACACCTTAGCTACACCCACACTTTAGCTACACCCACACATTAGCTACACCCACAGCTTAGCTACACCCACACTTTAGCTACACCCACACATTAGCCACACCCACACATTAGCCACACCCACACCTTAGCCACACCCACACTTTAGCTACACCCACACCTACATATATACATACTACCACCTATATATTGTTACACCCACATATAGTCTTCTACACCCTTTAGTCACGCCAATACATAGTCAAGCTTAATGTAACTAATACATTATAGTATATAATGGCAGGGATTAGGAAATTAGGTCTCTGGAATTTACTTTTCCGAGGTGTTTTTTTATTAATTAGTATTGACTTGCCAAATAGAAATATTAAAAATATGAATAATAAATACGTAGATTGGGATGGAGGGAGGTTAATAAGGTTACATAAGGTTACATAACACGATGAGAGTACGATTCGCATACAATATATAACTATTGCTATTATATAATGCGAATACAATAGATTGTGAACACAGACATAGTGTTGTTTTGTATTGTATTAATTTCAATATATCACCAGAGCAATACACTCGAGTTGAAGGCGATCTCGGTGAAAATGTTCTGGTTTTAAGAATATGAGACGGATTAGTCCTTCCGATAGTTTATTTTACTATCAGACTAATTATTTAGTCTGGTCAGAGATTCTCAGGGCAAAACCTAAACCACGCACCCAGCATCTTGTACAGGTAATTGTATCTCTACTTATCATTGTGATGTAATTCCCGACACGATGAAATGTAATTGAAACGAGGTTAGAATGTAATTGGAATTTAGTTGGAATGTAATTGGAATGTAATTGGAATGTTTCAATAATGTACTAGCTATACAAAAAATGTATTGAATACTGTCAATGTAGTGGAGTAGTAAGTGGGGTTGAGTGAGGTTAGAGATAATGGAGTCAGGTGGACTAGGGCTGAATGGGGTCGAGTGTGACGGGGTTGAGTGAGGTTAGCGATAATGGAGTCAGGTGGACTAGGGCTGAATGGGGTCGAGTGCGACGGGGTTGAGTGAGGTTAGCGATAATGGAGTCAGGTGGACTAGGGCTGAATGGGGTCGAGTGTGACGGGGTTGAGTGTGGTTAGCAATGATGGAGTCAGGTGGACTAGGGCTGAATGGGGTCGAGTGCGACGGGGTTGAGTGAGGTTAGCGATAATGGAGTCAGGTGGACTAGGGCTGAATGGGGTCGAGTGCGACGGGGTTGAGTAGATTTGAGTAGGGTTGTAGAGTATTGTCGTATATTGAACATTTTCATATTATTTATACTTCTGGTTAAACGTAAATTTAAAAGCAAATCAATATAGGCAAGTACTTGTCTTAAAGTTAATACCCTAAATATTCAAATATCATAATCTAATCATAGAAAGAGAAGGAACTCTACATGTCTTGGCAATTGCATGCATTATGAACAACATTATAAATTCCTATTAGATTATATTATAAAAAAGTCTATAAGTATATGTATATATAATTATATATACACATATTTATCTATATATACATGTTATATATATATATATATACATGTTATATACATACATATTTATCTATATATATATACATGTTATATATATATATATATATATACATGTTATATACATACATATTTATCTATATATATATTTATAAATATATATACACATATTTATCTATATATATACATGTTATATATATATATATATACATATTATATACACATATATTTATCTATATATATATATAAATATATATACACATATTTATCTATATATATACATGTTATATATATATATATATATACATATTATATACACACATATTTATCTATATATATATATAAATATATATACACATATTTATCTATATATATATATATATATATATATACATGTTATATATACACATATTTATATCTTTATCTACACATAAAATAATCTAAACTACAAAATCATAAAAAACTAATATTCCTAACATAAATTATGAACTTGAAATATTGATTAATACAAATATTACTAATTAAATCAAATCTATATCCTTCTTAAACTCATTGCAAATAATACAAAAAAATAATAACAATGATAACAATAATAATAATAATATTAATAATAATAACAATAATAACAATGTATTAATGTAACTAATAAATCGTGAAAAAATATAGAAATTTTATAATTTTGCATGAAACAAATAAAATAACATATTTAAAAAACTATTTATTGTTTATACAGGCAAATTAATTTATAAAACAGGCAAATTAGTTGATTTTGCCATTGCTAAATTTAAAAGTAATAATATAAATGCGTATAGGAAAAAATTTGAATAATTATTTATTGAATAAAATATTAATATAATAGAAATTAAGAACTAAAGTCTTTAAAAAATATATGATTTTGATTTATTAAATGGACACACATTTGTTACAATAGATTTCAGACATAAAGCTGTTATTATTGTGTTCTTATAGTATTGTTTAACTTTCTTTCACTTACTTATGAGTCAAAGTTTCATGTATAGCCATTTGTAGTTAATATCAATGTACTTAGGAAATGAAATTTACTTACTTTCATTAGCATAGGATTTATGTTATTGGAATAAGTTTATTCGTCTATTAGAATACTTAGGCAGAAATGCATAGTTTACTTATAATACAACATGTAAGGTATAGGAATTCTAGGAATTCTAGAAATTCTAGGTACTTTACATTGTCTATTGAACATTATACTGACTTTCCGACATTTTAGTAATGATAATAGATCCATTGTGAATAACATAATTATATAATATTGAGGTGCTTCATCATTCTACTGCTTGTATCTATATTGGAGATCTTTTTTATAACATATATGTATCGAAAAATTAATTACATTTTATTTGGTTATAATGCAGGGAATTTATATTAAGAATATATATAGAGATGATCAGTGTTTGTGTTTGTGACGATTGGTATTGATTGCCTATAGTGCACTGTATCCAGGACTAGTATCCAGGCCCTGTATCTAGGCACAGCATTTAATCATATTGCTATTGCAAACATAAACATTGTGCCATACAAAAATCAAAAAATTGAAAAAGATAAAAATGAACATTATTTGATGATATTCAATTTCAGAATTAACAAAAAATATTTCTAAAGTATGTACTCTAGTAGGTAAGTACTCTGGTAGGTAAGTACACTAATAGGTGTGTACTCTAATAGGTAAGTACTCTAATGGGTAAGTACTCTAATAGGTATGTACTCTAGTAGGTGTGTACTCTAGTAGGTAAGTACTCTGGTAGGTAAGTACTCTAATAGGTGTGTACTCTAATAGGTAAGTACTCCAATAGGTAAGTACTCTAATAGGTAAGTACTCCAATAGGTGTGTACTCTAGTAGATGTGTACTCTAATAGATAAGTACTCTAATAGGTGTGTACTTTAATAGGTAAGTACTCTAGTAGGTGTGTACTCTAATAGGTAAGTACTCTAATAGGTGTGTACTCTAATAGGTGTGTACTCTAATAGGTGTGTACTCTAATAGGTGTGTACTCTAATAGGTGTGTACTCTAGTAGGTGTGTACTCTAGTAGGTATGTACTCTAATAGGTAAGTACTCTAATAGGTGTGTACTCTAATGGGCATTTACTCTAATAGGTATGCACAAGGTATCTAACAAGATTCACTATAGAAGTAATAAAACTCGAGACAAAGTAGTACGAGTTAAAGGATCAGATTAATCTGAATGCCGATGGTTTGAAATTATTCGCCATTTCTTGAAAGTATTTCTGAATTTGGGGTTTTCAATAATTTCAATTTCGGATAAGAAAAAAATTATATAACTATGGAAATTCTATTTCTAGAGTAATAAAATAACTGTATCTTTTATATGCCGAAAAGGTACAATATAAATATATAAAATATCTATGATTGCCGTAATTTGAAATCACTGCCGTTGTCCACTATTGCTGACCACCGTTAGTAATTGAGGAATTACTATACTGACCAAGACCAATTAGGTCCATTAAGCTGAACAGAATTAATAATGCAGGTGATGGTGGCATTACCTAATTATGATGTAATGACCTAGGCCAGGGTAATCCATTGAGATGGAGGAGTAGGATGCGAGACGGAAGTAGGGTAGTAGGGTAGCAGGGGAGTGGCGAGTAGGAGAGTAGGGCCTAAGGAGTAGGGAGATCGGAACAATACGGAGTCGGTTAAAAGGTCAATTGCCAGGACAATAGCCGGATGTCATACCGGATGGTGACGTAAGCAGTGGCTTTAGCAGATCCTTGTACTCCATTAATTGCGGAACACGAGACATTGGCAGGCTGGTCAAACGACAACGAAATCGATGTGCGATTCTCGAATTCGACGAGCTGTCAATCAAATTATCTAATCGTTTAGTGTTTTAAAGCAAATCACTTAAGAAATTAAGTTTACTAAAACAAATAATTTAGTTTATTTGAACTATTAAAACAATTAACTAAAAGTATAGCTTGTATATTGAATTAATTGAGGTAATTAAAGACATTATACATAATGATAATCTTGATATAAATAAAGATAAAATTGAGATAAACAAAGATAAATAAAGATAACTTTGATATAGATAAAGATAACTTTGAGATAAATAAAGATAACATTGAGATAAATAAAGATAACATTGATAGATAAATAAAGATAACATTGAGATAGATAAAGATAACATTGAGATAGATAAAGATAACATTGATATAAATAAAGATAACATTGATAGATAAATAAAGATAACATTGAGATAGATAAAGATAACATTGAGATAAATAAAGATAACATTGATAGATAAATATGACAGTATGGCAGAACAATATGTAAAAACTAACAGGTTTGTTATTGATGCTCCATGTGACCTTCGGTATTGGCTGTCCAATTGCCCGGCACATGAACTGTACACTAGCGCCATCTCTGGGCACAGTTTTATTACGAGGTGCCTCGATAATAGATGGTAATGCTGTAGAGGGAGTAAGTCATCGTCACAGAGAAAAGGTGAATAATGATTTAATATCTTGACCTTAAGCCCTACTAACTATACACAATTATCTTGACCGCTACTAACTCAACACAATGACCTCGGAAGAGTCGGAGTATAAAGTCGTTTGGTTAGAAGATCTCTTGACCAGGCAGCGATATGCACCAGCTCTCACGAGAGTTGTCAGCTTATGGGATCTGAGAGAGGGCAGAAGAGATTTGGAGATTGGGGGAGATTCAGTAAGTGAGTGGTGGGGGGAATGTGAAGAGATGGGGATTAAAAAAATTCAGAGTTTATAATGGAGGCATACATGTAGGTGTAGGTATAGATGTGGGTGTAAGGGAAGCTTATAGAGAGTTTTTTAGAGAGTTTTATAGAAAGTTTTATAGAGAGTTTTATAGAGAGTTTTATAGAGAGTTTTATAGAGAGTTTTATAGAGAGTTTTATAGAGTTTTATAGAGAGTTTTTAGAGAGTTTTATAGAGAGTTTTATAGAGAGTTTTATAGAGAGTTTTATAGAGAGTTTTATAGAGAGTTTTAAAGAGTTTTATAGAGAGTTTCATAGAGAATTTTATAGAGAGTTATATAGAGAGTTTTATAGAAAGTTTTATAAAGAGTTTTCTAGAGTTTTATAGAGAATTTTATAGAGTTTTATAGAAAGTTTTATAAGAGTTTTATAGAGAGTTATATAGAGAGTTTTATAGAGAGTTTTATAGAGAGTTTTAAAGAGAGTTTTATAGAGAGCTTTATAGAGTTATATATAGAGTTTTATAGATACTTCTATAGAGAGTTTTATAGAGAGCTTTATAGAGAGTTTTATAAAGAGCTTTATAGAGAGTTTTATAGATACTTATATAGAGAGTTTTATAGAGAGTTCTATAGATAGTTTTATAGAGAGTTTTATAGAGAGTTTTATAGATAGTTTTATAGATACTTCTATATAGAGTTTTATAGAGAGTTTTATAGAGAGTTTTATAGAGAGTTTTATAGATACTTCTATAGAGAGTTTTATAGAGAGTTCTATAGATAATTTTATAGATAGTTTTATAGAGAGTTTTATATAGAGTTTTATATAGAGTTTTATAGAGAGTTATATAAAGAGCTTTATAGATACTTCTATAGAGAGTTTTAGAAAGAGTTTTATAGAGAGTTTTATAGAGAATTTTATAGATACTATTATAGAGAGTTTTAGAAAGAGTTTTATAGAGAGTTTTATAGAGAGTTTTCTAGAGAGTTTTATAGAGAGTTTTATAAAGAGTTTTAGAAAGAGTTTTATAGAGAGTTTTATAGAGAGTTTTATAGAAAGTTTTATATAGAGTTTTATAGAGAATTTTATAGAGAGTTTTAGAAAGAGTTTTATAGATAGTTTTATAGATACTTCTATAGAGAGTTTTATAGAGAGTTCTATAGATAATTTTATAGATAATTTTATAGATAGTTTTATAGAGACTTTTATAGAGAATTTAAAAGAGAGTTTTATAAAGAGTTTTATAGAGAGTTTTATAGATACTTCTATAATGAGTTTTATAGAGAGTTCTATAGATAATTTTATAGAGAGTTTTATAGAGAGTTTTATAGATAGTTTTATAGATACTTCTATATAGAGTTTAATAGAGTTTTATAGATACTTCTATAGAGAGTTTTATAGAGAGTTTTATAGAGAGTTTTATATAGAGTTTTATAGAGAGTTATATAAAGAGTTTTATGGAGAGTTTTATAGAGAGTTTTATAGAGAGTTATATAAAGCTTTATAGAGTTTTATAGAGAGCTATATAGAGAGCTTTATAGATACTTCTATAGAGAGTTTTAGAAAGAGTTTTATAGAGAGTTTTATAGAGAATTTTATAGATACTATTATAGAGAGTTTTAGAAAGAGTTTTATAGAGAGATTTATAGATAGTTTTATAGAGAGTTCTATAGATAGTTGTATAGAGAGTTTTATAGAGAGATTTATAGAGAGTTTTAGAAAGAGTTTTATAGAGAGTTTTATAGATACTTCTATAGAGAGTTTTATAGAGTTCTATAGATAATTTTATAGATAATTTTATAGATAGTTTTATAGAGACTTTTATAGAGAATTTAAAAGAGAGTTTTATAGAGAGTTTTATAGATACTTCTATAGAGAGTTTTATAGAGAGTTCTATAGATAATTTTATAGATAATTTTATAGATAGTTTTATAGAGACTTTTATAGAGAATTTAAAAGAGAGTTTTATAAAGAGTTTTATAGAGAGTTTTATAGATACTTCTATAAAGAGTTTTATAGAGAGTTCTATAGATAATTTTATAGAGAGTTTTATAGAGAGTTTTATAGATACTTCTATAGATACTTCTATATAGAGTTTTATAGAGAGTTTTATAGATAGTTTTATAGGTAGTTATATAGAGTTTTATAAAGAGTTTTATAGAGAGTTTTATAGAGAGTTTTATAGAGAGTTATATAGAGAGTTTTATAGAGAGTTTTATAGAGAGTTTTATAGAGAGCTTTATAGAGTTTTATAAAGAGTTTTATAGAGAGTTTTATAGAGAGTTTTATAGAGTTTTATATAGAGTTTTATAGAGAGTTTTATAGAGAGTTTTATAGAGAGTTTTATAGAGAGCTTTATAGAGTTATATAGAGAGTTTTATAGATAGTTTTATAGAGAGTTTTATAGAGTTTTATAGATACTTCTATAGAGAGTTTTATAGAGAGTTTTATAGAGAGTTTTATAGAGAGTTTTATAGATACTTCTATAGAGAGTTTCATAGAGAGTTTTATAGAGAGTTTTATAGATACTTCTATAGAGAGTTTTATAGAGAGTTCTATAGATAATTTTATAGATAGTTTTATAGAGAGTTTTATATAGAGTTTTATAGAGAGTTATATAAATAGTTTTATAGAGAGTTTTATGGAGAGTTTTATAGAGAGTTTTATAGAGAGATTTATAGAGAGTTTTAGAAAGAGTTTTATAGAGAGTTTTATAGATACTTCTATAGAGAGTTTTATAGAGAGTTCTATAGATAATTTTATATATAATTTTATAGATAGTTTGATAGAGACTTTTATAGAGAATTTAAAAGAGAGTTTTATAAAGAGTTTTATAGATACTTCTATAAAGAGTTTTATAGAGAGTTCTATAGATAATTTTATAGAGAGTTTTATAGAGAGTTTTATAGAGAGTTATATAGAGAGTTTTATAGAGAGTTTTATAGAGTTTTATAAAGAGTTTTATAGAGAGTTTTATAGAGTTTTATAGAGAGTTTTAGAAAGAGTTTTATAAATAAATTTATAGAGAGATTTACAGAGAGCTTTATAGAGAGTTTTATGGATACTTCTATATAGAGTTTAATAGAGAGTTTTATAGATAGTTTTATAGAGAGTTTTATAGAGAGTTTAATAGAAAGTTTAATAGATAGTTTTATAAATAGTTTTATATAGAGTTTTATTGAGAGTTTTATAGAGAGTTTTATAGAGAGCTTTATAGAGAGTTTTATAGATACTTATATAGAGAGTTTTATAGAGAGTTATATAGATAGTTTTATAGAGAGTTTTATAGAGAGCTTTATAGAGTTATATAGAGAGTTTTATAGAGAGTTTTATAGAGAGCTTTATAGAGTTATATAGAGAGTTTTATAGAGAGTTTTATAGAGAGTTTTATAGAGAGCTTTATAGAGAGTTTTAGAAAGAGTTTTATAAATAAATTTATAGAGAGATTTATAGAGAGCTTTATAGAGAGTTTTATAGAGAGTTTTATAGAGAGTTTTATAAAGAGTTTTATAGAGAGTTTTATAGATACTTCTATATAGAGTTTTATAGAGAGTTTTATAGATACTTCTATATAGAGTTTTATAAAGAGTTCTATAGATAATTTTATAGAGAGTTTTATAGAGAGTTTTATAGAGAGTTTTATATAGAGTTTTATAGAGAGTTATATAGAGTTTTATAGAGAGTTTTATAGAGAGTTTTATAGAGAGCTTTATAGATACTTCTATAGAGAGTTTTATAGAGAGTTTTATAGAGAGTTTTATATAGAGTTTTATAGAGAGTTATATAAAGAGTTTTATGGAGAGTTTTATAGAGAGTTTTATAGAGAGTTATATAAAGCTTTATAGAGTTTTATAGAGAGTTTTATAGAGAGTTTTATAGAGAGTTTTATATAGAGTTTTATAGAGAGTTATATAAAGAGTTTTATGGAGAGTTTTATAGAGAGTTTTATATAGAGTTTTATAGAGAGTTATATAAAGAGTTTTATGGAGAGTTTTATAGAGAGTTTTATAGAGAGTTATATAAAGCTTTATAGAGTTTTATAGAGAGCTTTATAGAGAGCTTTATAGATACTTCTATAGAGAGTTTTATAGAGAGTTTTATAGAGAATTTTATAGATACTATTATAGAGAGTTTTAGAAAGAGTTTTATAGAGAGTTTTATAGAGAGTTTTATAAAGAGTTTTATAAAGAGTTTTATAGAGAGTTATATAGATAATTTTATAGATAATTTTATAGATAGTTTTATAGAGACTTTTATAGAGAATTTAAAAGAGAGTTTTATAAATACTTCTATAAAGAGTTTTATAGAGAGTTCTATAGATAATTTTATAGAGAGTTTTATAGAGAGTTTTATAGAGAGTTTTATAAATAGTTTTATAGATACTTCTATATAGAGTTATATAGAGAGTTTTATATAGTTTTATAGAGAGTTTTATAGATAGTTTTATAGATAGTTATATAGAGAGTTTTATAGATACTTCTATAGAGAGTTTTATATAGTTTTATAAAGAGTTTTATAGAGAGTTTTATAGAGAGTTTTATAGAGAGTTATATAGAGAGTTTTATAGATACTTCTATAGAGAGTTTTATAGAGAGTTTTAGAAAGAGTTTTATAAATAAATTTATAGAGAGATTTATAGAGAGCTTTATAGAGAGTTTTATAGAGAGTTTTATAGAGAGTTTTATAAAGAGTTTTATAGAGAGTTTTATAGAGAGTTTTAAAGAGAGTTTAATAGAGAGCTTTATAGAGTTATATAGAGAATTTTATAGCTACTTCTATAGAGAGTTTTATAGAGAGTTTAATAGATAGTTTTATAAAGAGTTTTATATAGAGTTTTATAGAGAGTTTTATAGATACTTCTATATAGAGTTTTATAGAGAGTTTTATAGAGAGTTTTATAGATAGTTTTATAGATAGTTATATAGAGAGTTTTATAGAGAGTTTTATAGAGAGTTTTATAGAGAGTTTTATAGAGAGTTTTATAGATACTTCTGTATAGAGTTTTATAGAGAGTTTTATAGAGAGCTTTATAGAGTTATATAGATACTTATATAGAAAGATTTATAGAGAGTTCTATAGATAATTTTATAGATAGTTTTATATAGAGTTTTATAGAAAGTTATATAAAGAGCTTTATAGATACTTCTATAGAGAGTTTTAGAAAGTGTTTTATAGAGAATTTTATAGATACTATTATAGAGAGTTTTAGAAAGAGTTTTATAGAGAGTTTTATAGAGAGTTTTATAGAGAGTTTTATAGATAGTTATATAGAGAGTTTTATAGAGAGTTTTATAGAGAGTTTTATAGAAAGTTTTATAGAGAGTTTTATATAGAGTTTTATAGAGAGTTTTATAGAGAGTTTTATATAGTTTTATAGAGAGTTTTATAGAGAGTTTTATAGTGAGTTATATATAGAGTTTTATAGATACTTCCATAGAGAGTTTTATATAGTTTTATAGAGAGTTTTATAGAGAGTTTTATAGAGAGTTATATAGAGAGTTTTATAGATACTTCTATAGAGAGTTTTATAGAGAGTTTTAGAAAGAGTTTTATAAATAAATTTATAGAGAGATTTATAGAGAGCTTTATAGAGAGTTTTATAGAGAGTTTTATAGAGAGTTTTATAAAGAGTTTTATAGAGAGTTTTATAGAGAGTTTTAAAGAGAGTTTTATAGAGAGCTTTATAGAGTTATATAGATAATTTTATAGCTACTTCTATAGAGAGTTTTATAGAGAGTTTAATAGATAGTTTTATAAAGAGTTTTATATAGAGTTTTATAGAGAGTTTTATAGATAGTTTTATAGATAGTTATATAGAGAGTTTTATAGAGAGTTTTATAGAGAGTTTTATAGAGAGTTATATAGAGAGTTTTATAGAGAGTTTTATAAAGAGTTTTATAGAGAGTTTTATAGAGAGTTTTATAGAGAGCTTTATAGAGAGTTTTATATAGAGTTTTATAGAGAGTTTTATAGAGAGCTTTATAGAGAGTTTTAGAAAGAGTTTTATAGAGAGTTTTATAGAGAGTTTTATAGAGAGTTATATAGAGAGTTTTATAGATACTTCTATAGAGAGTTTTATAGAGAGTTTTAGAAAGAGTTTTATAAATAAATTTATAGAGAGATTTATAGAGAGCTTTATAGAGAGTTTTATAGAGAGTTTTATAAAGAGTTTTATAGAGAGTTTTATAGAGAGTTTTAAAGAGAGTTTAATAGAGAGCTTTATAGAGTTATATAGAGAATTTTATAGCTACTTCTATAGAGAGTTTTATAGAGAGTTTAATAGATAGTTTAATAAAGAGTTTTATATAGAGTTTTATAGAGAGTTTTATAGATACTTCTATATAGAGTTTTATAGAGAGTTTTATAGAGAGTTTTATAGATAGTTTTATAGATAGTTATATAGAGAGTTTTATAGAGAGTTTTATAGAGAGTTTTATAGAGAGTTTTATAGATACTTCTGTATAGAGTTTTATAGAGAGTTTTATAGAGAGTTTTATAGAGAGCTTTATAGAGTTATATAGATACTTATATAGAGAGATTTATAGAGAGTTCTATAGATAATTTTATAGATAGTTTTATAGAGAGTTTTATATAGAGTTTTATAGAAAGTTATATAAAGAGCTTTATAGATACTTCTATAGAGAGTTTTAGAAAGTGTTTTATAGAGAGTTTTATAGAGAATTTTATAGATACTATTATAGAGAGTTTTAGAAAGAGTTTTATAGAGAGTTTTATAGAGAGTTTTATAGAGAGTTTTATAGATAGTTATATAGAGAGTTTTATAGAGAGTTTTATAGAGAGTTTTATAGAAAGTTTTATAGAGAGTTTTATATAGAGTTTTATAGAGAGTTTTATAGAGAGTTTTATATAGTTTTATAGAGAGTTTTATAGAGAGTTTTATAGTGAGTTATATATAGAGTTTTATAGATACTTCCATAGAGAGTTTTATATAGTTTTATAGAGAGTTTTATAGAGAGTTTTATAGAGAGTTATATAGAGAGTTTTATAGATACTTCTATAGAGAGTTTTATAGAGAGTTTTAGAAAGAGTTTTATAAATAAATTTATAGAGAGATTTATAGAGAGCTTTATAGAGAGTTTTATAGAGAGTTTTATAGAGAGTTTTATAAAGAGTTTTATAGAGAGTTTTATAGAGAGTTTTAAAGAGAGTTTTATAGAGAGCTTTATAGAGTTATATAGATAATTTTATAGCTACTTTTATAGAGAGTTTTATAGAGAGTTTAATAGATAGTTTTATAAAGAGTTTTATATAGAGTTTTATAGAGAGTTTTATAGATAGTTTTATAGATAGTTATATAGAGAGTTTTATAGAGAGTTTTATAGAGAGTTTTATAGAGAGTTATATAGAGAGTTTTATAAAGAGTTTTATAGAGAGTTTTATAGAGAGTTTTATAGAGAGCTTTATAGAGAGTTTTATATAGAGTTTTATAGAGAGTTTTATAGAGAGCTTTATAGAGAGTTTTAGAAAGAGTTTTATAGAGAGTTTTATAGAGAGCTTTATAGAGTTACATAGAGAGTTTTATAGAGAGTTTTATAGAGAGTTTTATAGAGTTTTATAGAAAGTTTTATAGAGAGTTTTATATAGAGTTTTATAGAGAGTTTTATAGAGAGCTTTATAGAGAGTTTTATAAAGAGTTTTATAGAGAGTTTTATAGATACTTCTATATAGAGTTTAATAGATAGTTTTATAAAGAGTTTTATATAGAGTTTTATAGAGAGTTTTATAGATAATTTTATAGAGAGTTTTATAAAGAGTTCTATAGATAATTTTATAGATAATTTTATAAATAGTTCTATAGAGACTTTTATAGAGAATTTAAAAGAGAGTTTTATAAAGAGTTTTATAGATACTTCTATAAAGAGTTTTACAGAGAGTTCTATAGATAATTTTATAGAGAGTTTTATAGAGAGTTTCATATAGAGTTTTATAGAGAGTTATATAAAGAGTTTTATAGAGAGTTTTATGGAGAGCTTTATAGATACTTCTATAGAGAGTTTTATAGAGAGTTTTATAGAGAATTTTATAGAGAGTTTTATAGAGAATTTTATAGAGAGTTTTAGAAAGAGTTTTATAGAGAGTTTTATAAAGAGTTTTATAAAGAGTTTTATAGAGAGTTATATAGAGAGTTTTATAGAGAGTTTTATAGATACTTCTATAGAGAGTTTTATAGAGAGTTTTATAGATACTTCTATAGAGAGTTTTATAGAGAGTTCTATAGATAATTTTATAGATAATTTTATAGATAGTTTTATAGAGACTTTTATAGAGAATTTAAAAGAGAGTTTTATAAAGAGTTTTATAGATACTTCTATAAAGAGTTTTATAGAGAGTTCTATAGATAATTTTATAGAGAGTTTTATAGAGAGTTTTATAGATACTTCTATATAGAGTTATATAGAGAGTTTTATATAGTTTTATAGAGAGTTTTATAGATAGTTTTATAGATAGTTATATAGAGAGTTTTATAGAGAGTTTTATAGAGAGTTTTATAGAGAGTTTTATATAGTTTTATAGAGAGTTTTATAGAGAGTTTTATAGAGAGTTTTATAGAGAGTTATATAGAGAGTTTTATGGATACTTCTATAGAGAGTTTTATAGAGAGTTTTAGAAAGAGTTTTATAAATAAATTTATAGAGAGCTTTATAGAGAGTTTTATAGAGAGTTTTATAGAGAGTTTTATAAAGAGTTTTATAGAGAGTTTTATAGATACTTCTATATAGAGTTTTATAGAGAGTTTTATAGATACTTCTATATAGAGTTTTATAAAGAGTTCTATAGATAATTTTATAGAGAGTTTTATAGAGAGTTTTATAGAGAGTTTTATATAGAGTTTTATAGAGAGTTATATAGAGTTTTATAGAGAGTTTTATAGAGAGTTTTATAGAGAGCTTTATAGATACTTCTATAGAGAGTTTTATAGAGAGTTTTATAGAGAGTTTTATATAGAGTTTTATAGAGAGTTATATAAAGAGTTTTATGGAGAGTTTTATAGAGAGTTTTATAGAGAGTTATATAAAGCTTTATAGAGTTTTATAGAGAGTTTTATAGAGAGTTTTATATAGAGTTTTATAGAGAGTTATATAAAGAGTTTTAAAGAGAGTTTTATAGAGAGCTTTATAAATAGTTTTATAGATACTTCTATATAGAGTTATATAGAGAGTTTTATATAGTTTTATAGAGAGTTTTATAGATAGTTATATAGATAGTTATATAGAGAGTTTTATAGATAATTTTATAGAGATTTTTATAGAGAGTTTTATAGTGAGTTATATAGAGAGTTTTATAGATACTTCTATAGAGAGTTTTATAGAGAGTTTTATAGATACTTCTATAGAGAGTTTTATAGAGAGTTCTATAGATAATTTTATAGATAGTTTTATAGAGAGTTTTATAGAGAGTTTTATAGAGAGTTTTATAGAGAGTTATATAGAGAGTTTTATAAAGAGTTTTATAGAGAGTTTTATAGAGAGTTTTATAGAGAGTTTTATAAAGAGTTTTATAGAGAGTTTTATAGAGTTTTATAGAAAGTTTTATAGAGAGTTTTATATAGAGTTTTATAGAGAGTTTTATAGAGAGCTTTATAGAGAGTTTTATATAGAGTTTTATAGAGAGTTTTATAGAGAGTTTTATAGAGAGCTTTATAGAGAGTTTTAGAAAAAGTTTTATAAATAAATTTATAGAGAGATTTATAGAGAGCTTTATAGAGAGTTTTATAGAGAGTTTTATAGAGAGTTTTATAGAGAGTTTTATAGATAGTTATATAGAGAGTTTTATAGAGAGTTTTATAGATAATTTTATAGAGAGTTTTATAGAGAGTTTTATAGAGAGTTTTATAAATAGTTTTATAGATACTTCTATATAGAGTTATATAGAGAGTTTTATATAGTTTTATAGAGAGTTTTATAGAGAGTTATATAGAGAGTTTTATAGATACTTCTATAGAGAGTTTTATAGAGAGTTTTATAGATACTTCTATAGAGAGTTTTATAGAGAGTTCTATAGATAATTTTATAGATAGTTTTATAGAGAGTTTTATAGAGAGTTTTATAGAGAGTTTTATAGAGAGTTTTATAGAGAGTTATATAGAGAGTTTTATAAAGAGTTTTATAGAGAGCTTTATAGAGTTTTATAGAGAGTTTTATAGAGTTTTATAGAAAGTTTTATAGAGAGTTTTATATAGAGTTTTATAGAGAGTTTTATAGAGAGTTTTATAGAGAGCTTTATAGAGAGTTTTATAGAGTTATATAGAGAGTTTTATAAAGAATTTTATAGAGAGTTTTATAGAGAGTTTTATATAGAGTTTTATAGAGAGTTATATAGAGAGTTTTATAAAGAGTTTTATAGAGAGTTTTATAAAGTTTTATAGAGAGTTTTATAGAGAGTTTTATAGATACTTCTATTGAGAGTTTTATAGAGAGTTTTATAGATACTTCTATAGAGAGTTTTATATAGTTTTATAGAGAGTTTTATAGAGAGTTTTAGAAAGAGTTTTATAAATAAATTTATAGAGAGATTTATAGAGAGCTTTATAGAGAGTTTTATAGAGAGTTTTATAGAGAGATTTATAGAGAGTTTTATAAAGAGTTTTATAGAGAGTTTTATAAAGTTTTATAGAGAGTTTTATAGAGTTTTATAGAAAGTTTTATAGAGAGTTTTATAGATAATTTTATAGAGAGTTTTATAGAGAGTTCTATATAGAGTTATATAGAGAGTTTTATATAGTTTTATAGAGAGTTTTATAGATAGTTATATAGATAGTTATATAGAGAGTTTTATAGATAATTTTATAGAGATTTTTATAGAGAGTTTTATAGTGAGTTATATAGAGAGTTTTATAGATACTTCTATAGAGAGTTTTATAGAGAGTTTTATAGATACTTCTATAGAGAGTTTTATAGAGAGTTCTATAGATAATTTTATAGATAGTTTTATAGAGAGTTTTATAGAGAGTTTTATAGAGAGTTTTATAGAGAGTTATATAGAGAGTTTTATAAAGAGTTTTATAGAGAGTTTTATAGAGAGTTTTATAGAGAGTTTTATAAAGAGTTTTATAGAGAGTTTTATAGAGTTTTATAGAAAGTTTTATAGAGAGTTTTATATAGAGTTTTATAGAGAGTTTTATAGAGAGCTTTATAGAGAGTTTTAGAAAGAGTTTTATAAATAAATTTATAGAGAGATTTATAGAGAGCTTTATAGAGAGTTTTATAGAGAGTTTTATAGAGAGTTTTATAGAGAGTTTTATAGATAGTTATATAGAGAGTTTTATAGATACTTCTATTGAGAGTTTTATAGAGAGTTTTATAGATAATTTTATAGAGAGTTTTATAGAGAGTTTTATAGAGAGTTTTATAGAGAGTTTTATAAATAGTTTTATAGATACTTCTATATAGAGTTATATAGAGAGTTTTATATAGTTTTATAGAGAGTTTTATAGAGAGTTTTATAGAGAGTTATATAGAGAGTTTTATAGAGAGTTCTATAGAGAGTTTTAGAAAGAGTTTTATAAATAAATTTATAGAGAGATTTATAGAGAGCTTTATAGAGAGTTTTATAGAGAGTTTTATAGAGAGTTTTATAAAGAGTTTTATAGAGAGTTTTATAGAGAGTTTTAAAGAGAGTTTCATATAGAGTTTTATAGAGAGTTATATAAAGAGTTTTATAGAGAGTTTTATGGAGAGCTTTATAGATACTTCTATAGAGAGTTTTATAGAGAGTTTTATAGAGAATTTTATAGAGAGTTTTATAGAGAATTTTATAGAGAGTTTTAGAAAGAGTTTTATAGAGAGTTTTATAAAGAGTTTTATAAAGAGTTTTATAGAGAGTTATATAGAGAGTTTTATAGAGAGTTTTATAGATACTTCTATAGAGAGTTTTATAGAGAGTTTTATAGATACTTCTATAGAGAGTTTTATAGAGAGTTCTATAGATAATTTTATAGATAATTTTATAGATAGTTTTATAGAGACTTTTATAGAGAATTTAAAAGAGAGTTTTATAAAGAGTTTTATAGATACTTCTATAAAGAGTTTTATAGAGAGTTCTATAGATAATTTTATAGAGAGTTTTATAGAGAGTTTTATAGATACTTCTATATAGAGTTATATAGAGAGTTTTATATAGTTTTATAGAGAGTTTTATAGATAGTTTTATAGATAGTTATATAGAGAGTTTTATAGAGAGTTTTATAGAGAGTTTTATAGAGAGTTTTATATAGTTTTATAGAGAGTTTTATAGAGAGTTTTATAGAGAGTTTTATAGAGAGTTATATAGAGAGTTTTATGGATACTTCTATAGAGAGTTTTATAGAGAGTTTTAGAAAGAGTTTTATAAATAAATTTATAGAGAGATTTATAGAGAGCTTTATAGAGAGTTTTATAGAGAGTTTTATAGAGAGTTTTATAAAGAGTTTTATAGAGAGTTTTATAGATACTTCTATATAGAGTTTTATAGAGAGTTTTATAGATACTTCTATATAGAGTTTTATAAAGAGTTCTATAGATAATTTTATAGAGAGTTTTATAGAGAGTTTTATAGAGAGTTTTATATAGAGTTTTATAGAGAGTTATATAGAGTTTTATAGAGAGTTTTATAGAGAGTTTTATAGAGAGCTTTATAGATACTTCTATAGAGAGTTTTATAGAGAGTTTTATAGAGAGTTTTATATAGAGTTTTATAGAGAGTTATATAAAGAGTTTTATGGAGAGTTTTATAGAGAGTTTTATAGAGAGTTATATAAAGCTTTATAGAGTTTTATAGAGAGTTTTATAGAGAGTTTTATATAGAGTTTTATAGAGAGTTATATAAAGAGTTTTAAAGAGAGTTTTATAGAGAGCTTTATAAATAGTTTTATAGATACTTCTATATAGAGTTATATAGAGAGTTTTATATAGTTTTATAGAGAGTTTTATAGATAGTTATATAGATAGTTATATAGAGAGTTTTATAGATAATTTTATAGAGATTTTTATAGAGAGTTTTATAGTGAGTTATATAGAGAGTTTTATAGATACTTCTATAGAGAGTTTTATAGAGAGTTTTATAGATACTTCTATAGAGAGTTTTATAGAGAGTTCTATAGATAATTTTATAGATAGTTTTATAGAGAGTTTTATAGAGAGTTTTATAGAGAGTTTTATAGAGAGTTATATAGAGAGTTTTATAAAGAGTTTTATAGAGAGTTTTATAGAGAGTTTTATAGAGAGTTTTATAAAGAGTTTTATAGAGAGTTTTATAGAGTTTTATAGAAAGTTTTATAGAGAGTTTTATATAGAGTTTTATAGAGAGTTTTATAGAGAGCTTTATAGAGAGTTTTATATAGAGTTTTATAGAGAGTTTTATAGAGAGTTTTATAGAGAGCTTTATAGAGAGTTTTAGAAAGAGTTTTATAAATAAATTTATAGAGAGATTTATAGAGAGCTTTATAGAGAGTTTTATAGAGAGTTTTATAGAGAGTTTTATAGAGAGTTTTATAGATAGTTATATAGAGAGTTTTATAGAGAGTTTTATAGATAATTTTATAGAGAGTTTTATAGAGAGTTTTATAGAGAGTTTTATAAATAGTTTTATAGATACTTCTATATAGAGTTATATAGAGAGTTTTATATAGTTTTATAGAGAGTTTTATAGAGAGTTATATAGAGAGTTTTATAGATACTTCTATAGAGAGTTTTATAGAGAGTTTTATAGATACTTCTATAGAGAGTTTTATAGAGAGTTCTATAGATAATTTTATAGATAGTTTTATAGAGAGTTTTATAGAGAGTTTTATAGAGAGTTTTATAGAGAGTTTTATAGAGAGTTATATAGAGAGTTTTATAAAGAGTTTTATAGAGAGCTTTATAGAGTTTTATAGAGAGTTTTATAGAGTTTTATAGAAAGTTTTATAGAGAGTTTTATATAGAGTTTTATAGAGAGTTTTATAGAGAGTTTTATAGAGAGCTTTATAGAGAGTTTTATAGAGTTATATAGAGAGTTTTATAAAGAATTTTATAGAGAGTTTTATAGAGAGTTTTATATAGAGTTTTATAGAGAGTTATATAGAGAGTTTTATAAAGAGTTTTATAGAGAGTTTTATAAAGTTTTATAGAGAGTTTTATAGAGTTTTATAGAAAGTTTTATAGAGAGTTTTATATAGAGTTTTATAGAGAGTCTTATAGAGAGTTTTATAGAGAGCTTTATAGAGAGTTTTAGAAAGAGTTTTATAAATAAATTTATAGAGAGATTTATAGAGAGCTTTATAGAGAGTTTTATAGAGAGTTTTAAAGAGAGTTTTATAGAGAGTTTTATAGAGAGTTTTATAAATAGTTTTATAGAGAGTTTTATAGTGAGTTATATAGAGAGTTTTATAGATACTTCTATAGAGAGTTTTATATAGTTTTATAGAGAGTTTTATAGAGAGTTTTATAGAGAGTTTTATAAAGAGTTTTATAGAGAGTTTTATAGAGAGTTCTATAGAGAGTTTTATAGAGAGCTTTATAGAGTTATATAGGGAATTTTATAGCTACTTATATAGAGAGTTTTATAGAGAGTTTAATAGATAGTTTTATAAAGAGTTTTATATAGAGTTTTATAGAGAGTTTTATAGATACTTCTATATAGAGTTTTATAGAGAGTTTTATAGAGAGTTTTATAGAGAGATTTATAGTGAGTTTTATAGAGAGTTTTATAGATAGTTATATAGAGAGTTTTATAGAGAGTTTTATAGAGAGTTTTATAGAGAGTTTTATAGAGAGTTTTATAGATAGTTTTATAGATACTTCTATATAGAGTTTTATAAAGAGTTTTATAGAGAGCTTTATAAATAGTTTTATAGATACTTCTATATAGAGTTATATAGAGAGTTTTATATAGTTTTATAGAGAGTTTTATAGATAGTTATATAGATAGTTATATAGAGAGTTTTATAGATAATTTTATAGAGATTTTTATAGAGAGTTTTATAGTGAGTTATATAGAGAGTTTTATAGATACTTCTATAGAGAGTTTTATAGAGAGTTTTATAGATACTTCTATAGAGAGTTTTATAGAGAGTTCTATAGATAATTTTATAGATAGTTTTATAGAGAGTTTTATAGAGAGTTTTATAGAGAGTTTTATAGAGAGTTATATAGAGAGTTTTATAAAGAGTTTTATAGAGAGTTTTATAGAGAGTTTTATAGAGAGTTTTATAAAGAGTTTTATAGAGAGTTTTATAGAGTTTTATAGAAAGTTTTATAGAGAGTTTTATATAGAGTTTTATAGAGAGTTTTATAGAGAGCTTTATAGAGAGTTTTATATAGAGTTTTATAGAGAGTTTTATAGAGAGTTTTATAGAGAGCTTTATAGAGAGTTTTAGAAAGAGTTTTATAAATAAATTTATAGAGAGATTTATAGAGAGCTTTATAGAGAGTTTTATAGAGAGTTTTATAGAGAGTTTTATAGAGAGTTTTATAGATAGTTATATAGAGAGTTTTATAGAGAGTTTTATAGATAATTTTATAGAGAGTTTTATAGAGAGTTTTATAGAGAGTTTTATAAATAGTTTTATAGATACTTCTATATAGAGTTATATAGAGAGTTTTATATAGTTTTATAGAGAGTTTTATAGAGAGTTATATAGAGAGTTTTATAGATACTTCTATAGAGAGTTTTATAGAGAGTTTTATAGATACTTCTATAGAGAGTTTTATAGAGAGTTCTATAGATAATTTTATAGATAGTTTTATAGAGAGTTTTATAGAGAGTTTTATAGAGAGTTTTATAGAGAGTTTTATAGAGAGTTATATAGAGAGTTTTATAAAGAGTTTTATAGAGAGCTTTATAGAGTTTTATAGAGAGTTTTATAGAGTTTTATAGAAAGTTTTATAGAGAGTTTTATATAGAGTTTTATAGAGAGTTTTATAGAGAGTTTTATAGAGAGCTTTATAGAGAGTTTTATAGAGTTATATAGAGAGTTTTATAAAGAATTTTATAGAGAGTTTTATAGAGAGTTTTATATAGAGTTTTATAGAGAGTTATATAGAGAGTTTTATAAAGAGTTTTATAGAGAGTTTTATAAAGTTTTATAGAGAGTTTTATAGAGTTTTATAGAAAGTTTTATAGAGAGTTTTATATAGAGTTTTATAGAGAGTCTTATAGAGAGTTTTATAGAGAGCTTTATAGAGAGTTTTAGAAAGAGTTTTATAAATAAATTTATAGAGAGATTTATAGAGAGCTTTATAGAGAGTTTTATAGAGAGTTTTAAAGAGAGTTTTATAGAGAGTTTTATAGAGAGTTTTATAAATAGTTTTATAGAGAGTTTTATAGTGAGTTATATAGAGAGTTTTATAGATACTTCTATAGAGAGTTTTATATAGTTTTATAGAGAGTTTTATAGAGAGTTTTATAGAGAGTTTTATAAAGAGTTTTATAGAGAGTTTTATAGAGAGTTCTATAGAGAGTTTTATAGAGAGCTTTATAGAGTTATATAGGGAATTTTATAGCTACTTATATAGAGAGTTTTATAGAGAGTTTAATAGATAGTTTTATAAAGAGTTTTATATAGAGTTTTATAGAGAGTTTTATAGATACTTCTATATAGAGTTTTATAGAGAGTTTTATAGAGAGTTTTATAGAGAGATTTATAGTGAGTTTTATAGAGAGTTTTATAGATAGTTATATAGAGAGTTTTATAGAGAGTTTTATAGAGAGTTTTATAGAGAGTTTTATAGAGAGTTTTATAGATAGTTTTATAGATACTTCTATATAGAGTTTTATAAAGAGTTTTATAGAGAGTTTTATAAAGAGCTTTATAGAGTTATATAGAGAGTTTTATAGATAGTTTTATAGAGAGTTTTATAGAGAGTTTTATAAATACTTATATAGAGAGATTTATAGAGAGTTCTATAGATAGTTTTATAGAAAGTTTTATAGATAGTTTTATAGATACTTCTATATAGAGTTTTATAGAGAGTTTTATAGATACTTTTATAGAGAGTTTTATAGAGAGTTTTATAGAGAGTTTTATAGATACTTCTATAGAGAGTTTTATAGAGAGTTCTATAGATAATTTTATAGATAATTTTATAGATAATTTTATAGATAGTTTTATAGAGACTTTTATAGAGAATTTAAAAGAGAGTTTTATAGATACTTCTATAAAGAGTTTTATAGAGAGTTTTATAGATAATTTTATAGAGAGTTTTATAAATAGTTTTATAGATACTTCTATATAGAGTTATATAGAGAGTTTTATATAGTTTTATAGAGAGTTTTATAGATAGTTATATAGATAGTTATATAGAGAGTTTTATAGATAATTTTATAGAGATTTTTATAGAGAGTTTTATAGTGAGTTATATAGAGAGTTTTATAGATACTTCTATAGAGAGTTTTATAGAGAGTTTTATAGATACTTCTATAGAGAGTTTTATAGAGAGTTCTATAGATAATTTTATAGATAGTTTTATAGAGAGTTTTATAGAGAGTTTTATAGAGAGTTTTATAGAGAGTTATATAGAGAGTTTTATAGAGAGTTTTATAGAGAGTTTTATAGAGAGCTTTAGAAAGAGTTTTATAAATAAATTTATAGAGAGATTTATAGAGAGTTTTATAGAGAGTTTTATAGAGAGTTTTATAGAGAGTTTTATAGAGAGTTTTATAGAGAGTTTTATAGAGAGTTTTATAGATAGTTATATAGAGAGTTTTATAGATACTTCTATTGAGAGTTTTATAGAGAGTTTTATAGATAATTTTATAGAGAGTTTTATAGAGAGTTTTATAGAGAGTTTTATAAATAGTTTTATAGATACTTCTATATAGAGTTATATAGAGAGTTTTATATAGTTTTATAGAGAGTTTTATAGATAGTTTTATAGATAGTTATATAGAGAGTTTTATAGAGAGTTTTATATAGTTTTATAGAGAGTTTTATAGAGAGATTTATAGTGAGTTATATAGAGAGTTTTATAGATACTTCTATAGAGAGTTTTATATAGTTTTATAGAGAGTTTTATAGAGAGTTTTATAGAGAGTTATATAGAGAGTTTTATAGAGAGTTCTATAGAGAGTTTTATAGAGAGTTTTAGAAAGAGTTTTATAAATAAATTTATAGAGAGATTTATAGAGAGCTTTATAGAGAGTTTTATAGAGAGTTTTATAGAGAGTTTTATAGAGAGTTTTATAGAGAGTTTTATAGAGAGTTTTATAGAGAGTTTTATAGAGAGTTTTATAGAGAGTTTTATAGATAGTTATATAGAGAGTTTTATAGATACTTCTATTGAGAGTTTTATAGAGAGTTTTATAGATAATTTTATAGAGAGTTTTATAGAGAGTTTTATAGATAGTTTTATAAATAGTTTTATAGATACTTCTATATAGAGTTATATAGAGAGTTTTATATAATTTTATAGAGAGTTTTATAGATAGTTTTATAGATAGTTATATAGAGAGTTTTATAGAGAGTTTTATAGAGAGTTTTATATAGTTTTATAGAGAGTTTTATAGAGAGTTTTATATAGTTTTATAGAGAGTTTTATAGAGAGTTTTATAGAGAGTTATATAGAGAGTTTTATAGAGAGTTCTATAGAGAGTTTTATAGAGAGTTTTAGAAAGAGTTTTATAGAGTTTTATAGAAAGTTTTATAGAGAGTTTTATATAGAGTTTTATAGAGAGTTTTATAGAGAGTTTTATAGAGAGCTTTATAGAGAGTTTTATAGAGTTATATAGAGAGTTTTATAAAGAGTTTTATAGAGAGTTTTATAGAGGGTTTTATATAGAGTTTTATAGAGAGTTTTATAGAGAGTTTTATAGAGAGTTATATAGAGAGTTTTATAAAGAGTTTTATAGAGAGTTTTATAAAGTTTTATAGAGAGTTTTATAGAGTTTTATAGAAAGTTTTATGGAGAGTTTTATAGAGAGTTTTATAGAGAGTTTTATAGAGAGCTTTATAGAGAGTTTTAGAAAGAGTTTTATAAATAAATTTATAGAGAGATTTATAGAGAACTTTATAGAGAGTTTTATAGAGAGTTTTATAGAGAGTTTTATAGAGAGTTTTATAGAGAGTTTTATAAAGAGTTTTATAGAGAGTTTTATAGATACTTCTACATAGAGTTTTATAGAGAGTTTTATAGATACTTCTATTGAGAGTTTTATAGAGAGTTTTATAGATACTTCTATAGAGAGTTTTATAGAGAGTTCTATAGATAATTTTATAGATAATTTTATAGATAGTTTTATAGAGACTTTTATAGAGAATTTAAAAGAGAGTTTTATAAAGAGTTTTATAGATACTTCTATATAGAGTTATATAGAGAGTTTTATATAGTTTTATAGAGAGTTTTATAGAGAGTTTTATAGAGAGTTTTATAGAGAGTTTTATAGATAGTTTTATAGATAGTTATATAGATAATTTTATAGAGAGTTTTATAGAGAGTTTTATAAATAGTTTTATAGATTCTTCTATATAAGGTTATATAGAGAGTTTTATATAGTTTTATAGAGAGTTTTATAGATAGTTTTATAGAGAGTTTTATAGATACTTATATAGAGAGATTTATAGAGAGTTCTATAGATAGTTTTATAGAGAGTTTTATAGAGAGTTGTATAGAGAGTTTTATAGAGAGTTTTATAGATAGTTTTATAGATACTTCTATATAGAGTTTTATAGAGAGTTTTATAGAGAGCTTTATAGAGTTATATAGAGAGTTTTATAGATAGTTTTATAGAGAGTTTTATAGAGAGTTTTATAGATACTTATATAGAGAGATTTATAGAGAGTTCTATAGATAGTTTTATAGAGAGTTTTATAGAGAGTTTTATAGATAGTTTTATAGATACTTCTATATAGAGTTTTATAGATACTTCTATAGTGAGTTTTATAGAGAGTTTTATAGATACTTCTATAGAGAGTTTTATAGAGAGTTCTATAGATAATTTTATAGATAATTTTATAGATAGTTTTATAGAGACTTTTATAGAGAATTTAAAAGAGAGTTTTATAAAGAGTTTTATAGATACTTCTATAAAGAGTTTTATAGAGAGTTCTATAGATAATTTTATAGAGAGTTTTATAGAGAGTTTTATAGGGAGTTTTATATAGTTTTATAGAGAGTTTTATAGATAGTTATATAGATGGTTATATAGAGAGTTTTATAGAGAGTTTTATAGAGAGTTTTATAGTGAGTTATATAGAGAGTTTTATAGATACTTCTATAGAGAGTTTTATAGAGAGTTCTATAGATAATTTTATAGATAGTTTTATAGAGAGTTTTATAGAGAGTTATATAGAGAGTTTTATAGAGAGTTCTATAGAGAGTTTTATAGAGAGTTTTATAGAGAGCTTTATAGATAATTTTATAGATAATTTTATAGATAGTTTTATAGAGACTTTTATAGAGAATTTAAAAGAGAGTTTTATAAAGAGTTTTATAGATACTTCTATATAGAGTTATATAGAGAGTTTTATATAGTTTTATAGAGAGTTTTATAGAGAGTTTTATAGATACTTCTATAAAGAGTTTTATAGAGAGTTCTATAGATAATTTTATAGAGAGTTTTATAGAGAGTTTTATATAGTTTTATAGAGAGTTTTATAGATAGTTATATAGATAGTTATATAGAGAGTTATATAGAGAGTTTTATAGATACTTCTATAGAGTTTAATAGATAGTTTTATAGATACTTCTATATAGAGTTTTATAGAGAGTTTTATAGAGAGTTTTATAGAGAGTTTTATAGATAGTTTTATAGATACTTCTATATAGAGTTTTATAAAGAGTTTTATAGAGAGTTTTATAGAGAGCTTTATAGAGTTATATAGAGAGTTTTATAGATAATTTTATATAGAGTTTTATAGAGAGTTTTATAGAGAGTTCTATAGATAATTTTATAGATAATTTTATAGATAGTTTTATAGAGACTTTTATAGAGAATTTAAAAGAGAGTTTTATAAAGAGTTTTATAGATACTTCTATATAGAGTTATATAGAGAGTTTTATATAGTTTTATAGAGAGTTTTATAGAGAGTTTTATAGATACTTCTATAAAGAGTTTTATAGAGAGTTCTATAGATAATTTTATAGAGAGTTTTATAGAGAGTTTTATATAGTTTTATAGAGACTTTTATAGATAGTTATATATATAGTTATATAGAGAGTTATATAGAGAGTTTTATAGATACTTCTATAGAGAGTTTAATAGATAGTTTTATAGATACTTCTATATAGAGTTTTATAGAGAGTTTTATAGAGAGTTTTATAGAGAGTTTTATAAATAGTTTTATAGATTCTTCTATATAGAGTTATATAGAGAGTTTTATATAGTTTTATAGAGAGTTTTATAGATAGTTTTATAGAGAGTTTTATAGAGAGTTTTATAGATACTTATATAGAGAGATTTATAGAGAGTTCTATAGATAGTTTTATAGAGAGTTTTATAGAGAGTTGTATAGAGAGTTTTATAGAGAGTTTTATAGATAGTTTTATAGATACTTCTATATAGAGTTTTATAGAGAGTTTTATAGAGAGTTTTATAGAGAGCTTTATAGAGTTATATAGAGAGTTTTATAGAGAGTTTTATAGATACTTATATAGAGAGATTTATAGAGAGTTCTATAGATAGTTTTATAGAGAGTTTTATAGAGAGTTTTATAGATAGTTTTATAGATACTTCTATATAGAGTTTTATAGAGAGTTTTATAGATACTTCTATAGTGAGTTTTATAGAGAGTTTTATAGATACTTCTATAGAGAGTTTTATAGAGAGTTCTATAGATAATTTTATAGATAATTTTATAGATAGTTTTATAGAGACTTTTATAGAGAATTTAAAAGAGAGTTTTATAAAGAGTTTTATAGATACTTCTATAAAGAGTTTTATAGAGAGTTCTATAGATAATTTTATAGAGAGTTTTATAGAGAGTTTTATATAGTTTTATAGAGAGTTTTATAGATAGTTATATAGATAGTTATATAGAGAGTTTTATAGAGAGTTTTATAGAGAGTTTTATAGTGAGTTATATAGAGAGTTTTATAGATACTTCTATAGAGAGTTTTATAGAGAGTTTTATAGATACTTCTATAGAGAGTTTTATAGAGAGTTCTATAGATAATTTTATAGATAGTTTTATAGAGAGTTTTATAGAGAGTTTTATAGAGAGTTTTATAGAGAGTTATATAGAGAGTTTTATAGAGAGTTTTATAGAGAGTTTTATAGAGAGCTTTAGAAAGAGTTTTATAAATAAATTTATAGAGAGATTTATAGAGAGTTTTATAGAGAGTTTTATAGAGAGTTTTATAGAGAGTTTTATAGAGAGTTTTATAGAGAGTTTTATAGAGAGTTTTATAGATAGTTATATAGAGAGTTTTATAGATACTTCTATTGAGAGTTTTATAGAGAGTTTTATAGATAATTTTATAGAGAGTTTTATAGAGAGTTTTATAGAGAGTTTTATAAATAGTTTTATAGATACTTCTATATAGAGTTATATAGAGAGTTTTATATAGTTTTATAGAGAGTTTTATAGATAGTTTTATAGATAGTTATATAGAGAGTTTTATAGAGAGTTTTATATAGTTTTATAGAGAGTTTTATAGAGAGATTTATAGTGAGTTATATAGAGAGTTTTATAGATACTTCTATAGAGAGTTTTATATAGTTTTATAGAGAGTTTTATAGAGAGTTTTATAGAGAGTTATATAGAGAGTTTTATAGAGAGTTCTATAGAGAGTTTTATAGAGAGTTTTAGAAAGAGTTTTATAAATAAATTTATAGAGAGATTTATAGAGAGCTTTATAGAGAGTTTTATAGAGAGTTTTATAGAGAGTTTTATAGAGAGTTTTATAGAGAGTTTTATAGAGAGTTTTATAGAGAGTTTTATAGAGAGTTTTATAGATAGTTATATAGAGAGTTTTATAGATACTTCTATTGAGAGTTTTATAGAGAGTTTTATAGATAATTTTATAGAGAGTTTTATAGAGAGTTTTATAGATAGTTTTATAAATAGTTTTATAGATACTTCTATATAGAGTTATATAGAGAGTTTTATATAATTTTATAGAGAGTTTTATAGATAGTTTTATAGATAGTTATATAGAGAGTTTTATAGAGAGTTTTATAGAGAGTTTTATATAGTTTTATAGAGAGTTTTATAGAGAGTTTTATATAGTTTTATAGAGAGTTTTATAGAGAGTTTTATAGAGAGTTATATAGAGAGTTTTATAGAGAGTTCTATAGAGAGTTTTATAGAGAGTTTTAGAAAGAGTTTTATAGAGTTTTATAGAAAGTTTTATAGAGAGTTTTATATAGAGTTTTATAGAGAGTTTTATAGAGAGTTTTATAGAGAGCTTTATAGAGAGTTTTATAGAGTTATATAGAGAGTTTTATAAAGAGTTTTATAGAGAGTTTTATAGAGGGTTTTATATAGAGTTTTATAGAGAGTTTTATAGAGAGTTTTATAGAGAGTTATATAGAGAGTTTTATAAAGAGTTTTATAGAGAGTTTTAGAAAGAGTTTTATAAATAAATTTATAGAGAGATTTATAGAGAACTTTATAGAGAGTTTTATAGAGAGTTTTATAGAGAGTTTTATAGAGAGTTTTATAGAGAGTTTTATAAAGAGTTTTATAGAGAGTTTTATAGATACTTCTACATAGAGTTTTATAGAGAGTTTTATAGATACTTCTATTGAGAGTTTTATAGAGAGTTTTATAGATACTTCTATAGAGAGTTTTATAGAGAGTTCTATAGATAATTTTATAGATAATTTTATAGATAGTTTTATAGAGACTTTTATAGAGAATTTAAAAGAGAGTTTTATAAAGAGTTTTATAGATACTTCTATATAGAGTTATATAGAGAGTTTTATATAGTTTTATAGAGAGTTTTATAGAGAGTTTTATAGAGAGTTTTATAGAGAGTTTTATAGATAGTTTTATAGATAGTTATATAGATAATTTTATAGAGAGTTTTATAGAGAGTTTTATAAATAGTTTTATAGATTCTTCTATATAAGGTTATATAGAGAGTTTTATATAGTTTTATAGAGAGTTTTATAGATAGTTTTATAGAGAGTTTTATAGATACTTATATAGAGAGATTTATAGAGAGTTCTATAGATAGTTTTATAGAGAGTTTTATAGAGAGTTGTATAGAGAGTTTTATAGAGAGTTTTATAGATAGTTTTATAGATACTTCTATATAGAGTTTTATAGAGAGTTTTATAGAGAGTTTTATAGAGAGCTTTATAGAGTTATATAGAGAGTTTTATAGATAGTTTTATAGAGAGTTTTATAGAGAGTTTTATAGATACTTATATAGAGAGATTTATAGAGAGTTCTATAGATAGTTTTATAGAGAGTTTTATAGAGAGTTTTATAGATAGTTTTATAGATACTTCTATATAGAGTTTTATAGATACTTCTATAGTGAGTTTTATAGAGAGTTTTATAGATACTTCTATAGAGAGTTTTATAGAGAGTTCTATAGATAATTTTATAGATAATTTTATAGATAGTTTTATAGAGACTTTTATAGAGAATTTAAAAGAGAGTTTTATAAAGAGTTTTATAGATACTTCTATATAGAGTTATATAGAGAGTTTTATATAGTTTTATAGAGAGTTTTATAGAGAGTTTTATAGAGAGTTTTATAGAGAGTTTTATAGATAGTTTTATAGATAGTTATATAGATAATTTTATAGAGAGTTTTATAGAGAGTTTTATAAATAGTTTTATAGATTCTTCTATATAAGGTTATATAGAGAGTTTTATATAGTTTTATAGAGAGTTTTATAGATAGTTTTATAGAGAGTTTTATAGATACTTATATAGAGAGATTTATAGAGAGTTCTATAGATAGTTTTATAGAGAGTTTTATAGAGAGTTGTATAGAGAGTTTTATAGAGAGTTTTATAGATAGTTTTATAGATACTTCTATATAGAGTTTTATAGAGAGTTTTATAGAGAGCTTTATAGAGTTATATAGAGAGTTTTATAGATAGTTTTATAGAGAGTTTTATAGAGAGTTTTATAGATACTTATATAGAGAGATTTATAGAGAGTTCTATAGATAGTTTTATAGAGAGTTTTATAGAGAGTTTTATAGATAGTTTTATAGATACTTCTATATAGAGTTTTATAGATACTTCTATAGTGAGTTTTATAGAGAGTTTTATAGATACTTCTATAGAGAGTTTTATAGAGAGTTCTATAGATAATTTTATAGATAATTTTATAGATAGTTTTATAGAGACTTTTATAGAGAATTTAAAAGAGAGTTTTATAAAGAGTTTTATAGATACTTCTATAAAGAGTTTTATAGAGAGTTCTATAGATAATTTTATAGAGAGTTTTATAGAGAGTTTTATAGGGAGTTTTATATAGTTTTATAGAGAGTTTTATAGATAGTTATATAGATGGTTATATAGAGAGTTTTATAGAGAGTTTTATAGAGAGTTTTATAGTGAGTTATATAGAGAGTTTTATAGATACTTCTATAGAGAGTTTTATAGAGAGTTCTATAGATAATTTTATAGATAGTTTTATAGAGAGTTTTATAGAGAGTTATATAGAGAGTTTTATAGAGAGTTCTATAGAGAGTTTTATAGAGAGTTTTATAGAGAGCTTTATAGATAATTTTATAGATAATTTTATAGATAGTTTTATAGAGACTTTTATAGAGAATTTAAAAGAGAGTTTTATAAAGAGTTTTATAGATACTTCTATATAGAGTTATATAGAGAGTTTTATATAGTTTTATAGAGAGTTTTATAGAGAGTTTTATAGATACTTCTATAAAGAGTTTTATAGAGAGTTCTATAGATAATTTTATAGAGAGTTTTATAGAGAGTTTTATATAGTTTTATAGAGAGTTTTATAGATAGTTATATAGATAGTTATATAGAGAGTTATATAGAGAGTTTTATAGATACTTCTATAGAGTTTAATAGATAGTTTTATAGATACTTCTATATAGAGTTTTATAGAGAGTTTTATAGAGAGTTTTATAGAGAGTTTTATAGATAGTTTTATAGATACTTCTATATAGAGTTTTATAAAGAGTTTTATAGAGAGTTTTATAGAGAGCTTTATAGAGTTATATAGAGAGTTTTATAGATAATTTTATATAGAGTTTTATAGAGAGTTTTATAGAGAGTTCTATAGATAATTTTATAGATAATTTTATAGATAGTTTTATAGAGACTTTTATAGAGAATTTAAAAGAGAGTTTTATAAAGAGTTTTATAGATACTTCTATATAGAGTTATATAGAGAGTTTTATATAGTTTTATAGAGAGTTTTATAGAGAGTTTTATAGATACTTCTATAAAGAGTTTTATAGAGAGTTCTATAGATAATTTTATAGAGAGTTTTATAGAGAGTTTTATATAGTTTTATAGAGACTTTTATAGATAGTTATATATATAGTTATATAGAGAGTTATATAGAGAGTTTTATAGATACTTCTATAGAGAGTTTAATAGATAGTTTTATAGATACTTCTATATAGAGTTTTATAGAGAGTTTTATAGAGAGTTTTATAGAGAGTTTTATAGAGAGTTTTATAAATAGTTTTATAGATTCTTCTATATAGAGTTATATAGAGAGTTTTATATAGTTTTATAGAGAGTTTTATAGATAGTTTTATAGAGAGTTTTATAGAGAGTTTTATAGATACTTATATAGAGAGATTTATAGAGAGTTCTATAGATAGTTTTATAGAGAGTTTTATAGAGAGTTGTATAGAGAGTTTTATAGAGAGTTTTATAGATAGTTTTATAGATACTTCTATATAGAGTTTTATAGAGAGTTTTATAGAGAGTTTTATAGAGAGCTTTATAGAGTTATATAGAGAGTTTTATAGAGAGTTTTATAGATACTTATATAGAGAGATTTATAGAGAGTTCTATAGATAGTTTTATAGAGAGTTTTATAGAGAGTTTTATAGATAGTTTTATAGATACTTCTATATAGAGTTTTATAGAGAGTTTTATAGATACTTCTATAGTGAGTTTTATAGAGAGTTTTATAGATACTTCTATAGAGAGTTTTATAGAGAGTTCTATAGATAATTTTATAGATAATTTTATAGATAGTTTTATAGAGACTTTTATAGAGAATTTAAAAAAGAGTTTTATAAAGAGTTTTATAGATACTTCTATAAAGAGTTTTATAGAGAGTTCTATAGATAATTTTATAGAGAGTTTTATAGAGAGTTTTATATAGTTTTATAGAGAGTTTTATAGATAGTTATATAGATAGTTATATAGAGAGTTTTATAGAGAGTTTTATAGAGAGTTTTATAGTGAGTTATATAGAGAGTTTTATAGATACTTCTATAGAGAGTTTTATAGAGAGTTTTATAGATACTTCTATAGAGAGTTTTATAGAGAGTTCTATAGATAATTTTATAGATAGTTTTATAGAGAGTTTTATAGAGAGTTTTATAGAGAGTTTTATAGAGAGTTATATAGAGAGTTTTATAGAGAGTTTTATAGAGAGTTTTATAGAGAGCTTTAGAAAGAGTTTTATAAATAAATTTATAGAGAGATTTATAGAGAGTTTTATAGAGAGTTTTATAGAGAGTTTTATAGAGAGTTTTATAGAGAGTTTTATAGAGAGTTTTATAGAGAGTTTTATAGATAGTTATATAGAGAGTTTTATAGATACTTCTATTGAGAGTTTTATAGAGAGTTTTATAGATAATTTTATAGAGAGTTTTATAGAGAGTTTTATAGAGAGTTTTATAAATAGTTTTATAGATACTTCTATATAGAGTTATATAGAGAGTTTTATATAGTTTTATAGAGAGTTTTATAGATAGTTTTATAGATAGTTATATAGAGAGTTTTATAGAGAGTTTTATATAGTTTTATAGAGAGTTTTATAGAGAGATTTATAGTGAGTTATATAGAGAGTTTTATAGATACTTCTATAGAGAGTTTTATATAGTTTTATAGAGAGTTTTATAGAGAGTTTTATAGAGAGTTATATAGAGAGTTTTATAGAGAGTTCTATAGAGAGTTTTATAGAGAGTTTTAGAAAGAGTTTTATAAATAAATTTATAGAGAGATTTATAGAGAGCTTTATAGAGAGTTTTATAGAGAGTTTTATAGAGAGTTTTATAGAGAGTTTTATAGAGAGTTTTATAGAGAGTTTTATAGAGAGTTTTATAGAGAGTTTTATAGATAGTTATATAGAGAGTTTTATAGATACTTCTATTGAGAGTTTTATAGAGAGTTTTATAGATAATTTTATAGAGAGTTTTATAGAGAGTTTTATAGATAGTTTTATAAATAGTTTTATAGATACTTCTATATAGAGTTATATAGAGAGTTTTATATAATTTTATAGAGAGTTTTATAGATAGTTTTATAGATAGTTATATAGAGAGTTTTATAGAGAGTTTTATAGAGAGTTTTATATAGTTTTATAGAGAGTTTTATAGAGAGTTTTATATAGTTTTATAGAGAGTTTTATAGAGAGTTTTATAGAGAGTTATATAGAGAGTTTTATAGAGAGTTCTATAGAGAGTTTTATAGAGAGTTTTAGAAAGAGTTTTATAGAGTTTTATAGAAAGTTTTATAGAGAGTTTTATATAGAGTTTTATAGAGAGTTTTATAGAGAGTTTTATAGAGAGCTTTATAGAGAGTTTTATAGAGTTATATAGAGAGTTTTATAAAGAGTTTTATAGAGAGTTTTATAGAGGGTTTTATATAGAGTTTTATAGAGAGTTTTATAGAGAGTTTTATAGAGAGTTATATAGAGAGTTTTATAAAGAGTTTTATAGAGAGTTTTATAAAGTTTTATAGAGAGTTTTATAGAGTTTTATAGAAAGTTTTATAGAGAGTTTTATAGAGAGTTTTATAGAGAGTTTTATAGAGAGCTTTATAGAGAGTTTTAGAAAGAGTTTTATAAATAAATTTATAGAGAGATTTATAGAGAACTTTATAGAGAGTTTTATAGAGAGTTTTATAGAGAGTTTTATAGAGAGTTTTATAGAGAGTTTTATAAAGAGTTTTATAGAGAGTTTTATAGATACTTCTACATAGAGTTTTATAGAGAGTTTTATAGATACTTCTATTGAGAGTTTTATAGAGAGTTTTATAGATACTTCTATAGAGAGTTTTATAGAGAGTTCTATAGATAATTTTATAGATAATTTTATAGATAGTTTTATAGAGACTTTTATAGAGAATTTAAAAGAGAGTTTTATAAAGAGTTTTATAGATACTTCTATATAGAGTTATATAGAGAGTTTTATATAGTTTTATAGAGAGTTTTATAGAGAGTTTTATAGAGAGTTTTATAGATAGTTTTATAGATAGTTATATAGATAATTTTATAGAGAGTTTTATAGAGAGTTTTATAAATAGTTTTATAGATTCTTCTATATAAGGTTATATAGAGAGTTTTATATAGTTTTATAGAGAGTTTTATAGATAGTTTTATAGAGAGTTTTATAGATACTTATATAGAGAGATTTATAGAGAGTTCTATAGATAGTTTTATAGAGAGTTTTATAGAGAGTTGTATAGAGAGTTTTATAGAGAGTTTTATAGATAGTTTTATAGATACTTCTATATAGAGTTTTATAGAGAGTTTTATAGAGAGTTTTATAGAGAGCTTTATAGAGTTATATAGAGAGTTTTATAGATAGTTTTATAGAGAGTTTTATAGAGAGTTTTATAGATACTTATATAGAGAGATTTATAGAGAGTTCTATAGATAGTTTTATAGAGAGTTTTATAGAGAGTTTTATAGATAGTTTTATAGATACTTCTATATAGAGTTTTATAGATACTTCTATAGTGAGTTTTATAGAGAGTTTTATAGATACTTCTATAGAGAGTTTTATAGAGAGTTCTATAGATAATTTTATAGATAATTTTATAGATAGTTTTATAGAGACTTTTATAGAGAATTTAAAAGAGAGTTTTATAAAGAGTTTTATAGATACTTCTATAAAGAGTTTTATAGAGAGTTCTATAGATAATTTTATAGAGAGTTTTATAGAGAGTTTTATAGATACTTCTATATAGAGTTATATAGAGAGTTTTATATAGTTTTATAGAGAGTTTTATAGATAGTTTTATAGATAGTTATATAGAGAGTTTTATAGAGAGTTTTATAGAGAGTTTTATATAGTTTTATAGAGAGTTTTATAGAGAGTTTTATAGAGAGTTTTATAGAGAGTTATATAGAGAGTTTTATGGATACTTCTATAGAGAGTTTTATAGAGAGTTTTAGAAAGAGTTTTATAAATAAATTTATAGAGAGATTTATAGAGAGCTTTATAGAGAGTTTTATAGAGAGTTTTATAGAGAGTTTTATAAAGAGTTTTATAGAGAGTTTTATAGATACTTCTATATAGAGTTTTATAGAGAGTTTTATAGATACTTCTATATAGAGTTTTATAAAGAGTTCTATAGATAATTTTATAGAGAGTTTTATAGAGAGTTTTATAGAGAGTTTTATATAGAGTTTTATAGAGAGTTATATAGAGTTTTATAGAGAGTTTTATAGAGAGTTTTATAGAGAGCTTTATAGATACTTCTATAGAGAGTTTTATAGAGAGTTTTATAGAGAGTTTTATATAGAGTTTTATAGAGAGTTATATAAAGAGTTTTATGGAGAGTTTTATAGAGAGTTTTATAGAGAGTTATATAAAGCTTTATAGAGTTTTATAGAGAGTTTTATAGAGAGTTTTATATAGAGTTTTATAGAGAGTTATATAAAGAGTTTTAAAGAGAGTTTTATAGAGAGCTTTATAAATAGTTTTATAGATACTTCTATATAGAGTTATATAGAGAGTTTTATATAGTTTTATAGAGAGTTTTATAGATAGTTATATAGATAGTTATATAGAGAGTTTTATAGATAATTTTATAGAGATTTTTATAGAGAGTTTTATAGTGAGTTATATAGAGAGTTTTATAGATACTTCTATAGAGAGTTTTATAGAGAGTTTTATAGATACTTCTATAGAGAGTTTTATAGAGAGTTCTATAGATAATTTTATAGATAGTTTTATAGAGAGTTTTATAGAGAGTTTTATAGAGAGTTTTATAGAGAGTTATATAGAGAGTTTTATAAAGAGTTTTATAGAGAGTTTTATAGAGAGTTTTATAGAGAGTTTTATAAAGAGTTTTATAGAGAGTTTTATAGAGTTTTATAGAAAGTTTTATAGAGAGTTTTATATAGAGTTTTATAGAGAGTTTTATAGAGAGCTTTATAGAGAGTTTTATATAGAGTTTTATAGAGAGTTTTATAGAGAGTTTTATAGAGAGCTTTATAGAGAGTTTTAGAAAGAGTTTTATAAATAAATTTATAGAGAGATTTATAGAGAGCTTTATAGAGAGTTTTATAGAGAGTTTTATAGAGAGTTTTATAGAGAGTTTTATAGATAGTTATATAGAGAGTTTTATAGAGAGTTTTATAGATAATTTTATAGAGAGTTTTATAGAGAGTTTTATAGAGAGTTTTATAAATAGTTTTATAGATACTTCTATATAGAGTTATATAGAGAGTTTTATATAGTTTTATAGAGAGTTTTATAGAGAGTTATATAGAGAGTTTTATAGATACTTCTATAGAGAGTTTTATAGAGAGTTTTATAGATACTTCTATAGAGAGTTTTATAGAGAGTTCTATAGATAATTTTATAGATAGTTTTATAGAGAGTTTTATAGAGAGTTTTATAGAGAGTTTTATAGAGAGTTTTATAGAGAGTTATATAGAGAGTTTTATAAAGAGTTTTATAGAGAGCTTTATAGAGTTTTATAGAGAGTTTTATAGAGTTTTATAGAAAGTTTTATAGAGAGTTTTATATAGAGTTTTATAGAGAGTTTTATAGAGAGTTTTATAGAGAGCTTTATAGAGAGTTTTATAGAGTTATATAGAGAGTTTTATAAAGAATTTTATAGAGAGTTTTATAGAGAGTTTTATATAGAGTTTTATAGAGAGTTATATAGAGAGTTTTATAAAGAGTTTTATAGAGAGTTTTATAAAGTTTTATAGAGAGTTTTATAGAGAGTTTTATAGATACTTCTATTGAGAGTTTTATAGAGAGTTTTATAGATACTTCTATAGAGAGTTTTATATAGTTTTATAGAGAGTTTTATAGAGAGTTTTAGAAAGAGTTTTATAAATAAATTTATAGAGAGATTTATAGAGAGCTTTATAGAGAGTTTTATAGAGAGTTTTATAGAGAGATTTATAGAGAGTTTTATAAAGAGTTTTATAGAGAGTTTTATAAAGTTTTATAGAGAGTTTTATAGAGTTTTATAGAAAGTTTTATAGAGAGTTTTATAGATAATTTTATAGAGAGTTTTATAGAGAGTTCTATATAGAGTTATATAGAGAGTTATATATAGTTTTATAGAGAGTTTTATAGATAGTTATATAGATAGTTATATAGAGAGTTTTATAGATAATTTTATAGAGATTTTTATAGAGAGTTTTATAGTGAGTTATATAGAGAGTTTTATAGATACTTCTATAGAGAGTTTTATAGAGAGTTTTATAGATACTTCTATAGAGAGTTTTATAGAGAGTTCTATAGATAATTTTATAGATAGTTTTATAGAGAGTTTTATAGAGAGTTTTATAGAGAGTTTTATAGAGAGTTTTATAGAGAGTTATATAGAGAGTTTTATAAAGAGTTTTATAGAGAGTTTTATAGAGAGTTTTATAGAGAGTTTTATAAAGAGTTTTATAGAGAGTTTTATAGAGTTTTATAGAAAGTTTTATAGAGAGTTTTATATAGAGTTTTATAGAGAGTTTTATAGAGAGCTTTATAGAGAGTTTTAGAAAGAGTTTTATAAATAAATTTATAGAGAGATTTATAGAGAGCTTTATAGAGAGTTTTATAGAGAGTTTTATAGAGAGTTTTATAGATAGTTATATAGAGAGTTTTATAGATACTTCTATTGAGAGTTTTATAGAGAGTTTTATAGATAATTTTATAGAGAGTTTTATAGAGAGTTTTATAGAGAGTTTTATAGAGAGTTTTATAAATAGTTTTATAGATACTTCTATATAGAGTTATATAGAGAGTTTTATATAGTTTTATAGAGAGTTTTATAGAGAGTTTTATAGAGAGTTATATAGAGAGTTTTATAGAGAGTTCTATAGAGAGTTTTAGAAAGAGTTTTATAAATAAATTTATAGAGAGATTTATAGAGAGCTTTATAGAGAGTTTTATAGAGAGTTTTATAGAGAGTTTTATAAAGAGTTTTATAGAGAGTTTTATAGAGAGTTTTAAAGAGAGTTTCATATAGAGTTTTATAGAGAGTTATATAAAGAGTTTTATAGAGAGTTTTATGGAGAGCTTTATAGATACTTCTATAGAGAGTTTTATAGAGAATTTTATAGAGAGTTTTATAGAGAATTTTATAGAGAGTTTTAGAAAGAGTTTTATAGAGAGTTTTATAAAGAGTTTTATAAAGAGTTTTATAGAGAGTTATATAGAGAGTTTTATAGAGAGTTTTATAGATACTTCTATAGAGAGTTTTATAGAGAGTTTTATAGATACTTCTATAGAGAGTTTTATAGAGAGTTCTATAGATAATTTTATAGATAATTTTATAGATAGTTTTATAGAGACTTTTATAGAGAATTTAAAAGAGAGTTTTATAAAGAGTTTTATAGATACTTCTATAAAGAGTTTTATAGAGAGTTCTATAGATAATTTTATAGAGAGTTTTATAGAGAGTTTTATAGATACTTCTATATAGAGTTATATAGAGAGTTTTATATAGTTTTATAGAGAGTTTTATAGATAGTTTTATAGATAGTTATATAGAGAGTTTTATAGAGAGTTTTATAGAGAGTTTTATAGAGAGTTTTATATAGTTTTATAGAGAGTTTTATAGAGAGTTTTATAGAGAGTTTTATAGAGAGTTATATAGAGAGTTTTATGGATACTTCTATAGAGAGTTTTATAGAGAGTTTTAGAAAGAGTTTTATAAATAAATTTATAGAGAGATTTATAGAGAGCTTTATAGAGAGTTTTATAGAGAGTTTTATAGAGAGTTTTATAAAGAGTTTTATAGAGAGTTTTATAGATACTTCTATATAGAGTTTTATAGAGAGTTTTATAGATACTTCTATATAGAGTTTTATAAAGAGTTCTATAGATAATTTTATAGAGAGTTTTATAGAGAGTTTTATAGAGAGTTTTATATAGAGTTTTATAGAGAGTTATATAGAGTTTTATAGAGAGTTTTATAGAGAGTTTTATAGAGAGCTTTATAGATACTTCTATAGAGAGTTTTATAGAGAGTTTTATAGAGAGTTTTATATAGAGTTTTATAGAGAGTTATATAAAGAGTTTTATGGAGAGTTTTATAGAGAGTTTTATAGAGAGTTATATAAAGCTTTATAGAGTTTTATAGAGAGTTTTATAGAGAGTTTTATATAGAGTTTTATAGAGAGTTATATAAAGAGTTTTAAAGAGAGTTTTATAGAGAGCTTTATAAATAGTTTTATAGATACTTCTATATAGAGTTATATAGAGAGTTTTATATAGTTTTATAGAGAGTTTTATAGATAGTTATATAGATAGTTATATAGAGAGTTTTATAGATAATTTTATAGAGATTTTTATAGAGAGTTTTATAGTGAGTTATATAGAGAGTTTTATAGATACTTCTATAGAGAGTTTTATAGAGAGTTTTATAGATACTTCTATAGAGAGTTTTATAGAGAGTTCTATAGATAATTTTATAGATAGTTTTATAGAGAGTTTTATAGAGAGTTTTATAGAGAGTTTTATAGAGAGTTATATAGAGAGTTTTATAAAGAGTTTTATAGAGAGTTTTATAGAGAGTTTTATAGAGAGTTTTATAAAGAGTTTTATAGAGAGTTTTATAGAGTTTTATAGAAAGTTTTATAGAGAGTTTTATATAGAGTTTTATAGAGAGTTTTATAGAGAGCTTTATAGAGAGTTTTATATAGAGTTTTATAGAGAGTTTTATAGAGAGTTTTATAGAGAGCTTTATAGAGAGTTTTAGAAAGAGTTTTATAAATAAATTTATAGAGAGATTTATAGAGAGCTTTATAGAGAGTTTTATAGAGAGTTTTATAGAGAGTTTTATAGAGAGTTTTATAGATAGTTATATAGAGAGTTTTATAGAGAGTTTTATAGATAATTTTATAGAGAGTTTTATAGAGAGTTTTATAGAGAGTTTTATAAATAGTTTTATAGATACTTCTATATAGAGTTATATAGAGAGTTTTATATAGTTTTATAGAGAGTTTTATAGAGAGTTATATAGAGAGTTTTATAGATACTTCTATAGAGAGTTTTATAGAGAGTTTTATAGATACTTCTATAGAGAGTTTTATAGAGAGTTCTATAGATAATTTTATAGATAGTTTTATAGAGAGTTTTATAGAGAGTTTTATAGAGAGTTTTATAGAGAGTTTTATAGAGAGTTATATAGAGAGTTTTATAAAGAGTTTTATAGAGAGCTTTATAGAGTTTTATAGAGAGTTTTATAGAGTTTTATAGAAAGTTTTATAGAGAGTTTTATATAGAGTTTTATAGAGAGTTTTATAGAGAGTTTTATAGAGAGCTTTATAGAGAGTTTTATAGAGTTATATAGAGAGTTTTATAAAGAATTTTATAGAGAGTTTTATAGAGAGTTTTATATAGAGTTTTATAGAGAGTTATATAGAGAGTTTTATAAAGAGTTTTATAGAGAGTTTTATAAAGTTTTATAGAGAGTTTTATAGAGTTTTATAGAAAGTTTTATAGAGAGTTTTATATAGAGTTTTATAGAGAGTCTTATAGAGAGTTTTATAGAGAGCTTTATAGAGAGTTTTAGAAAGAGTTTTATAAATAAATTTATAGAGAGATTTATAGAGAGCTTTATAGAGAGTTTTATAGAGAGTTTTAAAGAGAGTTTTATAGAGAGTTTTATAGAGAGTTTTATAAATAGTTTTATAGAGAGTTTTATAGTGAGTTATATAGAGAGTTTTATAGATACTTCTATAGAGAGTTTTATATAGTTTTATAGAGAGTTTTATAGAGAGTTTTATAGAGAGTTTTATAAAGAGTTTTATAGAGAGTTTTATAGAGAGTTCTATAGAGAGTTTTATAGAGAGCTTTATAGAGTTATATAGGGAATTTTATAGCTACTTATATAGAGAGTTTTATAGAGAGTTTAATAGATAGTTTTATAAAGAGTTTTATATAGAGTTTTATAGAGAGTTTTATAGATACTTCTATATAGAGTTTTATAGAGAGTTTTATAGAGAGTTTTATAGAGAGATTTATAGTGAGTTTTATAGAGAGTTTTATAGATAGTTATATAGAGAGTTTTATAGAGAGTTTTATAGAGAGTTTTATAGAGAGTTTTATAGAGAGTTTTATAGATAGTTTTATAGATACTTCTATATAGAGTTTTATAAAGAGTTTTATAGAGAGTTTTATAAAGAGCTTTATAGAGTTATATAGAGAGTTTTATAGATAGTTTTATAGAGAGTTTTATAGAGAGTTTTATAAATACTTATATAGAGAGATTTATAGAGAGTTCTATAGATAGTTTTATAGAAAGTTTTATAGATAGTTTTATAGATACTTCTATATAGAGTTTTATAGAGAGTTTTATAGATACTTTTATAGAGAGTTTTATAGAGAGTTTTATAGAGAGTTTTATAGATACTTCTATAGAGAGTTTTATAGAGAGTTCTATAGATAATTTTATAGATAATTTTATAGATAATTTTATAGATAGTTTTATAGAGACTTTTATAGAGAATTTAAAAGAGAGTTTTATAGATACTTCTATAAAGAGTTTTATAGAGAGTTTTATAGATAATTTTATAGAGAGTTTTATAAATAGTTTTATAGATACTTCTATATAGAGTTATATAGAGAGTTTTATATAGTTTTATAGAGAGTTTTATAGATAGTTATATAGATAGTTATATAGAGAGTTTTATAGATAATTTTATAGAGATTTTTATAGAGAGTTTTATAGTGAGTTATATAGAGAGTTTTATAGATACTTCTATAGAGAGTTTTATAGAGAGTTTTATAGATACTTCTATAGAGAGTTTTATAGAGAGTTCTATAGATAATTTTATAGATAGTTTTATAGAGAGTTTTATAGAGAGTTTTATAGAGAGTTTTATAGAGAGTTATATAGAGAGTTTTATAGAGAGTTTTATAGAGAGTTTTATAGAGAGCTTTAGAAAGAGTTTTATAAATAAATTTATAGAGAGATTTATAGAGAGTTTTATAGAGAGTTTTATAGAGAGTTTTATAGAGAGTTTTATAGAGAGTTTTATAGAGAGTTTTATAGAGAGTTTTATAGATAGTTATATAGAGAGTTTTATAGAGAGTTTTATAGATACTTCTATTGAGAGTTTTATAGAGAGTTTTATAGATAATTTTATAGAGAGTTTTATAGAGAGTTTTATAGAGAGTTTTATAAATAGTTTTATAGATACTTCTATATAGAGTTATATAGAGAGTTTTATATAGTTTTATAGAGAGTTTTATAGATAGTTTTATAGATAGTTATATAGAGAGTTTTATAGAGAGTTTTATATAGTTTTATAGAGAGTTTTATAGAGAGATTTATAGTGAGTTATATAGAGAGTTTTATAGATACTTCTATAGAGAGTTTTATATAGTTTTATAGAGAGTTTAATAGAGAGTTTTATAGAGAGTTATATAGAGAGTTTTATAGAGAGTTCTATAGAGAGTTTTATAGAGAGTTTTAGAAAGAGTTTTATAAATAAATTTATAGAGAGATTTATAGAGAGCTTTATAGAGAGTTTTATAGAGAGTTTTATAGAGAGTTTTATAGAGAGTTTTATAGAGAGTTTTATAGAGAGTTTTATAGAGAGTTTTATAGAGAGTTTTATAGATAGTTATATAGAGAGTTTTATAGATACTTCTATTGAGAGTTTTATAGAGAGTTTTATAGATAATTTTATAGAGAGTTTTATAGAGAGTTTTATAGATAGTTTTATAAATAGTTTTATAGATACTTCTATATAGAGTTATATAGAGAGTTTTATATAATTTTATAGAGAGTTTTATAGATAGTTTTATAGATAGTTATATAGAGAGTTTTATAGAGAGTTTTATAGAGAGTTTTATATAGTTTTATAGAGAGTTTTATAGAGAGTTTTATATAGTTTTATAGAGAGTTTTATAGAGAGTTTTATAGAGAGTTATATAGAGAGTTTTATAGAGAGTTCTATAGAGAGTTTTATAGAGAGTTTTAGAAAGAGTTTTATAGAGTTTTATAGAAAGTTTTATAGAGAGTTTTATATAGAGTTTTATAGAGAGTTTTATAGAGAGTTTTATAGAGAGCTTTATAGAGAGTTTTATAGAGTTATATAGAGAGTTTTATAAAGAGTTTTATAGAGAGTTTTATAGAGGGTTTTATATAGAGTTTTATAGAGAGTTTTATAGAGAGTTTTATAGAGAGTTATATAGAGAGTTTTATAAAGAGTTTTATAGAGAGTTTTATAGATAATTTTATAGAGAGTTTTATAGAGAGTTTTATAGAGAGTTTTATAAATAGTTTTATAGATACTTCTATATAGAGTTATATAGAGAGTTTTATATAGTTTTATAGAGAGTTTTATAGAGAGTTATATAGAGAGTTTTATAGATACTTCTATAGAGAGTTTTATAGAGAGTTTTATAGATACTTCTATAGAGAGTTTTATAGAGAGTTCTATAGATAATTTTATAGATAGTTTTATAGAGAGTTTTATAGAGAGTTTTATAGAGAGTTTTATAGAGAGTTTTATAGAGAGTTTTATAGAGAGTTTTATAAAGTTTTATAGAGAGTTTTATAGAGTTTTATAGAAAGTTTTATAGAGAGTTTTATATAGAGTTTTATAGAGAGTCTTATAGAGAGTTTTATAGAGAGCTTTATAGAGAGTTTTAGAAAGAGTTTTATAAATAAATTTATAGAGAGATTTATAGAGAGCTTTATAGAGAGTTTTATAGAGAGTTTTAAAGAGAGTTTTATAGAGAGTTTTATAGAGAGTTTTATAAATAGTTTTATAGAGAGTTTTATAGTGAGTTATATAGAGAGTTTTATAGATACTTCTATAGAGAGTTTTATATAGTTTTATAGAGAGTTTTATAGAGAGTTTTATAGAGAGTTTTATAAAGAGTTTTATAGAGAGTTTTATAGAGAGTTCTATAGAGAGTTTTATAGAGAGCTTTATAGAGTTATATAGGGAATTTTATAGCTACTTATATAGAGAGTTTTATAGAGAGTTTAATAGATAGTTTTATAAAGAGTTTTATATAGAGTTTTATAGAGAGTTTTATAGATACTTCTATATAGAGTTTTATAGAGAGTTTTATAGAGAGTTTTATAGAGAGATTTATAGTGAGTTTTATAGAGAGTTTTATAGATAGTTATATAGAGAGTTTTATAGAGAGTTTTATAGAGAGTTTTATAGAGAGTTTTATAGAGAGTTTTATAGATAGTTTTATAGATACTTCTATATAGAGTTTTATAAAGAGTTTTATAGAGAGTTTTATAAAGAGCTTTATAGAGTTATATAGAGAGTTTTATAGATAGTTTTATAGAGAGTTTTATAGAGAGTTTTATAAATACTTATATAGAGAGATTTATAGAGAGTTCTATAGATAGTTTTATAGAAAGTTTTATAGATAGTTTTATAGATACTTCTATATAGAGTTTTATAGAGAGTTTTATAGATACTTTTATAGAGAGTTTTATAGAGAGTTTTATAGAGAGTTTTATAGATACTTCTATAGAGAGTTTTATAGAGAGTTCTATAGATAATTTTATAGATAATTTTATAGATAATTTTATAGATAGTTTTATAGAGACTTTTATAGAGAATTTAAAAGAGAGTTTTATAGATACTTCTATAAAGAGTTTTATAGAGAGTTTTATAGATAATTTTATAGAGAGTTTTATAAATAGTTTTATAGATACTTCTATATAGAGTTATATAGAGAGTTTTATATAGTTTTATAGAGAGTTTTATAGATAGTTATATAGATAGTTATATAGAGAGTTTTATAGATAATTTTATAGAGATTTTTATAGAGAGTTTTATAGTGAGTTATATAGAGAGTTTTATAGATACTTCTATAGAGAGTTTTATAGAGAGTTTTATAGATACTTCTATAGAGAGTTTTATAGAGAGTTCTATAGATAATTTTATAGATAGTTTTATAGAGAGTTTTATAGAGAGTTTTATAGAGAGTTTTATAGAGAGTTATATAGAGAGTTTTATAGAGAGTTTTATAGAGAGTTTTATAGAGAGCTTTAGAAAGAGTTTTATAAATAAATTTATAGAGAGATTTATAGAGAGTTTTATAGAGAGTTTTATAGAGAGTTTTATAGAGAGTTTTATAGAGAGTTTTATAGAGAGTTTTATAGAGAGTTTTATAGATAGTTATATAGAGAGTTTTATAGAGAGTTTTATAGATACTTCTATTGAGAGTTTTATAGAGAGTTTTATAGATAATTTTATAGAGAGTTTTATAGAGAGTTTTATAGAGAGTTTTATAAATAGTTTTATAGATACTTCTATATAGAGTTATATAGAGAGTTTTATATAGTTTTATAGAGAGTTTTATAGATAGTTTTATAGATAGTTATATAGAGAGTTTTATAGAGAGTTTTATATAGTTTTATAGAGAGTTTTATAGAGAGATTTATAGTGAGTTATATAGAGAGTTTTATAGATACTTCTATAGAGAGTTTTATATAGTTTTATAGAGAGTTTAATAGAGAGTTTTATAGAGAGTTATATAGAGAGTTTTATAGAGAGTTCTATAGAGAGTTTTATAGAGAGTTTTAGAAAGAGTTTTATAAATAAATTTATAGAGAGATTTATAGAGAGCTTTATAGAGAGTTTTATAGAGAGTTTTATAGAGAGTTTTATAGAGAGTTTTATAGAGAGTTTTATAGAGAGTTTTATAGAGAGTTTTATAGAGAGTTTTATAGATAGTTATATAGAGAGTTTTATAGATACTTCTATTGAGAGTTTTATAGAGAGTTTTATAGATAATTTTATAGAGAGTTTTATAGAGAGTTTTATAGATAGTTTTATAAATAGTTTTATAGATACTTCTATATAGAGTTATATAGAGAGTTTTATATAATTTTATAGAGAGTTTTATAGATAGTTTTATAGATAGTTATATAGAGAGTTTTATAGAGAGTTTTATAGAGAGTTTTATATAGTTTTATAGAGAGTTTTATAGAGAGTTTTATATAGTTTTATAGAGAGTTTTATAGAGAGTTTTATAGAGAGTTATATAGAGAGTTTTATAGAGAGTTCTATAGAGAGTTTTATAGAGAGTTTTAGAAAGAGTTTTATAGAGTTTTATAGAAAGTTTTATAGAGAGTTTTATATAGAGTTTTATAGAGAGTTTTATAGAGAGTTTTATAGAGAGCTTTATAGAGAGTTTTATAGAGTTATATAGAGAGTTTTATAAAGAGTTTTATAGAGAGTTTTATAGAGGGTTTTATATAGAGTTTTATAGAGAGTTTTATAGAGAGTTTTATAGAGAGTTATATAGAGAGTTTTATAAAGAGTTTTATAGAGAGTTTTATAGATAATTTTATAGAGAGTTTTATAGAGAGTTTTATAGAGAGTTTTATAAATAGTTTTATAGATACTTCTATATAGAGTTATATAGAGAGTTTTATATAGTTTTATAGAGAGTTTTATAGAGAGTTATATAGAGAGTTTTATAGATACTTCTATAGAGAGTTTTATAGAGAGTTTTATAGATACTTCTATAGAGAGTTTTATAGAGAGTTCTATAGATAATTTTATAGATAGTTTTATAGAGAGTTTTATAGAGAGTTTTATAGAGAGTTTTATAGAGAGTTTTATAGAGAGTTATATAGAGAGTTTTATAAAGAGTTTTATAGAGAGCTTTATAGAGTTTTATAGAGAGTTTTATAGAGTTTTATAGAAAGTTTTATAGAGAGTTTTATATAGAGTTTTATAGAGAGTTTTATAGAGAGTTTTATAGAGAGCTTTATAGAGAGTTTTATAGAGTTATATAGAGAGTTTTATAAAGAATTTTATAGAGAGTTTTATAGAGAGTTTTATATAGAGTTTTATAGAGAGTTATATAGAGAGTTTTATAAAGAGTTTTATAGAGAGTTTTATAAAGTTTTATAGAGAGTTTTATAGAGTTTTATAGAAAGTTTTATAGAGAGTTTTATATAGAGTTTTATAGAGAGTCTTATAGAGAGTTTTATAGAGAGCTTTATAGAGAGTTTTAGAAAGAGTTTTATAAATAAATTTATAGAGAGATTTATAGAGAGCTTTATAGAGAGTTTTATAGAGAGTTTTAAAGAGAGTTTTATAGAGAGTTTTATAGAGAGTTTTATAAATAGTTTTATAGAGAGTTTTATAGTGAGTTATATAGAGAGTTTTATAGATACTTCTATAGAGAGTTTTATATAGTTTTATAGAGAGTTTTATAGAGAGTTTTATAGAGAGTTTTATAAAGAGTTTTATAGAGAGTTTTATAGAGAGTTCTATAGAGAGTTTTATAGAGAGCTTTATAGAGTTATATAGGGAATTTTATAGCTACTTATATAGAGAGTTTTATAGAGAGTTTAATAGATAGTTTTATAAAGAGTTTTATATAGAGTTTTATAGAGAGTTTTATAGATACTTCTATATAGAGTTTTATAGAGAGTTTTATAGAGAGTTTTATAGAGAGATTTATAGTGAGTTTTATAGAGAGTTTTATAGATAGTTATATAGAGAGTTTTATAGAGAGTTTTATAGAGAGTTTTATAGAGAGTTTTATAGAGAGTTTTATAGATAGTTTTATAGATACTTCTATATAGAGTTTTATAAAGAGTTTTATAGAGAGTTTTATAAAGAGCTTTATAGAGTTATATAGAGAGTTTTATAGATAGTTTTATAGAGAGTTTTATAGAGAGTTTTATAAATACTTATATAGAGAGATTTATAGAGAGTTCTATAGATAGTTTTATAGAAAGTTTTATAGATAGTTTTATAGATACTTCTATATAGAGTTTTATAGAGAGTTTTATAGATACTTTTATAGAGAGTTTTATAGAGAGTTTTATAGAGAGTTTTATAGATACTTCTATAGAGAGTTTTATAGAGAGTTCTATAGATAATTTTATAGATAATTTTATAGATAATTTTATAGATAGTTTTATAGAGACTTTTATAGAGAATTTAAAAGAGAGTTTTATAGATACTTCTATAAAGAGTTTTATAGAGAGTTTTATAGATAATTTTATAGAGAGTTTTATAAATAGTTTTATAGATACTTCTATATAGAGTTATATAGAGAGTTTTATATAGTTTTATAGAGAGTTTTATAGATAGTTATATAGATAGTTATATAGAGAGTTTTATAGATAATTTTATAGAGATTTTTATAGAGAGTTTTATAGTGAGTTATATAGAGAGTTTTATAGATACTTCTATAGAGAGTTTTATAGAGAGTTTTATAGATACTTCTATAGAGAGTTTTATAGAGAGTTCTATAGATAATTTTATAGATAGTTTTATAGAGAGTTTTATAGAGAGTTTTATAGAGAGTTTTATAGAGAGTTATATAGAGAGTTTTATAGAGAGTTTTATAGAGAGTTTTATAGAGAGCTTTAGAAAGAGTTTTATAAATAAATTTATAGAGAGATTTATAGAGAGTTTTATAGAGAGTTTTATAGAGAGTTTTATAGAGAGTTTTATAGAGAGTTTTATAGAGAGTTTTATAGAGAGTTTTATAGATAGTTATATAGAGAGTTTTATAGAGAGTTTTATAGATACTTCTATTGAGAGTTTTATAGAGAGTTTTATAGATAATTTTATAGAGAGTTTTATAGAGAGTTTTATAGAGAGTTTTATAAATAGTTTTATAGATACTTCTATATAGAGTTATATAGAGAGTTTTATATAGTTTTATAGAGAGTTTTATAGATAGTTTTATAGATAGTTATATAGAGAGTTTTATAGAGAGTTTTATATAGTTTTATAGAGAGTTTTATAGAGAGATTTATAGTGAGTTATATAGAGAGTTTTATAGATACTTCTATAGAGAGTTTTATATAGTTTTATAGAGAGTTTAATAGAGAGTTTTATAGAGAGTTATATAGAGAGTTTTATAGAGAGTTCTATAGAGAGTTTTATAGAGAGTTTTAGAAAGAGTTTTATAAATAAATTTATAGAGAGATTTATAGAGAGCTTTATAGAGAGTTTTATAGAGAGTTTTATAGAGAGTTTTATAGAGAGTTTTATAGAGAGTTTTATAGAGAGTTTTATAGAGAGTTTTATAGAGAGTTTTATAGATAGTTATATAGAGAGTTTTATAGATACTTCTATTGAGAGTTTTATAGAGAGTTTTATAGATAATTTTATAGAGAGTTTTATAGAGAGTTTTATAGATAGTTTTATAAATAGTTTTATAGATACTTCTATATAGAGTTATATAGAGAGTTTTATATAATTTTATAGAGAGTTTTATAGATAGTTTTATAGATAGTTATATAGAGAGTTTTATAGAGAGTTTTATAGAGAGTTTTATATAGTTTTATAGAGAGTTTTATAGAGAGTTTTATATAGTTTTATAGAGAGTTTTATAGAGAGTTTTATAGAGAGTTATATAGAGAGTTTTATAGAGAGTTCTATAGAGAGTTTTATAGAGAGTTTTAGAAAGAGTTTTATAGAGTTTTATAGAAAGTTTTATAGAGAGTTTTATATAGAGTTTTATAGAGAGTTTTATAGAGAGTTTTATAGAGAGCTTTATAGAGAGTTTTATAGAGTTATATAGAGAGTTTTATAAAGAGTTTTATAGAGAGTTTTATAGAGGGTTTTATATAGAGTTTTATAGAGAGTTTTATAGAGAGTTTTATAGAGAGTTATATAGAGAGTTTTATAAAGAGTTTTATAGAGAGTTTTATAAAGTTTTATAGAGAGTTTTATAGAGTTTTATAGAAAGTTTTATAGAGAGTTTTATAGAGAGTTTTATAGAGAGTTTTATAGAGAGCTTTATAGAGAGTTTTAGAAAGAGTTTTATAAATAAATTTATAGAGAGATTTATAGAGAACTTTATAGAGAGTTTTATAGAGAGTTTTATAGAGAGTTTTATAGAGAGTTTTATAGAGAGTTTTATAAAGAGTTTTATAGAGAGTTTTATAGATACTTCTACATAGAGTTTTATAGAGAGTTTTATAGATACTTCTATTGAGAGTTTTATAGAGAGTTTTATAGATACTTCTATAGAGAGTTTTATAGAGAGTTCTATAGATAATTTTATAGATAATTTTATAGATAGTTTTATAGAGACTTTTATAGAGAATTTAAAAGAGAGTTTTATAAAGAGTTTTATAGATACTTCTATATAGAGTTATATAGAGAGTTTTATATAGTTTTATAGAGAGTTTTATAGAGAGTTTTATAGAGAGTTTTATAGAGAGTTTTATAGAGAGTTTTATAGATAGTTTTATAGATAGTTATATAGATAATTTTATAGAGAGTTTTATAGAGAGTTTTATAAATAGTTTTATAGATTCTTCTATATAAGGTTATATAGAGAGTTTTATATAGTTTTATAGAGAGTTTTATAGATAGTTTTATAGAGAGTTTTATAGATACTTATATAGAGAGATTTATAGAGAGTTCTATAGATAGTTTTATAGAGAGTTTTATAGAGAGTTGTATAGAGAGTTTTATAGAGAGTTTTATAGATAGTTTTATAGATACTTCTATATAGAGTTTTATAGAGAGTTTTATAGAGAGTTTTATAGAGAGCTTTATAGAGTTATATAGAGAGTTTTATAGATAGTTTTATAGAGAGTTTTATAGAGAGTTTTATAGATACTTATATAGAGAGATTTATAGAGAGTTCTATAGATAGTTTTATAGAGAGTTTTATAGAGAGTTTTATAGATAGTTTTATAGATACTTCTATATAGAGTTTTATAGATACTTCTATAGTGAGTTTTATAGAGAGTTTTATAGATACTTCTATAGAGAGTTTTATAGAGAGTTCTATAGATAATTTTATAGATAATTTTATAGATAGTTTTATAGAGACTTTTATAGAGAATTTAAAAGAGAGTTTTATAAAGAGTTTTATAGATACTTCTATAAAGAGTTTTATAGAGAGTTCTATAGATAATTTTATAGAGAGTTTTATAGAGAGTTTTATAGGGAGTTTTATATAGTTTTATAGAGAGTTTTATAGATAGTTATATAGATAGTTATATAGAGAGTTTTATAGAGAGTTTTATAGAGAGTTTTATAGTGAGTTATATAGAGAGTTTTATAGATACTTCTATAGAGAGTTTTATAGAGAGTTCTATAGATAATTTTATAGATAGTTTTATAGAGAGTTTTATAGAGAGTTATATAGAGAGTTTTATAGAGAGTTCTATAGAGAGTTTTATAGAGAGTTTTATAGAGAGCTTTATAGATAATTTTATAGATAATTTTATAGATAGTTTTATAGAGACTTTTATAGAGAATTTAAAAGAGAGTTTTATAAAGAGTTTTATAGATACTTCTATATAGAGTTATATAGAGAGTTTTATATAGTTTTATAGAGAGTTTTATAGAGAGTTTTATAGATACTTCTATAAAGAGTTTTATAGAGAGTTCTATAGATAATTTTATAGAGAGTTTTATAGAGAGTTTTATATAGTTTTATAGAGAGTTTTATAGATAGTTATATAGATAGTTATATAGAGAGTTATATAGAGAGTTTTATAGATACTTCTATAGAGTTTAATAGATAGTTTTATAGATACTTCTATATAGAGTTTTATAGAGAGTTTTATAGAGAGTTTTATAGAGAGTTTTATAGATAGTTTTATAGATACTTCTATATAGAGTTTTATAAAGAGTTTTATAGAGAGTTTTATAGAGAGCTTTATAGAGTTATATAGAGAGTTTTATAGATAATTTTATATAGAGTTTTATAGAGAGTTTTATAGAGAGTTCTATAGATAATTTTATAGATAATTTTATAGATAGTTTTATAGAGACTTTTATAGAGAATTTAAAAGAGAGTTTTATAAAGAGTTTTATAGATACTTCTATATAGAGTTATATAGAGAGTTTTATATAGTTTTATAGAGAGTTTTATAGCGAGTTTTATAGATACTTCTATAAAGAGTTTTATAGAGAGTTCTATAGATAATTTTATAGAGAGTTTTATAGAGAGTTTTATATAGTTTTATAGAGACTTTTATAGATAGTTATATATATAGTTATATAGAGAGTTATATAGAGAGTTTTATAGATACTTCTATAGAGAGTTTAATAGATAGTTTTATAGATACTTCTATATAGAGTTTTATAGAGAGTTTTATAGAGAGTTTTATAGAGAGTTTTATAAATAGTTTTATAGATTCTTCTATATAGAGTTATATAGAGAGTTTTATATAGTTTTATAGAGAGTTTTATAGATAGTTTTATAGAGAGTTTTATAGAGAGTTTTATAGATACTTATATAGAGAGATTTATAGAGAGTTCTATAGATAGTTTTATAGAGAGTTTTATAGAGAGTTGTATAGAGAGTTTTATAGAGAGTTTTATAGATAGTTTTATAGATACTTCTATATAGAGTTTTATAGAGAGTTTTATAGAGAGCTTTATAGAGTTATATAGAGAGTTTTATAGAGAGTTTTATAGATACTTATATAGAGAGATTTATAGAGAGTTCTATAGATAGTTTTATAGAGAGTTTTATAGAGAGTTTTATAGATAGTTTTATAGATACTTCTATATAGAGTTTTATAGAGAGTTTTATAGATACTTCTATAGTGAGTTTTATAGAGAGTTTTATAGATACTTCTATAGAGAGTTTTATAGAGAGTTCTATAGATAATTTTATAGATAATTTTATAGATAGTTTTATAGAGACTTTTATAGAGAATTTAAAAGAGAGTTTTATAAAGAGTTTTATAGATACTTCTATAAAGAGTTTTATAGAGAGTTCTATAGATAATTTTATAGAGAGTTTTATAGAGAGTTTTATATAGTTTTATAGAGAGTTTTATAGATAGTTATATAGATAGTTATATAGAGAGTTTTATAGAGAGTTTTATAGAGAGTTTTATAGTGAGTTATATAGAGAGTTTTATAGATACTTCTATAGAGAGTTTTATAGAGAGTTTTATAGATACTTCTATAGAGAGTTTTATAGAGAGTTCTATAGATAATTTTATAGATAGTTTTATAGAGAGTTTTATAGAGAGTTTTATAGAGAGTTTTATAGAGAGTTATATAGAGAGTTTTATAGAGAGTTTTATAGAGAGTTTTATAGAGAGCTTTAGAAAGAGTTTTATAAATAAATTTATAGAGAGATTTATAGAGAGTTTTATAGAGAGTTTTATAGAGAGTTTTATAGAGAGTTTTATAGAGAGTTTTATAGAGAGTTTTATAGAGAGTTTTATAGATAGTTATATAGAGAGTTTTATAGATACTTCTATTGAGAGTTTTATAGAGAGTTTTATAGATAATTTTATAGAGAGTTTTATAGAGAGTTTTATAGAGAGTTTTATAAATAGTTTTATAGATACTTCTATATAGAGTTATATAGAGAGTTTTATATAGTTTTATAGAGAGTTTTATAGATAGTTTTATAGATAGTTATATAGAGAGTTTTATAGAGAGTTTTATATAGTTTTATAGAGAGTTTTATAGAGAGATTTATAGTGAGTTATATAGAGAGTTTTATAGATACTTCTATAGAGAGTTTTATATAGTTTTATAGAGAGTTTTATAGAGAGTTTTATAGAGAGTTATATAGAGAGTTTTATAGAGAGTTCTATAGAGAGTTTTATAGAGAGTTTTAGAAAGAGTTTTATAAATAAATTTATAGAGAGATTTATAGAGAGCTTTATAGAGAGTTTTATAGAGAGTTTTATAGAGAGTTTTATAGAGAGTTTTATAGAGAGTTTTATAGAGAGTTTTATAGAGAGTTTTATAGAGAGTTTTATAGAGAGTTTTATAGAGAGTTTTATAGATAGTTATATAGAGAGTTTTATAGATACTTCTATTGAGAGTTTTATAGAGAGTTTTATAGATAATTTTATAGAGAGTTTTATAGAGAGTTTTATAGATAGTTTTATAAATAGTTTTATAGATACTTCTATATAGAGTTATATAGAGAGTTTTATATAATTTTATAGAGAGTTTTATAGATAGTTTTATAGATAGTTATATAGAGAGTTTTATAGAGAGTTTTATAGAGAGTTTTATATAGTTTTATAGAGAGTTTTATAGAGAGTTTTATATAGTTTTATAGAGAGTTTTATAGAGAGTTTTATAGAGAGTTATATAGAGAGTTTTATAGAGAGTTCTATAGAGAGTTTTATAGAGAGTTTTAGAAAGAGTTTTATAGAGTTTTATAGAAAGTTTTATAGAGAGTTTTATATAGAGTTTTATAGAGAGTTTTATAGAGAGTTTTATAGAGAGCTTTATAGAGAGTTTTATAGAGTTATATAGAGAGTTTTATAAAGAGTTTTATAGAGAGTTTTATAGAGGGTTTTATATAGAGTTTTATAGAGAGTTTTATAGAGAGTTTTATAGAGAGTTATATAGAGAGTTTTATAAAGAGTTTTATAGAGAGTTTTATAAAGTTTTATAGAGAGTTTTATAGAGTTTTATAGAAAGTTTTATAGAGAGTTTTATAGAGAGTTTTATAGAGAGTTTTATAGAGAGCTTTATAGAGAGTTTTAGAAAGAGTTTTATAAATAAATTTATAGAGAGATTTATAGAGAACTTTATAGAGAGTTTTATAGAGAGTTTTATAGAGAGTTTTATAGAGAGTTTTATAGAGAGTTTTATAAAGAGTTTTATAGAGAGTTTTATAGATACTTCTACATAGAGTTTTATAGAGAGTTTTATAGATACTTCTATTGAGAGTTTTATAGAGAGTTTTATAGATACTTCTATAGAGAGTTTTATAGAGAGTTCTATAGATAATTTTATAGATAATTTTATAGATAGTTTTATAGAGACTTTTATAGAGAATTTAAAAGAGAGTTTTATAAAGAGTTTTATAGATACTTCTATATAGAGTTATATAGAGAGTTTTATATAGTTTTATAGAGAGTTTTATAGAGAGTTTTATAGAGAGTTTTATAGAGAGTTTTATAGATAGTTTTATAGATAGTTATATAGATAATTTTATAGAGAGTTTTATAGAGAGTTTTATAAATAGTTTTATAGATTCTTCTATATAAGGTTATATAGAGAGTTTTATATAGTTTTATAGAGAGTTTTATAGATAGTTTTATAGAGAGTTTTATAGATACTTATATAGAGAGATTTATAGAGAGTTCTATAGATAGTTTTATAGAGAGTTTTATAGAGAGTTTTATAGATAGTTTTATAGATACTTCTATATAGAGTTTTATAGAGAGTTTTATAGAGAGTTTTATAGATAGTTTTATAGAGACTTTTATAGAGAATTTAAAAGAGAGTTTTATAAAGAGTTTTATAGATACTTCTATAAAGAGTTTTATAGAGAGTTCTATAGATAATTTTATAGAGAGTTTTATAGAGAGTTTTATAGAGAGTTTTATATAGTTTTATAGAGAGTTTTATAGATAGTTATATAGATAGTTATATAGAGAGTTTTATAGAGAGTTTTATAGAGAGTTTTATAGTGAGTTATATAGAGAGTTTTATAGATACTTCTATAGAGAGTTTTATAGAGAGTTCTATAGATAATTTTATAGATAGTTTTATAGAGAGTTTTATAGAGAGTTATATAGAGAGTTTTATAGAGAGTTCTATAGAGAGTTTTATAGAGAGTTTTATAGAGAGCTTTATAGATAATTTTATAGATAATTTTATAGATAGTTTTATAGAGACTTTTATAGAGAATTTAAAAGAGAGTTTTATAAAGAGTTTTATAGATACTTCTATATAGAGTTATATAGAGAGTTTTATATAGTTTTATAGAGAGTTTTATAGAGAGTTTTATAGATACTTCTATAAAGAGTTTTATAGAGAGTTCTATAGATAATTTTATAGAGAGTTTTATAGAGAGTTTTATATAGTTTTATAGAGAGTTTTATAGATAGTTATATAGATAGTTATATAGAGAGTTATATAGAGAGTTTTATAGATACTTCTATAGAGTTTAATAGATAGTTTTATAGATACTTCTATATAGAGTTTTATAGAGAGTTTTATAGAGAGTTTTATAGAGAGTTTTATAGAGAGTTTTATAGATAGTTTTATAGATACTTCTATATAGAGTTTTATAAAGAGTTTTATAGAGAGTTTTATAGAGAGCTTTATAGAGTTATATAGAGAGTTTTATAGATAATTTTATATAGAGTTTTATAGAGAGTTTTATAGAGAGTTCTATAGATAATTTTATAGATAATTTTATAGATAGTTTTATAGAGACTTTTATAGAGAATTTAAAAGAGAGTTTTATAAAGAGTTTTATAGATACTTCTATATAGAGTTATATAGAGAGTTTTATATAGTTTTATAGAGAGTTTTATAGAGAGTTTTATAGATACTTCTATAAAGAGTTTTATAGAGAGTTCTATAGATAATTTTATAGAGAGTTTTATAGAGAGTTTTATATAGTTTTATAGAGACTTTTATAGATAGTTATATATATAGTTATATAGAGAGTTATATAGAGAGTTTTATAGATACTTCTATAGAGAGTTTAATAGATAGTTTTATAGATACTTCTATATAGAGTTTTATAGAGAGTTTTATAGAGAGTTTTATAGAGAGTTTTATAGATAGTTTTATAGAGAGTTTTATAGAGAGTTTTATAGATACTTATATAGAGAGATTTATAGAGAGTTCTATAGATAGTTTTATAGAGAGTTTTATAGAGAGTTGTATAGAGAGTTTTATAGAGAGTTTTATAGATAGTTTTATAGATACTTCTATATAGAGTTTTATAGAGAGTTTTATAGAGAGTTTTATAGAGAGCTTTATAGAGTTATATAGAGAGTTTTATAGAGAGTTTTATAGATACTTATATAGAGAGATTTATAGAGAGTTCTATAGATAGTTTTATAGAGAGTTTTATAGAGAGTTTTATAGATAGTTTTATAGATACTTCTATATAGAGTTTTATAGAGAGTTTTATAGATACTTCTATAGTGAGTTTTATAGAGAGTTTTATAGATACTTCTATAGAGAGTTTTATAGAGAGTTCTATAGATAATTTTATAGATAATTTTATAGATAGTTTTATAGAGACTTTTATAGAGAATTTAAAAGAGAGTTTTATAAAGAGTTTTATAGATACTTCTATAAAGAGTTTTATAGAGAGTTCTATAGATAATTTTATAGAGAGTTTTATAGAGAGTTTTATATAGTTTTATAGAGAGTTTTATAGATAGTTATATAGATAGTTATATAGAGAGTTTTATAGAGAGTTTTATAGAGAGTTTTATAGTGAGTTATATAGAGAGTTTTATAGATACTTCTATAGAGAGTTTTATAGAGAGTTTTATAGATACTTCTATAGAGAGTTTTATAGAGAGTTCTATAGATAATTTTATAGATAGTTTTATAGAGAGTTTTATAGAGAGTTTTATAGAGAGTTTTATAGAGAGTTTTATAGAGAGTTATATAGAGAGTTTTATAAAGAGTTTTATAGAGAGCTTTATAGAGTTTTATAGAGTTTTATAGAAAGTTTTATAGAGAGTTTTATATAGAGTTTTATAGAGAGTTTTATAGAGAGTTTTATAGAGAGCTTTATAGAGTTATATAGAGAGTTTTATAAAGAGTTTTATAGAGAGTTTTATATAGAGTTTTATAGAGAGTTTTATAGAGAGTTATATAGAGAGTTTTATAAAGAGTTTTATAGAGAGTTTTATAAAGTTTTATAGAGAGTTTTATAGAGTTTTATAGAAAGTTTTATAGAGAGTTTTATATAGAGTTTTATAGAGAGTTTTATAGAGAGTTTTATAGAGAGCTTTATAGAGTTTTAGAAAGAGTTTTATAAATAAATTTATAGAGAGATTTATAGAGAGCTTTATAGAGAGTTTTATAGAGAGTTTTATAGAGAGTTTTATAGAGAGTTTTTTAAAGAGTTTTATAGAGAGTTTTATAGATACTTCTATTGAGAGTTTTATAGAGAGTTTTATAGATACTTCTATAGAGAGTTTTATAGAGAGTTCTATAGATAATTTTATAGATAATTTTATAGATAGTTTTATAGACTTTTATAGAGAATTTAAAATAGAGTTTTATAAAGAGTTTTATAGAGAGTTCTATAGATAATTTTATAGAGAGTTTTATAGAGAGTTTTATAGAGTTTTATAAATAGTTTTATAGATACTTCTATATTGAGTTATATAGAGAGTTTTATATAGTTTTATAGAGAGTTTTATAGATAGTTTTATAGATAGTTTTATAGATACTTCTATAGAGAGTTTTATATAGTTTTATAGAGAGTTTTATAGATAGTTATATAGAGAGTTTTATAGAGAGTTTTATAGAGAGTTTTATAGAGAGTTTTATAGAGAGTAGTATAGAGTTTTATAAATAGTTTTATAGATACTTCTATATTGAGTTATATAGAGAGTTTTATATAGTTTTATAGAGAGTTTTATAGAGAGTTTTATAGATAGTTTTATAGATAGTTATATAGAGAGTTTTATAGAGTTTTATAGAAAGTTTTATAGAGAGTTTTATAGAGAGTTTTATAGAGAGTTTTATAGAGAGCTTTATAGAGAGTTTTAGAAAGAGTTTTATAAATAAATTTATAGAGAGATTTATAGAGAACTTTATAGAGAGTTTTATAGAGAGTTTTATAGAGAGTTTTATAGAGAGTTTTATAGAGAGTTTTATAAAGAGTTTTATAGAGAGTTTTATAGATACTTCTACATAGAGTTTTATAGAGAGTTTTATAGATACTTCTATTGAGAGTTTTATAGAGAGTTTTATAGATACTTCTATAGAGAGTTTTATAGAGAGTTCTATAGATAATTTTATAGATAATTTTATAGATAGTTTTATAGAGACTTTTATAGAGAATTTAAAAGAGAGTTTTATAAAGAGTTTTATAGATACTTCTATATAGAGTTATATAGAGAGTTTTATATAGTTTTATAGAGAGTTTTATAGAGAGTTTTATAGAGAGTTTTATAGAGAGTTTTATAGATAGTTTTATAGATAGTTATATAGATAATTTTATAGAGAGTTTTATAGAGAGTTTTATAAATAGTTTTATAGATTCTTCTATATAAGGTTATATAGAGAGTTTTATATAGTTTTATAGAGAGTTTTATAGATAGTTTTATAGAGAGTTTTATAGATACTTATATAGAGAGATTTATAGAGAGTTCTATAGATAGTTTTATAGAGAGTTTTATAGAGAGTTTTATAGATAGTTTTATAGATACTTCTATATAGAGTTTTATAGAGAGTTTTATAGAGAGTTTTATAGATAGTTTTATAGAGACTTTTATAGAGAATTTAAAAGAGAGTTTTATAAAGAGTTTTATAGATACTTCTATAAAGAGTTTTATAGAGAGTTCTATAGATAATTTTATAGAGAGTTTTATAGAGAGTTTTATAGAGAGTTTTATATAGTTTTATAGAGAGTTTTATAGATAGTTATATAGATAGTTATATAGAGAGTTTTATAGAGAGTTTTATAGAGAGTTTTATAGTGAGTTATATAGAGAGTTTTATAGATACTTCTATAGAGAGTTTTATAGAGAGTTCTATAGATAATTTTATAGATAGTTTTATAGAGAGTTTTATAGAGAGTTATATAGAGAGTTTTATAGAGAGTTCTATAGAGAGTTTTATAGAGAGTTTTATAGAGAGCTTTATAGATAATTTTATAGATAATTTTATAGATAGTTTTATAGAGACTTTTATAGAGAATTTAAAAGAGAGTTTTATAAAGAGTTTTATAGATACTTCTATATAGAGTTATATAGAGAGTTTTATATAGTTTTATAGAGAGTTTTATAGAGAGTTTTATAGATACTTCTATAAAGAGTTTTATAGAGAGTTCTATAGATAATTTTATAGAGAGTTTTATAGAGAGTTTTATATAGTTTTATAGAGAGTTTTATAGATAGTTATATAGATAGTTATATAGAGAGTTATATAGAGAGTTTTATAGATACTTCTATAGAGTTTAATAGATAGTTTTATAGATACTTCTATATAGAGTTTTATAGAGAGTTTTATAGAGAGTTTTATAGAGAGTTTTATAGAGAGTTTTATAGATAGTTTTATAGATACTTCTATATAGAGTTTTATAAAGAGTTTTATAGAGAGTTTTATAGAGAGCTTTATAGAGTTATATAGAGAGTTTTATAGATAATTTTATATAGAGTTTTATAGAGAGTTTTATAGAGAGTTCTATAGATAATTTTATAGATAATTTTATAGATAGTTTTATAGAGACTTTTATAGAGAATTTAAAAGAGAGTTTTATAAAGAGTTTTATAGATACTTCTATATAGAGTTATATAGAGAGTTTTATATAGTTTTATAGAGAGTTTTATAGAGAGTTTTATAGATACTTCTATAAAGAGTTTTATAGAGAGTTCTATAGATAATTTTATAGAGAGTTTTATAGAGAGTTTTATATAGTTTTATAGAGACTTTTATAGATAGTTATATATATAGTTATATAGAGAGTTATATAGAGAGTTTTATAGATACTTCTATAGAGAGTTTAATAGATAGTTTTATAGATACTTCTATATAGAGTTTTATAGAGAGTTTTATAGAGAGTTTTATAGAGAGTTTTATAGATAGTTTTATAGAGAGTTTTATAGAGAGTTTTATAGATACTTATATAGAGAGATTTATAGAGAGTTCTATAGATAGTTTTATAGAGAGTTTTATAGAGAGTTGTATAGAGAGTTTTATAGAGAGTTTTATAGATAGTTTTATAGATACTTCTATATAGAGTTTTATAGAGAGTTTTATAGAGAGTTTTATAGAGAGTTTTATAGAGAGCTTTATAGAGTTATATAGAGAGTTTTATAGAGAGTTTTATAGATACTTATATAGAGAGATTTATAGAGAGTTCTATAGATAGTTTTATAGAGAGTTTTATAGAGAGTTTTATAGATAGTTTTATAGATACTTCTATATAGAGTTTTATAGAGAGTTTTATAGATACTTCTATAGTGAGTTTTATAGAGAGTTTTATAGATACTTCTATAGAGAGTTTTATAGAGAGTTCTATAGATAATTTTATAGATAATTTTATAGATAGTTTTATAGAGACTTTTATAGAGAATTTAAAAGAGAGTTTTATAAAGAGTTTTATAGATACTTCTATAAAGAGTTTTATAGAGAGTTCTATAGATAATTTTATAGAGAGTTTTATAGAGAGTTTTATATAGTTTTATAGAGAGTTTTATAGATAGTTATATAGATAGTTATATAGAGAGTTTTATAGAGAGTTTTATAGAGAGTTTTATAGTGAGTTATATAGAGAGTTTTATAGATACTTCTATAGAGAGTTTTATAGAGAGTTTTATAGATACTTCTATAGAGAGTTTTATAGAGAGTTCTATAGATAATTTTATAGATAGTTTTATAGAGAGTTTTATAGAGAGTTTTATAGAGAGTTTTATAGAGAGTTTTATAGAGAGTTATATAGAGAGTTTTATAAAGAGTTTTATAGAGAGCTTTATAGAGTTTTATAGAGTTTTATAGAAAGTTTTATAGAGAGTTTTATATAGAGTTTTATAGAGAGTTTTATAGAGAGTTTTATAGAGAGCTTTATAGAGTTATATAGAGAGTTTTATAAAGAGTTTTATAGAGAGTTTTATATAGAGTTTTATAGAGAGTTTTATAGAGAGTTATATAGAGAGTTTTATAAAGAGTTTTATAGAGAGTTTTATAAAGTTTTATAGAGAGTTTTATAGAGTTTTATAGAAAGTTTTATAGAGAGTTTTATATAGAGTTTTATAGAGAGTTTTATAGAGAGTTTTATAGAGAGTTTTATAGAGAGCTTTATAGAGTTTTAGAAAGAGTTTTATAAATAAATTTATAGAGAGATTTATAGAGAGCTTTATAGAGAGTTTTATAGAGAGTTTTATAGAGAGTTTTATAGAGAGTTTTTTAAAGAGTTTTATAGAGAGTTTTATAGATACTTCTATTGAGAGTTTTATAGAGAGTTTTATAGATACTTCTATAGAGAGTTTTATAGAGAGTTCTATAGATAATTTTATAGATAATTTTATAGATAGTTTTATAGACTTTTATAGAGAATTTAAAATAGAGTTTTATAAAGAGTTTTATAGAGAGTTCTATAGATAATTTTATAGAGAGTTTTATAGAGAGTTTTATAGAGTTTTATAAATAGTTTTATAGATACTTCTATATTGAGTTATATAGAGAGTTTTATATAGTTTTATAGAGAGTTTTATAGATAGTTTTATAGATAGTTTTATAGATACTTCTATAGAGAGTTTTATATAGTTTTATAGAGAGTTTTATAGATAGTTATATAGAGAGTTTTATAGAGAGTTTTATAGAGAGTTTTATAGAGAGTTTTATAGAGAGTAGTATAGAGTTTTATAAATAGTTTTATAGATACTTCTATATTGAGTTATATAGAGAGTTTTATATAGTTTTATAGAGAGTTTTATAGAGAGTTTTATAGATAGTTTTATAGATAGTTATATAGAGAGTTTTATAGAGAGTTTTATAGAGAGTTTTATAGAGAGTTTTAGAAAGAGTTTTATAGAGAGTTTTATAGAGAGTTTTATAGATACTTCTAGAGTTTTATAGAGAGTTTTAGAAAGAGTTTTATAAATAAATTTATAGAGAGATTTATAGAGAGCTTTATAGAGAGTTTTATAGAGAGTTTTATAGATAGTTTTATAGATACTTCTATATAGAGTTTTATAAAGAGTTTTATAGAGAGTTTTATAGAGAGCTTTATAGAGTTATATAGAGAGTTTTATAGATAGTTTTATAGAGAGTTTTATAGATACTTATATAGAGAGTTTTATAGAGAGTTCTATAGATAGTTTTATAGAGAGTTTTATAGAGAGTTTTATAGATAGTTTTATAGATACTTCTATATAGAGTTTTATAGATACTTCTATAGAGAGTTTTATAGAGAGTTTTATAGATACTTCTATAGAGAGTTTTATAGAGAGTTCTATAGATAATTTTATAGATAGTTTTATAGAGAGTTTTATAGAGAGTTTTATAGAGAGTTATATAGAGAGTTTTATAAAGAGTTTTATAAAGAGTTTTATAGAGAGTTTTATAAAGTTTTATAGAGAGTTTTATAGAGTTTTATAGAAAGTTTTATAGAGAGTTTTATATAGAGTTTTATAGAGAGCTTTATAGAGAGTTTTATAGAGAGCTTTATAGAGAGTTTTAGAAAGAGTTTTATAAATAAATTTATAGATAGATTTATAGAGAGATTTATAGATACTTATATAGAGAGATTTATAGAGAGTTTTATAGATACTTCTATTGAGAGTTTTATAGAGAGTTTTATAGATACTTCTATAGAGAGTTTTATATAGTTTTATAGAAAGTTTTATAGAGTTTTATAGAAAGTTTTATAGAGAGTTTTATATAGAGTTTTATAGAGAGTTTTATAAAGAGTTTTATAGAGAGTTTTATAGATACTTCTATATAGAGTTTTATAGAGAGTTTTATAGATACTTCTATAGAGAGTTTTATATAGTTTTATAGAGAGTTTTATAGAGAGTTTTATAAAGAGTTTTATAGAGAGTTTTATAGATACTTCTATATAGAGTTTTATAGAGAGTTTTATAGATACTTCTATAGAGAGCTTTATAGAGAGTTTTATAGAGAGTTTTATAGAGAGTTTTATAAAGAGTTTTATAGATAGTTTTATAGATACTTCTATATAGAGTTTTATAGAGAGTTTTATAGAGAGTTTTATAGAGAGCTTTATAGAGTTATATAGAGAGTTTTATAGATAGTTTTATAGAGAGTTTTATAGAGAGTTTTATAGATACTTATATAGAGAGATTTATAGAGAGTTCTATAGATAGTTTTATAGAGAGTTTTATAGAGAGTTTTATAGATAGTTTTATAGATACTTCTATATAGAGTTTTATAGATACTTCTATAGTGAGTTTTATAGAGAGTTTTATAGATACTTCTATAGAGAGTTTTATAGAGAGTTCTATAGATAATTTTATAGATAATTTTATAGATAGTTTTATAGAGACTTTTATAGAGAATTTAAAAGAGAGTTTTATAAAGAGTTTTATAGATACTTCTATAAAGAGTTTTATAGAGAGTTCTATAGATAATTTTATAGAGAGTTTTATAGAGAGTTTTATAGAGAGTTTTATATAGTTTTATAGAGAGTTTTATAGATAGTTATATAGATAGTTATATAGAGAGTTTTATAGAGAGTTTTATAGAGAGTTTTATAGTGAGTTATATAGAGTTTTATAGATACTTCTATAGAGAGTTTTATAGAGAGTTTTATAGATACTTCTATAGAGAGTTTTATAGAGAGTTCTATAGATAATTTTATAGATAGTTTTATAGAGAGTTTTATAGAGAGTTTTATAGAGAGTTCTATAGAGAGTTTTATAGAGAGTTTTATAGAGAGCTTTATAGATAATTTTATAGATAATTTTATAGATAGTTTTATAGAGACTTTTATAGAGAATTTAAAAGAGAGTTTTATAAAGAGTTTTATAGATACTTCTATATAGAGTTATATAGAGAGTTTTATATAGTTTTATAGAGAGTTTTATAGAGAGTTTTATAGATACTTCTATAAAGAGTTTTATAGAGAGTTCTATAGATAATTTTATAGAGAGTTTTATATAGTTTTATAGAGAGTTTTATAGATAGTTATATAGATAGTTATATAGAGAGTTATATAGAGAGTTTTATAGATACTTCTATAGAGAGTTTAATAGATACTTCTATATAGAGTTTTATAGAGAGTTTTATAGAGAGTTTTATAGATAGTTTTATAGATAGTTATATAGAGAGTTTTATAGAGAGTTTTATAGAGAGTTTTATAGATAGTTTTATAGATACTTCTATATAGAGTTTTATAAAGAGTTTTATATAGAGTTTTATAGAGAGCTTTATAGAGTTATATAGAGAGTTTTATAGATAATTTTATATAGAGTTTTATAGAGAGTTTTATAGAGAGTTCTATAGATAATTTTATAGATAATTTTATAGATAGTTTTATAGAGACTTTTATAGAGAATTTAAAAGAGAGTTTTATAAAGAGTTTTATAGATACTTCTATATAGAGTTATATAGAGAGTTTTATATAGTTTTATAGAGAGTTTTATAGAGAGTTTTATAGATAGTTTTATAGATAGTTATATAGATAATTTTATAGAGAGTTTTATAGAGAGTTTTATAAATAGTTTTATAGATTCTTCTATATAGAGTTATATAGAGAGTTTTATATAGTTTTATAGAGAGTTTTATAGATAGTTTTATAGAGAGTTTTATAGAGAGTTTTATAGATACTTATATAGAGAGATTTATAGAGAGTTCTATAGATAGTTTTATAGAGAGTTTTATAGAGAGTTTTATAGAGAGTTGTATAGAGAGTTTTATAGAGAGTTTTATAGATAGTTTTATAGATACTTCTATATAGAGTTTTATAGAGAGTTTTATAGAGAGTTTTATAGAGAGCTTTATAGAGTTATATAGAGAGTTTTATAGAGAATTTTATAGATACTTATATATAGAGATTTATAGAGAGTTCTATAGATAGTTTTATAGAGAGTTTTATAGATAGTTTTATAGATACTTCTATATAGAGTTTTATAGAGAGTTTTATAGATACTTCTATAGTGAGTTTTATAGAGAGTTTTATAGATACTTCTATAGAGAGTTTTATAGAGAGTTCTATAGATAATTTTATAGATAATTTTATAGATAATTTTATAGATAGTTTTATAGAGACTTTTATAGAGAATTTAAAAGAGAGTTTTATAAAGAGTTTTATAGATACTTCTATAAAGAGTTTTATAGAGAGTTCTATAGATAATTTTATAGAGAGTTTTATAGAGAGTTTTATATAGTTTTATAGAGAGTTTTATAGATAGTTATATAGATAGTTATATAGAGAGTTTTATAGAGAGTTTTATAGAGAGTTTTATAGTGAGTTATATAGAGAGTTTTATAGATACTTCTATAGAGAGTTTTATAGAGAGTTTTATAGATACTTCTATAGAGAGTTTTATAGAGAGTTCTATAGATAATTTTATAGATAGTTTTATAGAGAGTTTTATAGAGAGTTTTATAGAGAGTTTTATAGAGAGTTATATAGAGAGTTTTATAAAGAGTTTTATAGAGAGCTTTATAGAGTTTTATAGAGTTTTATAGAAAGTTTTATAGAGAGTTTTATATAGAGTTTTATAGAGAGTTTTATAGAGAGTTTTATAGAGAGCTTTATAGAGTTATATAGAGAGTTTTATAAAGAGTTTTATAGAGAGTTTTATAGAGAGTTTTATATAGAGTTTTATAGAGAGTTTTATAGAGAGTTTTATAGAGAGTTATATAGAGAGTTTTATAAAGAGTTTTATAGAGAGTTTTATAAAGTTTTATAGAGAGTTTTATAGAGTTTTATAGAAAGTTTTATAGAGAGTTTTATAGAGAGTTTTATAGAGAGTTTTATAGAGAGTTTTATAGAGAGCTTTATAGAGTTTTAGAAAGAGTTTTATAAATAAATTTATAGAGAGATTTATAGAGAGCTTTATAGAGAGTTTTATAGAGAGTTTTATAGAGAGTTTTATAGAGAGTTTTATAAAGAGTTTTATAGAGAGTTTTATAGATACTTCTATATAGAGTTTTATAGAGAGTTTTATAGATACTTCTATTGAGAGTTTTATAGAGAGTTTTATAGATACTTCTATAGAGAGTTTTATAGAGAGTTCTATAGATAATTTTATAGATAATTTTATAGATAGTTTTATAGACTTTTATAGAGAATTTAAAATAGAGTTTTATAAAGAGTTTTATAGAGAGTTCTATAGATAATTTTATAGAGAGTTTTATAGAGAGTTTTATAGAGTTTTATAAATAGTTTTATAGATACTTCTATATTGAGTTATATAGAGAGTTTTATATAGTTTTATAGAGAGTTTTATAGATAGTTTTATAGATACTTCTATAGAGAGTTTTATATAGTTTTATAGAGAGTTTTATAGATAGTTATATAGAGAGTTTTATAGAGAGTTTTATAGAGAGTTTTATAGAGAGTATTATAGAGTTTTATAAATAGTTTTATAGATACTTCTATATTGAGTTATATAGAGAGTTTTATATAGTTTTATAGAGAGTTTTATAGAGAGTTTTATAGATAGTTTTATAGATAGTTATATAGAGAGTTTTATAGAGAGTTTTAAGAGAGTTTTAGAAAGAGTTTTATAGAGAGTTTTATAGAGAGTTTTATAGATACTTCTAGAGAGTTTTATAGAGAGTTTTAGAAAGAGTTTTATAAATAAATTTATAGAGAGATTTATAGAGAGCTTTATAGAGAGTTTTATAGAGAGTTTTATAGATAGTTTTATAGATACTTCTATATAGAGTTTTATAAAGAGTTTTATAGAGAGTTTTATAGAGAGCTTTATAGAGTTATATAGAGAGTTTTATAGATAGTTTTATATAGAGTTTTATAGAGAGTTTTATAGATACTTATATAGAGAGTTTTATAGAGAGTTCTATAGATAGTTTTATAGAGAGTTTTATAGAGAGTTTTATAGATAGTTTTATAGATACTTCTATATAGAGTTTTATAGATACTTCTATAGAGAGTTTTATAGAGAGTTTTATAGATACTTCTATAGAGAGTTTTATAGAGAGTTCTATAGATAATTTTATAGATAGTTTTATAGAGAGTTTTATAGAGAGTTATATAGAGAGTTTTATAAAGAGTTTTATAAAGAGTTTTATAGAGAGTTTTATAAAGTTTAATAGAGAGTTTTATAGAGTTTTATAGAAAGTTTTATAGAGAGTTTTATATAGAGTTTTATAGAGAGTTTTATAGAGAGTTTTATAGAGAGCTTTATAGAGAGTTTTAGAAAGAGTTTTATAAATAAATTTATAGATAGTTATATAGATAGTTATATAGAGAGTTTTATAGAGAGTTTTATAGATACTTCTATAAAGAGTTTTATAGAGAGTTCTATAGATAATTTTATAGAGAGTTTTATAGAGAGTTTTATATAGTTTTATAGAGAGTTTTATAGATAGTTATATAGATAGTTATATAGAGAGTTTTATAGAGAGTTTTATAGAGAGTTTTATAGTGAGTTATATAGAGAGTTTTATAGATACTTCTATAGAGAGTTTTATAGAGAGTTCTATAGATAATTTTATAGATAGTTTTATAGAGAGTTTTATAGAGAGTTTTATAGAGAGTTTTATAGAGAGTTATATAGAGAGTTTTATAAAGAGTTTTATAAAGAGTTTTATAGAGAGTTTTATAAAGTTTTATAGAGAGTTTTATAGTTTTATAGAAAGTTTTATAGAGAGTTTTATATAGAGTTTTATAGAGAGTTTTATAGAGAGTTTTATAGAGAGCTTTATAGAGAGTTTTATAGATACTTCTATTGAGAGTTTTATAGAGAGTTTTATAGATAATTTTATAGATAATTTTATAGATAGTTTTATAGACTTTTATAGAGAATTTAAAAGAGAGTTTTATAAAGAGTTTTATAGATACTTCTATAAATAGTTTTATATAGAGTTCTATATATAATTTTATAGAGAGTTTTATAGAGTTTTATAAATAGTTTTATAGATACTTCTATATTGAGTTATATAGAGAGTTTTATATAGTTTTATAGAGAGTTATATAGATAGTTTTATAGATAGTTATATAGAGAGTTTTATAGAGAGTTTTATAGAGAGTTTTATAGAGAGTTTTATAGAGAGTTTTATAGAGAGTTATATAGAGAGTTTTATAAAGAGTTTTATAAAGAGTTTTATAGAGAGTTTTATAAAGTTTTATAGAGAGTTTTATAGAGTTTTATAGAAAGTTTTATAGAGAGTTTTATATAGAGTTTTATAGAGAGTTTTATAGAGAGCTTTATAGAGAGTTTTAGAAAGAGTTTTATAAATAAATTTATAGATAGATTTATAGAGAGATTTATAGATACTTATATAGAGAGATTTATAGAGAGTTTTATAAAGAGTTTTATAGAGAGTTTTATAGATACTTCTATATAGAGTTTTATAGAGAGTTTTATAGATACTTCTATAGAGAGCTTTATAGAGAGTTTTATAGAGAGTTTTATAGAGAGTTTTATAAAGAGTTTTATAGAGAGTTTTATAGAGAGTTTTAAAGAGAGTTTTATAGAGAGCTTTATAGAGTTATATAGAGAGTTTTATAGATACTTCTATAGAGAGTTTTATAGAGAGTTTAATAGATAGTTTTATAGATACTTCTATATAGAGTTTTATAGAGTGTTTTATAGAGAATTTAAAAGAGAGTTTTATAAAGAGTTTTATAGATACTTCTATAAAGAGTTTTATAGAGATTCTATAGATAATTTTATAGAGAGTTTTATAGAGAGTTTTATATAGTTTTATAGAGAGTTTTATAGATAGTTATATAGATAATTATATAGAGAGTTTTATAGAGAGTTTTATAGTGAGTTATATAGAGAGTTTTATAGATACTTCTATAGAGAGTTTTATAGAGAGTTCTATAGATAATTTTATAGATAGTTTTATAGAGAGTTTTATAGAGAGTTTTATAGAGAGTTTTATAGAGAGTTATATAGAGAGTTTTATAAAGAGTTTTATAGAGAGTTTTATAAAGTTTTATAGAGAGTTTTATAGTTTTATAGAAAGTTTTATAGAGAGTTTTATATAGAGTTTTATAGAGAGTTTTATAGAGAGTTTTATAGAGAGCTTTATAGAGAGTTTTAGAAAGAGTTTTATAAATAAATTTATAGAGAGATTTATAGAGAGCTTTATAGAGAGTTTTATAGAGAGTTTTATAGAGAGTTTTATAGAGAGTTTTATAGAGAGTTTTATAGAGAGTTTTATAAAGAGTTTTATAGAGAGTTTTATAGATACTTCTATTGAGAGTTTTATAGAGAGTTTTATAGATAATTTTATAGATAATTTTATAGATAGTTTTATAGACTTTTATAGAGAATTTAAAAGAGAGTTTTATAAAGAGTTTTATAGATACTTCTATATAGAGTTCTATATATAATTTTATAGAGAGTTTTATAGAGTTTTATAAATAGTTTTATAGATACTTCTATATTGAGTTATATAGAGAGTTTTATATAGTTTTATAGAGAGTTTTATAGATAGTTTTATAGATAGTTATATAGAGAGTTTTATAGAGAGTTTTATAGAGAGTTTTATAGAGAGTTTTATAGAGAGTTTTATAGAGAGTTTTATAGAGAGTTATATATAGAGTTTTATAGATACTTCTATATAGAGTTTTATAGAGAGCTTTATAGAGAGTTTTATAGAGAGTTTTAAAGAGAGTTTTATAGAGAGCTTTATAGAGTTATATAGAGAGTTTTATAGATACTTCTATAGAGAGTTTTATAGAGAGTTTAATAGATAGTTTTATAGATACTTCTATATAGAGTTTTATAGAGTGTTTTATAGAGAATTTAAAAGAGAGTTTTATAAAGAGTTTTATAGATACTTCTATAAAGAGTTTTATAGAGAGTTCTATAGATAATTTTATAGAGAGTTTTATAGAGAGTTTTATATAGTTTTATAGAGAGTTTTATAGATAGTTATATAGATAGTTATATAGAGAGTTTTATAGAGAGTTCTATAGATAATTTTATAGATAGTTTTATAAAGAGTTTTATAGAGAGTTTTATAGAGAGTTTTATAGAGAGTTATATAGAGAGTTTTATAAAGAGTTTTATAAAGAGTTTTATAGAGAGTTTTATAAAGTTTTATAGAGAGTTTTATAGAGTTTTATAGAAAGTTTTATAGAGAGTTTTATATAGAGTTTTATAGAGAGTTTTATAGAGAGCTTTATAGAGAGTTTTAGAAAGAGTTTTATAAATAAATTTATAGAGAGATTTATAGAGAGCTTTATAGAGAGTTTTATAGAGAGTTTTATAGAGAGTTTTATAAAGAGTTTTATAGAGAGTTTTATAGATACTTCTATATAGAGTTTTATAGAGAGTTTTATAGATACTTCTATTGAGAGTTTTATAGAGAGTTTTATAGATACTTCTATAGAGAGTTTTATAGAGAGTTCTATAGATAATTTTATAGATAATTTTATAGATAGTTTTATAGACTTTTATAGAGAATTTAAAATAGAGTTTTATAAAGAGTTTTATAGAGAGTTCTATAGATAATTTTATAGAGAGTTTTATAGAGAGTTTTATAGAGTTTTATAAATAGTTTTATAGGTACTTCTATATTAAGTTATATAGAGAGTTATATAGAGAGTTTTATATAGTTTTATAGAGAGTTTTATAGATAGTTTTATAGATAGTTTTATAGATACTTCTATAGAGAGTTTTATATAGTTTTATAGAGAGTTTTATAGATAGTTATATAGAGAGTTTTATAGAGAGTTTTATAGAGAGTTTTATAGAGAGTATTATAGAGTTTTATAAATAGTTTTATAGATACTTCTATATTGAGTTATATAGAGAGTTTTATATAGTTTTATAGAGAGTTTTATAGATAGTTTTATAGATAGTTTTATAGATAGTTATATAGAGAGTTTTATAGAGAGTTTAATAGAGAGTTTTATAGAGAGTTTTAGAAAGAGTTTTATAGAGAGTTTTATAGAGAGTTTTATAGATACTTCTAGAGAGTTTTAGAAAGAGTTTTATAAATAAATTTATAGAGAGATTTATAGAGAGCTTTATAGAGAGTTTTATAGAGAGTTTTATAGATAGTTTTATAGATACTTCTATATAGAGTTTTATAAAGAGTTTTATAGAGAGTTTTATAGAGAGCTTTATAGAGTTATATAGAGAGTTTTATAGATAGTTTTATATAGAGTTTTATAGAGAGTTTTATAGATACTTATATAGAGAGTTTTATAGAGAGTTCTATAGATAGTTTTATAGAGAGTTTTATAGAGAGTTTTATAGATAGTTTTATAGATACTTCTATATAGAGTTTTATAGATACTTCTATAGAGAGTTTTATAGAGAGTTCTATAGATAATTTATAGATAGTTTTATAGAGAGTTTTATAGAGAGTTTTATAGAGAGTTTTATAGAGAGTTATATAGAGAGTTTTATAAAGAGTTTTATAAAGAGTTTTATAGAGAGTTTTATAAAGTTTTATAGAGAGTTTTATAGAGTTTTATAGAAAGTTTTATAGAGAGTTTTATATAGAGTTTTATAGAGAGTTTTATAGAGAGTTTTATAGAGAGCTTTATAGAGAGTTTTAGAAAGAGTTTTATAAATAAATTTATAGATAGATTTATAGAGAGATTTATAGATACTTATATAGAGATATTTATAGAGAGTTTTATAGATACTTCTATTGAGAGTTTTATAGAGAGTTTTATAGATACTTCTATAGAGAGTTTTATATAGTTTTATAGAGAGTTTTATAGAGTTTTATAGAAAGTTTTATAGAGAGTTTTATATAGAGTTTTATAGAGAGTTTTATAAAGAGTTTTATAGAGAGTTTTATAGATACTTCTATATAGAGTTTTATAGAGAGTTTTATAGATACTTCTATAGAGAGTTTTATATAGTTTTATAGAGAGTTTTATAGAGAGTTTTATAAAGAGTTTTATAGAGAGTTTTATAGATACTTCTATATAGAGTTTTATAGAGAGTTTTATAGATACTTCTATAGAGAGCTTTATAGAGAGTTTTATAGAGAGTTTTATAGAGAGTTTTATAAAGAGTTTTATAGAGAGTTTTATAGAGAGTTTTAAAGAGAGTTTTATAGAGAGCTAAAGCTCTCTATAAAACTTTATAGAGTTATATAGAGAGTTTTATAGATACTTCTATAGAGAGTTTTATAGAGAGTTTAATAGATAGTTTTATAGATACTTCTATATAGAGTTTTATAGAGTGTTTTATAGAGAATTTAAAAGAGAGTTTTATAAAGAGTTTTATAGATACTTCTATAAAGAGTTTTATAGAGAGTTCTATAGATAATTTTATAGATAGTTTTATAGAGAGTTTTATAGAGAGTTTTATAGAGAGTTTTATAGAGAGTTATATAGAGGGTTTTATAAAGAGTTTTATAAAGAGTTTTATAGAGAGTTTTATATAGTTTTATAGAGAGTTTTATAGATAGTTATATAGATAGTTATATAGAGAGTTTTATAGAGAGTTTTATAGAGAGTTTTATAGTGAGTTATATAGAGAGTTTTATAGATACTTCTATAGAGAGTTTTATAGAGAGTTCTATAGATAATTTTATAGATAGTTTTATAGAGAGTTTTATAGAGAGTTTTATAGAGAGTTATATAGAGAGTTTTATAAAGAGTTTTATAAAGAGTTTTATAGAGAGTTTTATAAAGTTTTATAGAGAGTTTTATAGTTTTATAGAAAGTTTTATAGAGAGTTTTATATAGAGTTTTATAGAGAGTTTTATAGAGAGTTTTAGAAAGAGTTTTATAAATAAATTTATAGAGAGATTTATAGAGAGCTTTATAGAGAGTTTTATAGAGAGTTTTATAGAGAGTTTTATAAAGAGTTTTATAGAGAGTTTTATAGATACTTCTATTGAGAGTTTTATAGAGAGTTTTATAGATAATTTTATAGATAATTTTATAGATAGTTTTATAGACTTTTATAGAGAATTTAAAAGAGAGTTTTATAAAGAGTTTTATAGATACTTCTATAAAGAGTTTTATATAGAGTTCTATATATAAATTTATAGAGAGTTTTATAGAGTTTTATAAATAGTTTTATAGATACTTCTATATTGAGTTATATAGAGAGTTTTATATAGTTTTATAGAGAGTTTTATAGATAGTTTTATAGATAGTGATATAGAGAGTTTTATAGAGAGTTTTATAGAGAGTTTTATAGAGAGTTTTATAGAGAGTTATATAGAGAGTTTTATAAAGAGTTTTATAAAGAGTTTTATAGAGAGTTTTATAAAGTTTTATAGAGAGTTTTATAGAGTTTTATAGAAAGTTTTATAGAGAGTTTTATATAGAGTTTTATAGAGAGTTTTATAGAGAGTTTTATAGAGAGCTTTATAGAGAGTTTTAGAAAGAGTTTTATAAATAAATTTATAGATAGATTTATAGAGAGATTTATAGATACTTATATAGAGAGATTTATAGAGAGTTTTATAGATACTTCTATAGAGAGTTTTATATAGTTTTATAGAGAGTTTTATAGAGAGTTTTATAAAGAGTTTTATAGAGAGTTTTATAGATACTTCTATATAGAGTTTTATAGAGAGTTTTATAGATACTTCTATAGAGAGCTTTATAGAGAGTTTTATAGAGAGTTTTATAGAGAGTTTTATAAAGAGTTTTATAGAGAGTTTTATAGAGAGTTTTAAAGAGAGTTTTATAGAGAGCTTTATAGAGTTATATAGAGAGTTTTATAGATACTTCTATAGAGAGTTTTATAGAGAGTTTAATAGATAGTTTTATAGATACTTCTATATAGAGTTTTATAGAGTGTTTTATAGAGAATTTAAAAGAGAGTTTTATAAAGAGTTTTATAGATACTTCTATAAAGAGTTTTATAGAGAGTTCTATAGATAATTTTATAGAGAGTTTTATAGAGAGTTTTATATAGTTTTATAGAGAGTTTTATAGATAGTTATATAGATAGTTATATAGAGAGTTTTATAGAGAGTTTTATAGAGAGTTTTATAGTGAGTTATATAGAGAGTTTTATAGATACTTCTATAGAGAGTTTTATAGAGAGTTCTATAGATAATTTTATAGATAGTTTTATAGAGAGTTTTATAGAGAGTTTTATAGAGAGTTTTATAGAGAGTTATATAGAGAGTTTTATAAAGAGTTTTATAAAGAGTTTTATAGAGAGTTTTATAAAGTTTTATAGAGAGTTTTATAGTTTTATAGAAAGTTTTATAGAGAGTTTTATATAGAGTTTTATAGAGAGTTTTATAGAGAGTTTTATAGAGAGCTATATAGAGAGTTTTAGAAAGAGTTTTATAAATAAATTTATAGAGAGATTTATAGAGAGCTTTATAGAGAGTTTTATAGAGAGTTTTATAGAGAGTTTTATAAAGAGTTTTATAGAGAGTTTTATAGATACTTCTATTGAGAGTTTTATAGAGAGTTTTATAGATAATTTTATAGATAATTTTATAGATAGTTTTATAGACTTTTATAGAGAATTTAAAAGAGAGTTTTATAAAGAGTTTTATAGATACTTCTATAAAGAGTTTTATATAGAGTTCTATATATAATTTTATAGAGAGTTTTATAGAGAGTTTTATAGAGTTTTATAAATAGTTTTATAGATACTTCTATATTGAGTTATATAGAGAGTTTTATAGTTTTATAGAGAGTTTTATAGATAGTTTTATAGATAGTTATATAGAGAGTTTTATAGAGAGTTTTATAGAGAGTTTTATAGAGAGTTTTATAGAGAGTTTTATAGAGAGTTATATATAGAGTTTTATAGATACTTCTATAGAGAGTTTTATATAGTTTTATAGAGAGTTTTATAGATAGTTATATAGAGAGTTTTATAGATAGTTTTATAGATAGTTATATAGAGAGTTTTATAGAGAGTTTTATAGAGAGTTATATAGAGAGTTTTATAGATACTTCTATAGAGAGTTTTATAGAGAGTTTTATAGAGAGTTTTATAGATACTTCTATATAGAGTTTTATAGAGAGTTTTATAGAGAGTTTTATAGAGAGTTATATATAGAGTTTTATAGATACTTCTATAGAGAGTTTTATATAGTTTTATAGAGAGTTTTATAGATAGTTATATAGAGAGTTTTATAGATAGTTTTATAGATAGTTATATAGAGAGTTTTATAGAGAGTTTTATAGAGAGTTTTATAGAGAGTTATATAGAGAGTTTTATAAAGAGTTTTATAAAGAGTTTTATAGAGAGTTTTATAAAGTTTTATAGAGAGTTTTATGGAGTTTTATAGAAAGTTTTATAGAGAGTTTTATATAGAGTTTTATAGAGAGTTTTATAGAGAGCTTTATAGAGAGTTTTAGAAAGAGTTTTATAAATAAATTTATAGATAGATTTATAGAGAGATTTATAGATACTTATATAGAGATATTTATAGAGAGTTTTATAGATACTTCTATTGAGAGTTTTATAGAGAGTTTTATAGATACTTCTATAGAGAGTTTTATATAGTTTTATAGAGAGTTTTATAGAGTTTTATAGAAAGTTTTATAGAGAGTTTTATATAGAGTTTTATAGAGAGTTTTATAAAGAGTTTTATAAAGAGTTTTATAGAGAGTTTTATAGATACTTCTATATAGAGTTTTATAGAGAGTTTTATAGATACTTCTATAGAGAGTTTTATATAGTTTTATAGAGAGTTTTATAGAGAGTTTTATAAAGAGTTTTATAGAGAGTTTTATAGATACTTCTATATAGAGTTTTATAGAGAGTTTTATAGATACTTCTATAGAGAGCTTTATAGAGAGTTTTATAGAGAGTTTTATAGAGAGTTTTATAAAGAGTTTTATAGAGAGTTTTATAGAGAGTTTTAAAGAGAGTTTTATAGAGAGCTAAAGCTCTCTATAAAACTTTATAGAGTTATATAGAGAGTTTTATAGATACTTCTATAGAGAGTTTTATAGAGAGTTTAATAGATAGTTTTATAGATACTTCTATATAGAGTTTTATAGAGTGTTTTATAGAGAATTTAAAAGAGAGTTTTATAAAGAGTTTTATAGATACTTCTATAAAGAGTTTTATAGAGAGTTCTATAGATAATTTTATAGATAGTTTTATAGAGAGTTTTATAGAGAGTTTTATAGAGAGTTTTATAGAGAGTTATATAGAGAGTTTTATAAAGAGTTTTATAAAGAGTTTTATAGAGAGTTTTATATAGTTTTATAGAGAGTTTTATAGATAGTTATATAGATAGTTATATAGAGAGTTTTATAGAGAGTTTTATAGAGAGTTTTATAGTGAGTTATATAGAGAGTTTTATAGATACTTCTATAGAGAGTTTTATAGAGAGTTCTATAGATAATTTTATAGATAGTTTTATAGAGAGTTTTATAGAGAGTTTTATAGAGAGTTATATAGAGAGTTTTATAAAGAGTTTTATAAAGAGTTTTATAGAGAGTTTTATAAAGTTTTATAGAGAGTTTTATAGTTTTATAGAAAGTTTTATAGAGAGTTTTATATAGAGTTTTATAGAGAGTTTTATAGAGAGTTTTAGAAAGAGTTTTATAAATAAATTTATAGAGAGATTTATAGAGAGCTTTATAGAGAGTTTTATAGAGAGTTTTATAGAGAGTTTTATAAAGAGTTTTATAGAGAGTTTTATAGATACTTCTATTGAGAGTTTTATAGAGAGTTTTATAGATAATTTTATAGATAATTTTATAGATAGTTTTATAGACTTTTATAGAGAATTTAAAAGAGAGTTTTATAAAGAGTTTTATAGATACTTCTATAAAGAGTTTTATATAGAGTTCTATATATAAATTTATAGAGAGTTTTATAGAGTTTTATAAATAGTTTTATAGATACTTCTATATTGAGTTATATAGAGAGTTTTATATAGTTTTATAGAGAGTTTTATAGATAGTTTTATAGATAGTGATATAGAGAGTTTTATAGAGAGTTTTATAGAGAGTTTTATAGAGAGTTTTATAGAGAGTTATATAGAGAGTTTTATAAAGAGTTTTATAAAGAGTTTTATAGAGAGTTTTATAAAGTTTTATAGAGAGTTTTATAGAGTTTTATAGAAAGTTTTATAGAGAGTTTTATATAGAGTTTTATAGAGAGTTTTATAGAGAGTTTTATAGAGAGCTTTATAGAGAGTTTTAGAAAGAGTTTTATAAATAAATTTATAGATAGATTTATAGAGAGATTTATAGATACTTATATAGAGAGATTTATAGAGAGTTTTATAGATACTTCTATAGAGAGTTTTATATAGTTTTATAGAGAGTTTTATAGAGAGTTTTATAAAGAGTTTTATAGAGAGTTTTATAGATACTTCTATATAGAGTTTTATAGAGAGTTTTATAGATACTTCTATAGAGAGCTTTATAGAGAGTTTTATAGAGAGTTTTATAGAGAGTTTTATAAAGAGTTTTATAGAGAGTTTTATAGAGAGTTTTAAAGAGAGTTTTATAGAGAGCTTTATAGAGTTATATAAAGAGTTTTATAGATACTTCTATAAAGAGTTTTATATAGAGTTCTATATATAATTTTATAGAGAGTTTTATAGAGAGTTTTATAGAGTTTTATAAATAGTTTTATAGATACTTCTATATTGAGTTATATAGAGAGTTTTATATAGTTTTATAGAGAGTTTTATAGATAGTTTTATAGATAGTTATATAGAGAGTTTTATAGAGAGTTTTATAGAGAGTTTTATAGAGAGTTTTATAGAGAGTTTTATAGAGAGTTATATATAGAGTTTTATAGATACTTCTATAGAGAGTTTTATATAGTTTTATAGAGAGTTTTATAGATAGTTATATAGAGAGTTTTATAGATAGTTTTATAGATAGTTATATAGAGAGTTTTATAGAGAGTTTTATAGAGAGTTATATAGAGAGTTTTATAGATACTTCTATAGAGAGTTTTATAGAGAGTTTTATAGAGAGTTTTATAGATACTTCTATATAGAGTTTTATAGAGAGTTTTATAGAGAGTTTTATAGAGAGTTATATATAGAGTTTTATAGATACTTCTATAGAGAGTTTTATATAGTTTTATAGAGAGTTTTATAGATAGTTATATAGAGAGTTTTATAGATAGTTTTATAGATAGTTATATAGAGAGTTTTATAGAGAGTTTTATAGAGAGTTTTATAGAGAGTTATATAGAGAGTTTTATAAAGAGTTTTATAAAGAGTTTTATAGAGAGTTTTATAAAGTTTTATAGAGAGTTTTATGGAGTTTTATAGAAAGTTTTATAGAGAGTTTTATATAGAGTTTTATAGAGAGTTTTATAGAGAGCTTTATAGAGAGTTTTAGAAAGAGTTTTATAAATAAATTTATAGATAGATTTATAGAGAGATTTATAGATACTTATATAGAGATATTTATAGAGAGTTTTATAGATACTTCTATTGAGAGTTTTATAGAGAGTTTTATAGATACTTCTATAGAGAGTTTTATATAGTTTTATAGAGAGTTTTATAGAGTTTTATAGAAAGTTTTATAGAGAGTTTTATATAGAGTTTTATAGAGAGTTTTATAAAGAGTTTTATAGAGAGTTTTATAGATACTTCTATATAGAGTTTTATAGAGAGTTTTATAGATACTTCTATAGAGAGTTTTATATAGTTTTATAGAGAGTTTTATAGAGAGTTTTATAAAGAGTTTTATAGAGAGTTTTATAGATACTTCTATATAGAGTTTTATAGAGAGTTTTATAGATACTTCTATAGAGAGCTTTATAGAGAGTTTTATAGAGAGTTTTATAGAGAGTTTTATAAAGAGCTTTATAGAGAGTTTTATAGAGAGTTTTAAAGAGAGTTTTATAGAGAGCTTTATAGAGTTATATAGAGAGTTTTATAGATACTTCTATAGAGAGTTTTATAGAGAGTTTAATAGATAGTTTTATAGATACTTCTATATAGAGTTTTATAGAGTGTTTTATAGAGAATTTAAAAGAGAGTTTTATAAAGAGTTTTATAGATACTTCTATAAAGAGTTTTATAGAGAGTTCAATAGATAATTTTATAGAGAGTTTTATAGAGAGTTTTATATAGTTTTATAGAGAGTTTTATAGATAGTTATATAGATAGTTATATAGAGAGTTTTATAGAGAGTTTTATAGAGAGTTTTATAGTGAGTTATATAGAGAGTTTTATAGATACTTCTATAGAGAGTTTTATAGAGAGTTCTATAGATAATTTTATAGATAGTTTTATAGAGAGTTTTATAGAGAGTTTTATAGAGAGTTTTATAGAGAGTTTTATAGATAGTTTTATAGAGAGTTTAATAGAGAGTTTTATAGATAGTTTTATAGATAGTTATATAGAGAGTTTTATAGAGAGTTTTATAGAGTTTTATAAATAGTTTTATAGGTACTTCTATATTGAGTTATATAGAGAGTTTTATATAGTTTTATAGAGAGTTTTATAGATAGTTTTATAGATAGTTTTATAGATACTTCTATAGAGAGTTTTATAGATACTTCTATAGAGAGTTTTATATAGTTTTATAGAGAGTTTTATAGAGTTTTATAGAAAGTTTTATATAGAGTTTTATAGAGAGTTTTATAGATACTTCTATTGAGAGTTTTATAGAGAGTTTTATAGATACTTCTATAGAGAGTTTTATATAGTTTTATAGAGAGTTTTATAGAGAGTTTTAGAAAGAGTTTTATAAATAAATTTATAGAGAGATTTATAGAGAGCTTTATAGAGAGTTTTATAGAGAGTTTTATAGAGAGATTTATAGAGAGTTTTATAAAGAGTTTTATAGAGAGTTTTATAAAGTTTTATAGAGAGTTTTATAGAGTTTTATAGAAAGTTTTATAGAGAGTTTTATATAGAGTTTTATATAGAGTTTTATAGAGAGTTTTATAGAGAGCTTTATAGAGAGTTTTAGAAAGAGTTTTATAAATAAATTTATAGAGAGATTTATAGAGAGTTTTATAGAGAGTTATATAGAGAGTTTTATAGAGAGTTTTATAGAGAGTTTTATAGAGAGTTTTATAGATAGTTTTATAGATAGTTATATAGAGAGTTCTATAGATAATTTTATAGATAGTTTTATAGAGAGTTTTATAGAGAGTTTTATAGAGAGTTTTATAGAGAGTTATATAGAGAGTTTTATAAAGAGTTTTATAAAGAGTTTTATAGAGAGTTTTATAAAGTTTTATAGAGAGTTTCATAGAGTTTTATAGAAAGTTTTATAGAGAGTTTTATATAGAGTTTTATAGAGAGTTTTATAGAGAGTTTTATAGAGAGCTTTATAGAGAGTTTTAGAAAGAGTTTTATAAATAAATTTATAGAGAGATTTATAGAGAGCTTTATAGAGAGTTTTATAGAGAGTTTTATAGAGAGTTTTATAGAGAGTTTTATAAAGAGTTTTATAGAGAGTTTTATAGATACTTCTATTGAGAGTTTTATAGAGAGTTTTATAGATAATTTTATAGATAGTTTTATAGACTTTTATAGAGAATTTAAAAGAGAGTTTTATAAAGAGTTTTATAGATACTTCTATAAAGAGTTTTATATAGAGTTCTATATATAATTTTATAGAGAGTTTTATAGAGAGTTTTATAGAGTTTTATAAATAGTTTTATAGATACTTCTATATTGAGTTATATAGAGAGTTTTATATAGTTTTATAGAGAGTTTTATAGAGAGTTTTATAGAGAGTTTTATAGAGAGTTTTATAGAGAGTTTTATAGAGAGTTTTATAGAGAGTTTTATAGAGAGTTTTATAGAGAGTTATATATAGAGTTTTATAGATACTTCTATAGAGAGTTTTATATAGTTTTATAGAGAGTTTTATAGATAGTTATATAGAGAGTTTTATAGATAGTTTTATAGATAGTTATATAGAGAGTTTTATAGAGAGTTTTATAGAGAGTTTTATAGAGAGTTATATAGAGAGTTTTATAGATACTTTTATAGAGAGTTTTATAGAGAGTTTTATAGATACTTCTATAAAGAGTTTTATAGAGAGTTTTATAGAGAGTTTTATAGATAGTTTTATAGAGAGTTTAATAGAGAGTTTTATAGATAGTTTTATAGATAGTTATATAGAGAGTTTTATAGAGAGTTTTATAGAGTTTTATAAATAGTTTTATAGATAATTCTATATTGAGTTATATAGAGAGTTTTATATAGTTTTATAGAGAGTTTTATAGATAGTTTTATAGATAGTTTTATAGAGAGTTTTATAGAGAGTTTTATAGAGAGTTTTATAGAGAGTTTTATAGAGAGTTTTATAGATAGTTTTATAGATAGTTATATAGAGAGTTTTATAGAGAGTTTTATAGAGAGTTTTAGAGAGTTTTATAGAGAGTTTTATAGATACTTCTATAGAGAGTTTTATAGAGAGTTTTAGAAAGAGTTTTATAAATAAATTTATAGAGAGATTTATAGAGAGCGTTATAGAGAGTTTTATAGATAGTTTTATAGATAGTTTTATAGATACTTCTATATAGAGTTTTATAAAGAGTTTTATAGAGTTTTATAAATAGTTTTATAGATACTTCTATATTGAGTTATATAGAGAGTTTTATATAGTTTTATAGATAGTTATATAGAGAGTTTTATAGAGAGTTTAATAGAGAGTTTTATAGATAGTTTTATAGATAGTTATATAGAGAGTTTTATAGAGAGTTTTATAGAGAGTTTTATAGAGAGTTTTATAGATAGTTTTATAGATAGTTATATAAATAGTTTTATAGAGAGTATTATATAGAGTTTTATAGAGAGTTTTATAGAGAGTTTTATAGAGAGCTTTATAGAGAGTTTTAGAAAGAGTTTTATAAATAAATTTATAGAGAGATTTATAGAGAGTTTTATAGATACTTATATAGAGAGATTTATAGAGAGTTTTATAGATACTTCTATAGAGAGTTTTATATAGTTTTATAGAGAGTTTTATAGAGTTTTATAGAAATTTTTATAGAGAGTTTTATAGAGAGTTTTATAGATACTTCTATATAGAGTTTTATAGAGAGTTTTATACATACTTCTATTGAGAGTTTTATAGAGAGTTTTATAGATACTTCTATAGAGAGTTTTATATAGTTTTATAGAGAGTTTTATAGAGAGTTTTAGAAAGAGTTTTATAAATAAATTTATATAGAGATTTATAGAGAGCTTTATAGAGAGTTTTATATAGAGTTTTATAAAGAGTTTTATAGAGAGTTTTATAGAGAGCTTTATATAGTTATATAGAGAGTTTTATAGATAGTTTTATATAGAGTTTTATAGAGTTTTATAGATACTTATATAGAGAGTTTTATAGAGAGTTCTATAGATAGTTTTATAGAGAGTTTTATAGAGAGTTCCATAGATAATTTTATAGATAATTTTGTAGATAGTTTTATAGATACTTCTATAGAGAGTTTTATATAGTTTTATAGAGAGTTTTATAGATAGTTATATAGAGAGTTTTATAGAGAGTTTTATAGAGAGTTTTATAGATAGTTTTATAGATACTTCTATATAGAGTTTTATAAAGAGTTTTATAGAGAGTTTTAGAAAGAGTTTTATAAATAAATTTATAGAGAGATTTATAGAGAGCTTTATAGAGAGTTTTATAGAGAGTTTTATAGAGAGTTTTATAGAGAGTTTTATAAAGAGTTTTATAGAGAGTTTTATAGATACTTCTATTGAGAGTTTTATAGAGAGTTTTATAGATAATTTTATAGATAGTTTTATAGACTTTTATAGAGAATTTAAAAGAGAGTTTTATAAAGAGTTTTATAGATACTTCTATAAAGAGTTTTATATAGAGTTCTATATATAATTTTATAGAGAGTTTTATAGAGAGTTTTATAGAGTTTTATAAATAGTTTTATAGATACTTCTATATTGAGTTATATAGAGAGTTTTATATAGTTTTATAGAGAGTTTTATAGATAGTTTTATAGATAGTTATATAGAGAGTTTTATAGAGAGTTTTATAGAGAGTTTTATAGATAGTTTTATAGAGAGTTTTATAGAGAGTTTTATAGAGAGTTTCATAGATAGTTTTATAGATACTTCTATATTGAGTTATATAGAGAGTTTTATATAGTTTTATAGAGAGTTTTATAGATAGTTTTATAGATAGTTTTATAGATAGTTATATAGAGAGTTTTATAGAGAGTTTTATATAGTTTTATAGATAGTTTTATAGTGAGTTATATAGAGAGTTTTATAGATACTTCTATAGAGAGTTTTATAGAGAACTTTATAGAGATTTTATAGAGAGTTTTATAGATAGTTTTATAGAGACTTTTATAGAGAATTTAAAAGAGAGTTTTATAAAGAGTTTTATAGATACTTTTATAAAGAGTTTTATAGAGAGTTCTATAGATAATTTTATAGAGAGTTTTATAGAGAGTTTTATAGAGTTTTATAAATAGTTTTATAGATACTTCTATATTGAGTTATATAGAGAGTTTTATATAGTTTTATAGAGAGTTTTATAGATAGTTTTATAGATAGTTTTATAGATAGTTATATAGAGAGTTTTATAGAGAGTTTTATAGATAGTTATATAGAGAGTTTTATAGAGAGTTTTATAGAGAGTTTTATATAGTTTTATAGAGAGTTTTATAGAGAGTTTTATAAAGAGTTTTATAGAGAGTTTTATAGAAAGTTTTATAGAGAGTTTTATATAGAGTTTTATAGAGAGTTTTATAGAGAGTTTTATAGAGAGCTTTATAGAGAGTTTTAGAAAGAGTTTTATAAATAAATTTATAGAGAGATTTATAGAGAGCTTTATAGAGAGTTTTATAGAGAGTTTTATAGAGAGTTTTATAGAGAGTTTTATAAAGAGTTTTACAGAGAGTTTTATAGAGAGTTTTATAGATACTTATATATAGAGTTTTATAGAGAGTTTTATAGATACTTCTATTGAGAGTTTTATAGAGAGTTTTATAGATACTTCTATAGAGAGTTTTATAGAGAGCTCTATAGATAATTTTATAGATAGTTTTATAGAGAGTTTTATAGATAGTTATATAGAGAGTTTTATAGAGAGTTTTATAGAGAGTTTTATATAGTTTTATAGAGAGTTTTATAGAGAGTTTTATAGAGAGTTTTATAAAGAGTTTTATAGAGAGTTTTATAGAGAGTTTTATAGAGAGTTTTATAGAGAGTTATATATAGAGTTTTATAGATACTTCTATACAGAGTTTTATAGAGAGTTTTAGAAAGAGTTTTATAAATAAATTTATAGAGAGATTTATAGAGAGCTTTATAGAGAGTTTTATAGAGAGTTTTATAGAGAGTTTTATAGAGAGTTTTATAAAGAGTTTTATAGAGAGTTTTATAGAGAGTTTTAAAGAGAGTTTTATAGAGAGCTTTATAGAGTTATATAGAGAGTTTTATAGATACTTATATAGAGAGTTTTATAGAGAGTTTAATAGATAGTTTTATAAAGAGTTTTATATAGAGTTTTATAGAGAGTTTTATAGATAATTCTATATAGAGTTTTATAGAGAGTTTTATAGAGAGTTTTATAGATAGTTTTATAGATAGTTATATAGAGAGTTATATAGAGAGTTTTATAGAGAGTTTTATAGAGAGTTTTATAGATAGTTTTATAGATACTTCTATATAGAGTTTTATAAAGAGTTTTATAGAGAGTTTTATAGAGAGCTTTATAGAGTTATATAGAGAGTTTTATAGATAGTTTTATATAGAGTTTTATAGAGAGTTTTATAGATACTTCTATAGAGAGTTTTATAGAGAGTTCTATAGATAGTTTTATAGAGAGTTTTATAGAGAGTTTTATAGAGAGTTTCATAGATAGTTTTATAGATACTTCTATATTGAGTTATATAGAGAGTTTTATATAGTTTTATAGAGAGTTTTATAGATAGTTTTATAGATAGTTTTATAGATAGTTATATAGAGAGTTTTATAGAGAGTTTTATATAGTTTTATAGATAGTTTTATAGTGAGTTATATAGAGAGTTTTATAGATACTTCTATAGAGAGTTTTATAGAGAACTTTATAGAGATTTTATAGAGAGTTTTATATAGAGTTTTATAGAGAGTTACATAAAGAGTTTTATAGAGAGTTTTATGGAGAGTTTTATAGAGAGCTTTATAGATACTTCTATAGGGAGTTTTAGAAAGAGTTTTATAGAGAGTTTTATAGAGAATTTTATAGATACTATTATAGAGAGTTTTAAAAAGAGTTTTATAGAGAGTTTTATAGAGAATTTTATAGAGAGTTTTATAGATACTTCTATAGAGAGTTTTATAGAGAGTTCTATAGATAGTTTTATAGAGAGTTTTATAGAGAGTTTCATAGAGAGTTTCATAGAGAGTTTCATAGAGAGTTTTATAGAGAGTTTTATAGATACTTCTATAGAGAGTTTTATAGAGAGTTCAATAGATAGATTTATAGAGAGTTTTATAGAGAGTTGTATAGAGAATTTTATAGAGAGTTTTATATAGTTTTATAGAGAGTTTTATAGTGAGTTATATAGAGATTTTTATAGATACTTCTATAGAGAGTTTTATAGAGAGTTTTATAGAGAGTTTTATATAGAGTTTTATAGAGAGTTACATAAAGAGTTTTATAGAGAGTTTTATGGAGAGTTTTATAGAGAGCTTTATAGATACTTCTATAGAGAGTTTTAGAAAGAGTTTTATAGAGAATTTTATAGATACTATTATAGAGAGTTTTAAAAAGAGTTTTATAGAGAGTTTTATAGAGAATTTTATAGAGAGTTTTATAGAGAGTTTTATATAGAGTTTTATAGAGAGTTATATAAAGAGTTTTATAGAGAGTTTTATGAAGAGTTTTATAGAGAGCTTTATAGATACTTCTATAGAGAGTTTTATAGAGAGTTCTATAGATAGTTTTATAGAGAGTTTTATAGAGAGTTTCATAGAGAGTTTCATAGAGTTTTATAAATAGTTTTATAGATACTTCTATATTGAGTTATATAGAGAGTTTTATATAGTTTTATAGAGAGTTTTATAGATAGTTTTATAGATAGTTTTATAGATAGTCATATAGAGAGTTTTATAGAGAGTTTTATAGATAGTTATCTAGAGAGTTTTATAGAGAGTTTTATAGAGAGTTTTATATAGTTTTATAGAGAGTTTTATAGAGAGTTTTATAGAGAGTTTTATAAAGAGTTTTATAGAGAGTTTTATAGAGTTTTATAGAAAGTTTTATAGAGAGTTTTATATATAGTTTTATAGAGAGTTTTATAGAGAGTTTTATAGAGAGCTTTATAGAGAGTTTTAGAAAGAGTTTTATAAATAAATTTATAGAGATTTATAGAGAGCTTTATAGAGAGTTTTATAGAGAGTTTTATAGAGAGTTTTATAGAGAGTTTTATAAAGAGTTTTATAGAGAGTTTTATAGAGAGTTTTATAGATACTTCTATATAGAGTTTTATAGAGAGTTTTATAGATACTTCTATTGAGAGTTTTATAGAGAGTTTTATAGATACTTCTATAGAGAGTTTTATAGAGAGTTCTATAGATAATTTTATAGATAATTTTATAGATAGTTTTATAGAGACTTTTATAGAGACTTTTATAGAGAATTTAAAAGAGAGTTTTATAAAGAGTTTTATAGATACTTCTATAAAGATTTTTATAGAGAGTTCTATAGATAATTTTATAGAGAGTTTTATAGAGAGTTTTATAGAGTTTTATAAATAGTTTTATAGATACTTCTATATTGAGTTATATAGAGAGTTTTATATAGTTTTATAGAGAGTTTTATAGATAGTTTTATAGATAGTTTTATAGATAGTTATATAGATAGTTATATAGAGAGTTTTATAGATAGTTTTATATAGTTTTATAGATAGTTTTATAGTGAGTTATATAGAGAGTTTTATAGATACTTCTATAGAGAGTTTTATATAGTTTTATAGAGAGTTTTATAGAGAGTTTTATAGAGAGTTTTATAGAGAGTTTTATAGAGAGTTTTAGAAAGAGTTTTATAAATAAATTTATAGAGAGATTTATAGAGAGCTTTATAGAGAGTTTTATAGAGAGTTTTATAGAGAGTTTTATAAAGAGTTTTATAGAGAGTTTTATAGAGAGTTTTAAAGAGAGTTTTATAGAGAGCTTTATAGAGTTATATAGAGAGTTTTATAGAGAGTTTTATAGAGAGTTTTATAGATAGTTTTATAGATACTTCTATATAGAGTTTTATAAAGAGTTTTATAGAGAGTTTTATAGAGAGCTTTATAGAGTTATATAGAGAGTTTTATAGATAGTTTTATATAGAGTTTTATAGACAGTTTTATAGATACTTCTATAGAGAGTTTTATAGAGAGTTCTATAGATAGTTTTATAGAGAGTTTTATAGAGAGTTTTATAGAGAGTTTCATAGATAGTTTTATAGATACTTCTATATAGAGTTATATAGAGAGTTTTATATAGTTTTATAGATAGTTTTACAGATAGTTTTATAGATAGTTTTATAGAGAGTTTTATAGAGAGTTTTATATAGTTTTATAGAGAGTTTTATAGAGAGTTTTATAGTGAGTTATATAGAGAGTTTTATAGATACTTCTATAAAGAGTTTTATAGAGAGTTTTATAGATACTTCTATAGAGAGTTTTATAGAGAGTTCTATAGATAATTTTATAGATAGTTTTATAGAGAGTTTTATAGAGAGTTATATAGAGAGTTATATAGAGAGTTTTATAGAGAGTATTATATAGTTTTATAGAGAGTTTTATAGAGAGTTTTATAGAGAGTTTTATAGATACTTCTATAGAGAGTTTTATAGAGAGTTTTATAGATACTTCTATAGAGAGTTTTATAGAGAGTTCTATAGATAATTTTAGAGAGTTTTATAGAGAGTTTTATATAGAGTTTTATAGAGTTATATAAAGAGTTTTATAGAGAGTTTTATAAATAGTTTTATAGATACTTCTATATAGAGTTATATAGAGAGTTTTATATAGTTTTATAGAGAGTTTTATAGATAGTTTTATAGATAGTTATATAAAGAGTTTTATATAGTTTTATAGAGAGTTTTATAGAGAGTTTTATATAGTTTTATAGAGAGTTATATAGAGAGTTTTATAGATACTTCTATAGAGAGTTTTATAGAGAGTTATATTAAGCGTTATAGAGTTCTATAGAGAGCTTTATAGATACTATTATAGAGAGTTTTAGAAAGAGTTTTATAGAGAGTTATATAGAGAGTTTTATATAGTTTTATAGAGAGTTTTATAGAGAGTTTTATAGATACTTCTATAGAGAGTTTTATAGAGAACTTTATAGAGATTTTATAGAGAGTTTTATATAGAGTTTTATAGAGAGTTACATAAAGAGTTTTATAGAGAGTTTTATGGAGAGTTTTATAGAGAGTTTTATAGATACTTCTATAGAGAGTTTTATAGAGAGTTCAATAGATAGATTTATAGAGTTTTATAGAGAGTTGTATAGAGAATTTTATAGAGAGTTTTATAGATACTTCTATAGAGAGTTTTATAGAGAGTTCTATAGAGTTTTATAGAGAGTTTTATATAGTTTTATAGAGAGTTTTATAGTGAGTTATATAGAGATTTTTATAGATACTTCTATAGAGAGTTTTATAGAGAGTTTTATAGAGAGTTTTATATAGAGTTTTATAGAGAGTTATATAGAGTTTTATAGAGAGTTTTATGAAGAGTTTTATAGAGAGCTTTATCTATAAAGATACTTCTATAGAGAGTTTTATAGAGAGTTCTATAGATAGTTTTATAGAGAGTTTTATAGAGAGTTTCATAGAGAGTTTCATAGAGAGTTTTATAGATAGTTTTATAGATACTTCTATAGAGAGTTTTATAGAGAGTTCTATAGATAGATTTATAGAGAGTTTTATAGAGAGTTGTATAGAGAATTTTATAGAGAGTTTTATAGATACTTCTATAGAGAGTTTTATAGAGAGTTCTATAGATAATTTTATAGAGGGTTTTATAGATAGTTTTATAGCGAGTTTTATAGAGTTTTATAGAGAGTTTTATAGAGAGTTTTATAGATACTTCTATAGAGAGTTTTAGAAAGAGTTTTATAGAGAGTTTTATAGAGAGTTTTATAGAGAGTTTTATAGATAGTTTTATAGATACTTCTATATAGAGTTTTATAAAGAGTTTTATAGAGAGTTTTATAGAGAGCTTTATAGAGTTATATAGAGAGTTTTATAGAGAGTTTTATAGAGAGTTTTATAGAGAGTTTCATAGATAGTTTTATAGATACTTCTATATAGAGTTATATAGAGAGTTTTATATAGTTTTATAGATAGTTTTACAGATAGTTTTATAGATAGTTTTATAGAGAGTTTTATAGAGAGTTTTATATAGTTTTATAGAGAGTTTTATAGAGAGTTTTATAGTGAGTTATATAGAGAGTTTTATAGATACTTCTATAAAGAGTTTTATAGAGAGTTTTATAGATACTTCTATAGAGAGTTTTATAGAGAGTTCTATAGATAATTTTATAGATAGTTTTATAGAGAGTTTTATAGAGAGTTATATAGAGAGTTATATAGAGAGTTTTATAGAGAGTATTATATAGTTTTATAGAGAGTTTTATAGAGAGTTTTATAGATACTTCTATAGAGAGTTTTATAGAGAGTTTTATAGATACTTCTATAGAGAGTTTTATAGAGAGTTCTATAGAGTTTTATAGAGAGTTTTATATAGTTTTATAGAGAGTTTTATAGTGAGTTATATAGAGATTTTTATAGATACTTCTATAGAGAGTTTTATAGAGAGTTTTATAGAGAGTTTTATATAGAGTTTTATAGAGAGTTATATAGAGTTTTATAGAGAGTTTTATGAAGAGTTTTATAGAGAGCTTTATCTATAAAGATACTTCTATAGAGAGTTTTATAGAGAGTTCTATAGATAGTTTTATAGAGAGTTTTATAGAGAGTTGTATAGAGAATTTTATAGAGAGTTTTATAGATACTTCTATAGAGAGTTTTATAGAGAGTTCTATAGATAGATTTATAGAGAGTTTTATAGAGAGTTGTATAGAGAATTTTATAGAGAGTTTTATAGATACTTCTATAGAGAGTTTTATAGAGAGTTCTATAGATAATTTTATAGAGGGTTTTATAGATAGTTTTATAGCGAGTTTTATAGAGTTTTATAGAGAGTTTTATAGAGAGTTCTATAGATAGTTTTATAGAGAGTTTTATAGAGAGTTGTATAGAGAATTTTATAGAGAGTTTTATAGAGAGTTCTATAGATAGTTTTATAGAGAGTTTTATAGAGAGTTTCATAGAGAGTTTCATAGAGAGTTTTATAGATAGTTTTATAGATACTTCTATAGAGAGTTTTATAGAGAGTTCTATAGATAGATTTATAGAGAGTTTTATAGAGAGTTGTATAGAGAATTTTATAGAGAGTTTTATAGATACTTCTATAGAGAGTTTTATAGAGAGTTCTATAGATAATTTTATAGAGGGTTTTATAGATAGTTTTATAGCGAGTTTTATAGAGTTTTATAGAGAGTTTTATAGAGAGTTTTATAGATACTTCTATAGAGAGTTTTAGAAAGAGTTTTATAGAGAGTTTTATAGAGAGTTTTATAGAGAGTTTTATAGATAGTTTTATAGATACTTCTATATAGAGTTTTATAAAGAGTTTTATAGAGAGTTTTATAGAGAGCTTTATAGAGTTATATAGAGAGTTTTATAGAGAGTTTTATAGAGAGTTTTATAGAGAGTTTCATAGATAGTTTTATAGATACTTCTATATAGAGTTATATAGAGAGTTTTATATAGTTTTATAGATAGTTTTACAGATAGTTTTATAGATAGTTTTATAGAGAGTTTTATAGAGAGTTTTATATAGTTTTATAGAGAGTTTTATAGAGAGTTTTATAGTGAGTTATATAGAGAGTTTTATAGATACTTCTATAAAGAGTTTTATAGAGAGTTTTATAGATACTTCTATAGAGAGTTTTATAGAGAGTTCTATAGATAATTTTATAGATAGTTTTATAGAGAGTTTTATAGAGAGTTATATAGAGAGTTATATAGAGAGTTTTATAGAGAGTATTATATAGTTTTATAGAGAGTTTTATAGAGAGTTTTATAGATACTTCTATAGAGAGTTTTATAGAGAGTTTTATAGATACTTCTATAGAGAGTTTTATAGAGAGTTCTATAGATAATTTTAGATAGTTTTATAGAGAGTTTTATATAGAGTTTTATAGAGTTATATAAAGAGTTTTATAGAGAGTTTTATAAATAGTTTTATAGATACTTCTATATAGAGTTATATAGAGAGTTTTATATAGTTTTATAGAGAGTTTTATAGATAGTTTTATAGATAGTTATATAAAGAGTTTTATATAGTTTTATAGAGAGTTTTATAGAGAGTTTTATATAGTTTTATAGAGAGTTATATAGAGAGTTTTATAGATACTTCTATAGAGAGTTTTATAGAGAGTTATATTAAGCGTTATAGAGTTCTATAGAGAGCTTTATAGATACTATTATAGAGAGTTTTAGAAAGAGTTTTATAGAGAGTTATATAGAGAGTTTTATATAGTTTTATAGAGAGTTTTATAGAGAGTTTTATAGATACTTCTATAGAGAGTTTTATAGAGAACTTTATAGAGATTTTATAGAGAGTTTTATATAGAGTTTTATAGAGAGTTACATAAAGAGTTTTATAGAGAGTTTTATGGAGAGTTTTATAGAGAGCTTTATAGATACTTCTATAGGGAGTTTTAGAAAGAGTTTTATAGAGAGTTTTATAGAGAATTTTATAGATACTATTATAGAGAGTTTTAAAAAGAGTTTTATAGAGAGTTTTATAGAGAATTTTATAGAGAGTTTTATAGATACTTCTATAGAGAGTTTTATAGAGAGTTCTATAGATAGTTTTATAGAGAGTTTTATAGAGAGTTTCATAGAGAGTTTCATAGAGAGTTTTATAGAGAGTTTTATAGATACTTCTATAGAGAGTTTTATAGAGAGTTCAATAGATAGATTTATAGAGTTTTATAGAGAGTTGTATAGAGAATTTTATAGAGAGTTTTATAGATACTTCTATAGAGAGTTTTATAGAGAGTTCTATAGAGTTTTATAGAGAGTTTTATATAGTTTTATAGAGAGTTTTATAGTGAGTTATATAGAGATTTTTATAGATACTTCTATAGAGAGTTTTATAGAGAGTTTTATAGAGAGTTTTATATAGAGTTTTATAGAGAGTTATATAGAGTTTTATAGAGAGTTTTATGAAGAGTTTTATAGAGAGCTTTATCTATAAAGATACTTCTATAGAGAGTTTTATAGAGAGTTCTATAGATAGTTTTATAGAGAGTTTTATAGAGAGTTGTATAGAGAATTTTATAGAGAGTTTTATAGATACTTCTATAGAGAGTTTTATAGAGAGTTCTATAGATAGATTTATAGAGAGTTTTATAGAGAGTTGTATAGAGAATTTTATAGAGAGTTTTATAGATACTTCTATAGAGAGTTTTATAGAGAGTTCTATAGATAATTTTATAGAGGGTTTTATAGATAGTTTTATAGCGAGTTTTATAGAGTTTTATAGAGAGTTTTATAGAGAGTTTTATAGATACTTCTATAGAGAGTTTTAGAAAGAGTTTTATAGAGAGTTTTATAGAGAGTTTTATAGAGAGTTTTATAGATAGTTTTATAGATACTTCTATATAGAGTTTTATAAAGAGTTTTATAGAGAGTTTTATAGAGAGCTTTATAGAGTTATATAGAGAGTTTTATAGATAGTTTTATATAGAGTTTTATAGACAGTTTTATAGATACTTCTATAGAGAGTTTTATAGAGAGTTCTATAGATAGTTTTATAGAGAGTTTTATAGAGAGTTTTATAGAGAGTTTCATAGATAGTTTTATAGATACTTCTATATAGAGTTATATAGAGAGTTTTATATAGTTTTATAGATAGTTTTACAGATAGTTTTATAGATAGTTTTATAGAGAGTTTTATAGAGAGTTTTATATAGTTTTATAGAGAGTTTTATAGAGAGTTTTATAGTGAGTTATATAGAGAGTTTTATAGATACTTCTATAAAGAGTTTTATAGAGAGTTTTATAGATACTTCTATAGAGAGTTTTATAGAGAGTTCTATAGATAATTTTATAGATAGTTTTATAGAGAGTTTTATAGAGAGTTATATAGAGAGTTATATAGAGAGTTTTATAGAGAGTATTATATAGTTTTATAGAGAGTTTTATAGAGAGTTTTATAGATACTTCTATAGAGAGTTTTATAGAGAGTTTTATAGATACTTCTATAGAGAGTTTTATAGAGAGTTCTATAGATAATTTTATAGATAGTTTTATAGAGAGTTTTATAGAGAGTTATATAGAGAGTTATATAGAGAGTTTTATAGAGAGTATTATATAGTTTTATAGAGAGTTTTATAGAGAGTTTTATAGATACTTCTATAGAGAGTTTTATAGAGAGTTTTATAGATACTTCTATAAAGAGTTTTATAGAGAGTTTTATAGATACTTCTATAGAGAGTTTTATAGAGAGTTCTATAGATAATTTTATAGATAGTTTTATAGAGAGTTTTATAGAGAGTTATATAGAGAGTTATATAGAGAGTTTTATAGAGAGTATTATATAGTTTTATAGAGAGTTTTATAGAGAGTTTTATAGATACTTCTATAGAGAGTTTTATAGAGAGTTTTATAGATACTTCTATAGAGAGTTTTATAGAGAGTTCTATAGATAATTTTAGATAGTTTTATAGAGAGTTTTATATAGAGTTTTATAGAGTTATATAAAGAGTTTTATAGAGAGTTTTATAAATAGTTTTATAGATACTTCTATATAGAGTTATATAGAGAGTTTTATATAGTTTTATAGAGAGTTTTATAGATAGTTTTATAGATAGTTATATAAAGAGTTTTATATAGTTTTATAGAGAGTTTTATAGAGAGTTTTATATAGTTTTATAGAGAGTTATATAGAGAGTTTTATAGATACTTCTATAGAGAGTTTTATAGAGAGTTATATTAAGCGTTATAGAGTTCTATAGAGAGCTTTATAGATACTATTATAGAGAGTTTTAGAAAGAGTTTTATAGAGAGTTATATAGAGAGTTTTATATAGTTTTATAGAGAGTTTTATAGAGAGTTTTATAGATACTTCTATAGAGAGTTTTATAGAGAACTTTATAGAGATTTTATAGAGAGTTTTATATAGAGTTTTATAGAGAGTTACATAAAGAGTTTTATAGAGAGTTTTATGGAGAGTTTTATAGAGAGCTTTATAGATACTTCTATAGGGAGTTTTAGAAAGAGTTTTATAGAGAGTTTTATAGAGAATTTTATAGATACTATTATAGAGAGTTTTAAAAAGAGTTTTATAGAGAGTTTTATAGAGAATTTTATAGAGAGTTTTATAGATACTTCTATAGAGAGTTTTATAGAGAGTTCTATAGATAGTTTTATAGAGAGTTTTATAGAGAGTTTCATAGAGAGTTTCATAGAGAGTTTTATAGAGAGTTTTATAGATACTTCTATAGAGAGTTTTATAGAGAGTTCAATAGATAGATTTATAGAGTTTTATAGAGAGTTGTATAGAGAATTTTATAGAGAGTTTTATAGATACTTCTATAGAGAGTTTTATAGAGAGATCTATAGAGTTTTATAGAGAGTTTTATATAGTTTTATAGAGAGTTTTATAGTGAGTTATATAGAGATTTTTATAGATACTTCTATAGAGAGTTTTATAGAGAGTTTTATAGAGAGTTTTATATAGAGTTTTATAGAGAGTTATATAGAGTTTTATAGAGAGTTTTATGAAGAGTTTTATAGAGAGCTTTATCTATAAAGATACTTCTATAGAGAGTTTTATAGAGAGTTCTATAGATAGTTTTATAGAGAGTTTTATAGAGAGTTGTATAGAGAATTTTATAGAGAGTTTTATAGATACTTCTATAGAGAGTTTTATAGAGAGTTCTATAGATAGATTTATAGAGAGTTTTATAGAGAGTTGTATAGAGAATTTTATAGAGAGTTTTATAGATACTTCTATAGAGAGTTTTATAGAGAGTTCTATAGATAATTTTATAGAGGGTTTTATAGATAGTTTTATAGCGAGTTTTATAGAGTTTTATAGAGAGTTTTATAGAGAGTTCTATAGATAGTTTTATAGAGAGTTTTATAGAGAGTTGTATAGAGAATTTTATAGAGAGTTTTATAGAGAGTTCTATAGATAGTTTTATAGAGAGTTTTATAGAGAGTTTCATAGAGAGTTTCATAGAGAGTTTTATAGATAGTTTTATAGATACTTCTATAGAGAGTTTTATAGAGAGTTCTATAGATAGATTTATAGAGAGTTTTATAGAGAGTTGTATAGAGAATTTTATAGAGAGTTTTATAGATACTTCTATAGAGAGTTTTATAGAGAGTTCTATAGATAATTTTATAGAGGGTTTTATAGATAGTTTTATAGCGAGTTTTATAGAGTTTTATAGAGAGTTTTATAGAGAGTTTTATAGATACTTCTATAGAGAGTTTTAGAAAGAGTTTTATAGAGAGTTTTATAGAGAGTTTTATAGAGAGTTTTATAGATAGTTTTATAGATACTTCTATATAGAGTTTTATAAAGAGTTTTATAGAGAGTTTTATAGAGAGCTTTATAGAGTTATATAGAGAGTTTTATAGAGAGTTTTATAGAGAGTTTTATAGAGAGTTTCATAGATAGTTTTATAGATACTTCTATATAGAGTTATATAGAGAGTTTTATATAGTTTTATAGATAGTTTTACAGATAGTTTTATAGATAGTTTTATAGAGAGTTTTATAGAGAGTTTTATATAGTTTTATAGAGAGTTTTATAGAGAGTTTTATAGTGAGTTATATAGAGAGTTTTATAGATACTTCTATAAAGAGTTTTATAGAGAGTTTTATAGATACTTCTATAGAGAGTTTTATAGAGAGTTCTATAGATAATTTTATAGATAGTTTTATAGAGAGTTTTATAGAGAGTTATATAGAGAGTTATATAGAGAGTTTTATAGAGAGTATTATATAGTTTTATAGAGAGTTTTATAGAGAGTTTTATAGATACTTCTATAGAGAGTTTTATAGAGAGTTTTATAGATACTTCTATAGAGAGTTTTATAGAGAGTTCTATAGATAATTTTAGATAGTTTTATAGAGAGTTTTATATAGAGTTTTATAGAGTTATATAAAGAGTTTTATAGAGAGTTTTATAAATAGTTTTATAGATACTTCTATATAGAGTTATATAGAGAGTTTTATATAGTTTTATAGAGAGTTTTATAGATAGTTTTATAGATAGTTATATAAAGAGTTTTATATAGTTTTATAGAGAGTTTTATAGAGAGTTTTATATAGTTTTATAGAGAGTTATATAGAGAGTTTTATAGATACTTCTATAGAGAGTTTTATAGAGAGTTATATTAAGCGTTATAGAGTTCTATAGAGAGCTTTATAGATACTATTATAGAGAGTTTTAGAAAGAGTTTTATAGAGAGTTATATAGAGAGTTTTATATAGTTTTATAGAGAGTTTTATAGAGAGTTTTATAGATACTTCTATAGAGAGTTTTATAGAGAACTTTATAGAGATTTTATAGAGAGTTTTATATAGAGTTTTATAGAGAGTTTTATAGAGAGTTTTATGGAGAGTTTTATAGAGAGCTTTATAGATACTTCTATAGGGAGTTTTAGAAAGAGTTTTATAGAGAGTTTTATAGAGAATTTTATAGATACTATTATAGAGAGTTTTAAAAAGAGTTTTATAGAGAGTTTTATAGAGAATTTTATAGAGAGTTTTATAGATACTTCTATAGAGAGTTTTATAGAGAGTTCTATAGATAGTTTTATAGAGAGTTTTATAGAGAGTTTCATAGAGAGTTTCATAGAGAGTTTTATAGAGAGTTTTATAGATACTTCTATAGAGAGTTTTATAGAGAGTTCAATAGATAGATTTATAGAGTTTTATAGAGAGTTGTATAGAGAATTTTATAGAGAGTTTTATAGATACTTCTATAGAGAGTTTTATAGAGAGTTCTATAGAGTTTTATAGAGAGTTTTATATAGTTTTATAGAGAGTTTTATAGTGAGTTATATAGAGATTTTTATAGATACTTCTATAGAGAGTTTTATAGAGAGTTTTATAGAGAGTTTTATATAGAGTTTTATAGAGAGTTATATAGAGTTTTATAGAGAGTTTTATGAAGAGTTTTATAGAGAGCTTTATCTATACAGATACTTCTATAGAGAGTTTTATAGAGAGTTCTATAGATAGTTTTATAGAGAGTTTTATAGAGAGTTGTATAGAGAATTTTATAGAGAGTTTTATAGATACTTCTATAGAGAGTTTTATAGAGAGTTCTATAGATAGATTTATAGAGAGTTTTATAGAGAGTTGTATAGAGAATTTTATAGAGAGTTTTATAGATACTTCTATAGAGAGTTTTATAGAGAGTTCTATAGATAATTTTATAGAGGGTTTTATAGATAGTTTTATAGCGAGTTTTATAGAGTTTTATAGAGAGTTTTATAGAGAGTTTTATAGATACTTCTATAGAGAGTTTTAGAAAGAGTTTTATAGAGAGTTTTATAGAGAGTTTTATAGAGAGTTTTATAGATAGTTTTATAGATACTTCTATATAGAGTTTTATAAAGAGTTTTATAGAGAGTTTTATAGAGAGCTTTATAGAGTTATATAGAGAGTTTTATAGATAGTTTTATATAGAGTTTTATAGACAGTTTTATAGATACTTCTATAGAGAGTTTTATAGAGAGTTCTATAGATAGTTTTATAGAGAGTTTTATAGAGAGTTTTATAGAGAGTTTCATAGATAGTTTTATAGATACTTCTATATAGAGTTATATAGAGAGTTTTATATAGTTTTATAGATAGTTTTACAGATAGTTTTATAGATAGTTTTATAGAGAGTTTTATAGAGAGTTTTATATAGTTTTATAGAGAGTTTTATAGAGAGTTTTATAGTGAGTTATATAGAGAGTTTTATAGATACTTCTATAAAGAGTTTTATAGAGAGTTTTATAGATACTTCTATAGAGAGTTTTATAGAGAGTTCTATAGATAATTTTATAGATAGTTTTATAGAGAGTTTTATAGAGAGTTATATAGAGAGTTATATAGAGAGTTTTATAGAGAGTATTATATAGTTTTATAGAGAGTTTTATAGAGAGTTTTATAGATACTTCTATAGAGAGTTTTATAGAGAGTTTTATAGATACTTCTATAGAGAGTTTTATAGAGAGTTCTATAGATAATTTTAGATAGTTTTATAGAGAGTTTTATATAGAGTTTTATAGAGTTATATAAAGAGTTTTATAGAGAGTTTTATAAATAGTTTTATAGATACTTCTATATAGAGTTATATAGAGAGTTTTATATAGTTTTATAGAGAGTTTTATAGATAGTTTTATAGATAGTTATATAAAGAGTTTTATATAGTTTTATAGAGAGTTTTATAGAGAGTTTTATATAGTTTTATAGAGAGTTATATAGAGAGTTTTATAGATACTTCTATAGAGAGTTTTATAGAGAGTTATATTAAGCGTTATAGAGTTCTATAGAGAGCTTTATAGATACTATTATAGAGAGTTTTAGAAAGAGTTTTATAGAGAGTTATATAGAGAGTTTTATATAGTTTTATAGAGAGTTTTATAGAGAGTTTTATAGATACTTCTATAGAGAGTTTTATAGAGAACTTTATAGAGATTTTATAGAGAGTTTTATATAGAGTTTTATAGAGAGTTACATAAAGAGTTTTATAGAGAGTTTTATGGAGAGTTTTATAGAGAGCTTTATAGATACTTCTATAGGGAGTTTTAGAAAGAGTTTTATAGAGAGTTTTATAGAGAATTTTATAGATACTATTATAGAGAGTTTTAAAAAGAGTTTTATAGAGAGTTTTATAGAGAATTTTATAGAGAGTTTTATAGATACTTCTATAGAGAGTTTTATAGAGAGTTCTATAGATAGTTTTATAGAGAGTTTTATAGAGAGTTTCATAGAGAGTTTCATAGAGAGTTTTATAGAGAGTTTTATAGATACTTCTATAGAGAGTTTTATAGAGAGTTCAATAGATAGATTTATAGAGTTTTATAGAGAGTTGTATAGAGAATTTTATAGAGAGTTTTATAGATACTTCTATAGAGAGTTTTATAGAGAGTTCTATAGAGTTTTATAGAGAGTTTTATATAGTTTTATAGAGAGTTTTATAGTGAGTTATATAGAGATTTTTATAGATACTTCTATAGAGAGTTTTATAGAGAGTTTTATAGAGAGTTTTATATAGAGTTTTATAGAGAGTTATATAGAGTTTTATAGAGAGTTTTATGAAGAGTTTTATAGAGAGCTTTATAGATACTTCTATAGAGAGTTTTATAGAGAGTTCTATAGATAGTTTTATAGAGAGTTTTATAGAGAGTTTCATAGAGAGTTTCATAGAGAGTTTTATAGAGAGTTTTATAGATACTTCTATAGAGAGTTTTATAGAGAGTTCTATAGATAGATTTATAGAGAGTTTTATAGAGAGTTGTATAGAGAATTTTATAGAGAGTTTTATAGATACTTCTATAGAGAGTTTTATAGAGAGTTCTATAGATAATTTTATAGAGGGTTTTATAGATAGTTTTATAGCGAGTTTTATAGAGTTTTATAGAGAGTTTTATAGAGATCTTTATAGATACTTCTATAGAGAGTTTTAGAAAGAGTTTTATAGAGAGTTGTATAGAGAATTTTATAGAGAGTTTTATAGATAATTCTATAGAGAGTTTTATAGAGAGTTCTATAGATAGTTTTATAAAGAGTTTTATAGAGAGTTTTATACAGTTGTATAGAGAGTTTTATAGAGTTGTATAGAGAGTTTTATAGAAAGTTGTATAGATACTTCTATAGAGAGTTTTATAAAGAGTTCTATAGATAGTTTTATAGAGAGTTTTATAGAGAGTTTTATAGAGAGTTATATAGATAGTTTTATAGATAGTTTTATAGATAGTTTTATAGAGAGTTTTATACAGTTGTATAGAGAGTTTTATAGAGAGTTGTATAGATACTTCTATAGAGAGTTTTATAGAGAGTTCTATAGATAGATTTATAGAGAGTTTTATAGAGAGTTTTATAGAGAGTTTTATACAGTTGTATAGAGAGTTTTATACAGTTGTATAGAGAGTTTTATAGAAAGTTGTATAGATACTTCTATAGAGAGTTTTATAGAGAGTTATATAGATAGTTTTATAGAGAGTTTTATAGAGAGTTTTATAGAGAGTTATATAAATAGTTTTATAGAGAGTTTTATAGAGAGTTTTATAGAGAGTTTTATAGAGAGTTTTATAGAGAGTTTTATAGAGAGTTTTATAGAGAGTTTTATATAGTTTTATAGAGAGTTTTATAGTGAGTTATATAGAGATTTTTATAGATACTTCTATAGAGAGTTTTATAGAGAGTTTTATAGAGAGTTTTATAAAGAGTTTTATAGAGAGTTACATAAAGAGTTTTATAGAGAGTTTTATGGAGAGTTTTATAGAGAGCTTTATAGATACTTCTATAGAGAGTTTTAGAAAGAGTTTTATAGAGAATTTTATAGATACTATTATAGAGAGTTTTAAAAAGAGTTTTATAGAGAGTTTTATAGAGAGTTTTATATAGAGTTTTATAGAGAGTTATATAAAGAGTTTTATAGAGAGTTTTATGAAGAGTTTTATAGAGAGCTTTATAGATACTTCTATAGAGAGTTTTATAGAGAGTTCTATAGATAGTTTTATAGAGAGTTTTATAGAGAGTTTCATAGAGAGTTTCATAGCGAGTTTTATAGAGTTTTATAGAGAGTTTTATAGAGAGTTTTATAGATACTTCTATAGAGAGTTTTAGAAAGAGTTTTATAGAGAGTTTTATAAAGAGTTTTATAGAGAGCTTTATAGAGTTATATAGATAGTTTTATAGAGAGTTTTATGAAGAGTTTTATAGAGATCTTTATAGATACTTCTATAGAGAGTTTTAGAAAGAGTTTTATAGAGAGTTGTATAGAGAATTTTATAGAGAGTTTTATAGATACTTCTATAGAGAGTTTTATAGAGAGTTCTATAGATAGTTTTATAAAGAGTTTTATAGAGAGTTTTATACAGTTGTATAGAGAGTTTTATAGAGTTGTATAGAGAGTTTTATAGAAAGTTGTATAGATACTTCTATAGAGAGTTTTATAAAGAGTTATATAGATAGTTTTATAGAGAGTTTTATAGAGAGTTTTATAGAGAGTTATATAGATAGTTTTATAGAGAGTTTTATAGAGAGTTTTATACAGTTGTATAGAGAGTTTTATAGAGAGTTGTATAGATACTTCTATAGAGAGTTTTATAGAGAGTTCTATAGATAGATTTATAGAGAGTTTTATAAAGAGTTGTATAGAGAATTTTATAGAGAGTTTTATAGATACTTCTATAGAGAGTTTTATAGAAAGTTCTATAGATAATTTTATAGAGGGTTTTATAGATAGTTTTATAGCGAGTTTTATAGAGTTTTATAGAGAGTTTTATAGAGAGTTTTATAGATACTTCTATAGAGAGTTTTAGAAAGAGTTTTATAGAGAGTTTTATAGAGAGTTTGATAGAGAGTTCTATAGATAATTTTATAGAGAGTTTTATATAGAGTTCTATAGATAATTTTATAGAGAGTTTTATATAGAGTTTTATAGAGAGTTTTATAGATAGTTTTATAGATAGTTATATAGAGAGTTTTATAGAGAGTTTTATAGAGAGTTTTATAGAGAGTTTTATATAGTTTTATAGAGAGTTTTATAGTGAGTTTTATAGATACTTCTATAGAGAGTTTTATAGAGAGTTTTATATAGAGTTTCATAGAGAGTTACCAAAAGAGTTTTATAGAGAGTTTTATGGAGAGTTTTATAGAGAGCTTTATAGATACTTCTATAGAGAGTTTTAGAAAGAGTTTTATAGAGAGTTTTATAGAGAATTTTATAGATACTATTATAGAGAGTTTTAGAAAGAGTTTTATAGAGAGTTTTATAGAGAATTTTATAGATACTATTATAGAGAGTTTTAGAAAGAGTTTTATAGAGAGTTTTATAGAGAATTTTATAGAGAGTTTTATATAGAGTTTTATATAGAGTTTTATAGAGAGTTATATAAAGAGTTTTATAGAGAGTTTTATGAAGAGTTTTATAGAGAGCTTTATAGATACTTCTATAGAGAGTTTTATAGAGAGTTCTATATATAGTTTTATAGAGAGTTTTATAGAGAGTTTTATACAGTTGTATAGAGTTTTATAGAAAGTTGTATAGATACTTCTATAGAGAGTTTTATAGAGAGTTCTATAGATAGATTTATAGAGAGTTTTATAGAGAGTTGTATAGATAATTTTATAGAGAGTTTTATAGATACTTCTATAGAGAGTTTTATAGAGAGTTCTATAGATAATTTTATAGAGGGTTTTATAGATAGTTTTATAGCGAGTTTTATAGAGTTTTATAGAGAGTTTTATAGAGAGTTTTATAGATACTTCTATAGAGAGTTTTAGAAAGAGTTTTATAGAGAGTTTTATAGATACTTCTATAGAGAGTTTTAGAAAGAGTTTTATAGAGAGTTGTATAGAGAATTTTATAGAGAGTTTTATAGATACTTCTATAGAGAGTTTTATAGAGAGTTCTATAGATAGTTTTATAGAGAGTTTTATAGAGAGTTTTATAGAGAGTTTTATAGAGAGCTTTATAGAGAGCTTTATAGAGTTATATAGATAGTTTTATAGAGAGTTTTATGAAGAGTTTTATAGAGAGCTTTATAGATACTTCTATAGAGAGTTTTAGAAAGAGTTTTATAGAGAGTTGTATAGAGAATTTTATAGAGAGTTTTATAGATACTTCTATAGAGAGTTTTATAGAGAGTTCTATAGATAGTTTTATAGAGAGTTTTATAGAGAGTTTTATAGAAAGTTGTATATATACTTCTATAGAGAGTTTTATAGAGAGTTCTATAGATAGTTTTATAGAGAGTTTTATAGAGAGTTTTATA
>OZ038312.1:7275374-7297874 GCA_964035775.1 Osedax frankpressi | reverse complement strand
CTGTTTATATTTATATTTTTACAACAATAATGATATTATAACAACATCAATTAAAATATCTAAACAGTTAAGTGGAGTATGGAGTACTAATAAATCAATAATAATGTTTATCAATTCATAATTAATATATATATATTAACTTATTATATGGTAAATGATTTTTTTATTATTAAAAAGTATGTAAGAAAAATCACAACATTTTTAAACTATTATATAATTGATTTAGAAAATATTCTTATGTTATGAAAAGGATTTTATATTAATAGAAACGACTAAACAGCTTTATTGATATCGGTATCAAATATATAATAGCATTTTTAAATATTACAAAATTTTCTTATTTACTCTATTTTAATTTTATATTAATATATTTATATAAAATATGATTTGATCTTTAAAATCTTTAAATAGTTCATAGACTAAATTTTATATATCATAACATTAATCGGCAATGCACTACACATACTGAAACAATTGATTTTTATAAAATATTTAAAATGGTAAAAATAGGAAAATTAAATAAAATTATTTACGGGAAAAAATATATAAGCAATGTTAAATATTAGCCGAAAATATTCAATAAAAATATTGAAATATGTTGAAAATGTTTTGTATTTGACTTTGATTATATATTTACCTACAACATTTTTATTTTGTATTATGATCTAGTGAATTGATTTTAATTTCTTATACATTTCATATTAGAATTATATTGTCTTATTAGGTTAAACAATTACAGAACGTTCCGGTCTACCCACACCGATTAGGGGATAAACAAATGGTTGTATTGTATACCAGACAATGAAAAAATAATTGAAATTGAATACACCCCTGGGAGGAAGAGTTGTTGATAGGCTTATCAAGAAAATAAATTAAATGAATCAACGATTATGAATTTAAATTAGACAGAAAACCAATTTAACATGTCATTGGACATTCATGACCAACATACTAATGGTATCAAGAAGTAACAAATAGCATAATCGGCATTAAAGATCTGATTATACATTTTTCATAGATATATAAATATATTAAAGTTCTTGCATAGCAATATATCTAACTACAGTATTATATGTAATATTATTATATCTAATATTATATGCTTCGTTGGCATTGAAATGTAAACAAAGTAAGGAAAAATGAGGTATGGCCATACGCTTGCGACACAAACTTCTTTCTAGACTTGCGCGGAATGAGGGTCCACTGGGAGGTCGGTGTCGCACGGAATTGCCATTCGACTCTTCGGTTCCGCGCGTCGAAGCACTCAAACGTCCGCCGAGAGCCGTAGCGTACCGCCAGGTGGCGCGGCGATATCGCCAACGCAAACGAACCGGAGGTCGTAGGCGCGTACGCGGAGAAGGTGGCGCTACCCGACGTGAGTTGCTCGTCTCGGGCGGCCGACGAGAGGAGAGACGGAGGAGTGGGAACACCGAAGCTGTCGTTCGAGGATTCGAGCGAATGTTGCCCGAACAGAGAGGAAGCGTTTGCGTTGGTCGAGTCGACGAAATTCGACGACGAGTTAGCAGAATCTGAGTAAATAGACGGGTATGAGGTTAGGCGGAGGTGGGGCAGAGATACGGGGCTGATATAGGGTAGATATGGGGCAAAGGGGGTAGTGAGGGAGTTGAGGTAGGGGGCATGGGTTGTATAGGAGTTCAGTGGGCATCATTAAGCTATTAAACAAAAATTTAGATAATGTGATAGACATGAAAATTGAAATAATTGATAAGCATTATGTAACAGGGAAATAAAAAAGACTTTAATGTGGCTAATCTATTTTAAAATTAATACATTTTCTATCAACCCTAGATTTGCAAGATAGTTATGTGCATGGATAATTGATAAATAACATGTGTTATTTAAATCAAATGTTGTCATTTTTCTTTGTTCAATAATTGTACTATCTATATACTATTAAAGGTACATATATAAATAGCATTAAATGTGTACTTTTTATGTATATAGTTTTTTTATGATTATTTAAATAAATAAAAATAGGCTTCAAAATTCAATATAATTAATTGTATAGAATATGTGTAATACAAAAATGTTTGTAGTTATTTTAAAATTATATTTCTTAATTAATATTTTTTTTTAATACAGTGGTAATAGAAAAAAGGAGAGCCAAAAAATAATGGGAGGGGAAAGAAGTAATGGTTAGGGGAGTAAATTAGGGGTGTAGGGAGAGAAGGGGAGGGATGTAGGGGTGTGGCAAAGAAGTATTGGTAACGGTAGGGGAGGGGGAAGTAGGGGACTAGGGAACTGATGATGATGGGAGGGGGAAGTAGGGGACTAGGGAACTGATGATGATGGGAGGGGGAAGTAGGGGACTAGGGAACTGATGATGATGGGAGGGAAGAGAAATAGTGGTGAGGGGAGGGAAGAGAGGGAAGTATTGATTAGGGGGGGGAGGGAAGTAGGATTGTAGGGAGGGAAGTGGTGGTGTAGGGAGGGGTGTAGTGGTAAGGGGAGGGGATGGAATTAGGGGTGTAGGCAGAGAAGTAGATGTGTGAGAGGTAAGTAGTGTTGAGGGGAGTGGTGAGGGGAGTGGAGGGAAGTAGGGTTGATTTGTAAATATATTTGCAATCATATGACCTATTATTAAAAATACTTTATCTATTTTATAATAATAATATGATAATTGATTATATGATAATATGATTATTGTTATATAAACAATAATAAAAACTAACCATTAATTTTATATTATATAAAGCTATACATTTGATATACAAAGTAGTGGGTAGAGTAGTGAATAGAGTAGTGAGTAGAGTAATGAGTAGAGTAGTGAGTAGAGTAGTGAGTAGAGTAGTGAGTAGAGTAATGAGTAGAGTAGTGGATAGAGTAGTGAATAGAGTAGTGAGTAGAGTAGTGAGTAGTGTAGTGAGTAGAGTAGTGAGTAGTGAGTAGAGTAGTGAGTAGAGTAGTGAGTAGAGTAGTGAGTAGATTAGTGAGTAGAGTAGTGAATAGAGTAGTGAATAGAGTAGTGAGTAGAGTAGTGAGTAGTGGGTAGTGAGTAGAGTAGTGAGTAGAGTAGTGAGTAGAGTAGTGAGTAGATTAGTGAGTAGAGTAGTGAGTAGAGTAGTGGGTAGAGTAGTGGGTAGAGTAGTGAGTAGAGTAGTGAGTAGAGTAGTGAGTAGAGTAGTGAGTAGAGTAGTGAGTAGAGTAGTGAGTAGAGTAGTGAGTAGAGTAGTGAGTAGAGTAGTGAGTAGAGTAGTGAGTAGAGTAGTGAGTAGAGTAGTGAGTAGAGTAGTGAGTAGAGTAGTGAGTAGAGTAGTGAGTAGAGTAGTGAGTAGTGGGTAGTGAGTAGAGTGTTGAAGGTTAATAAGCATAATAAGATAAATCTATATTTAGCATATTTATACCTTTAGTATTACAGACAATCCATTAATAAGACACATTTTTTATAAGTATGTTTATCTATAGAGAGAAAAATTGGCTTAACTAAATTGACTAAATGATGGTACATAATATTACTTCATAACAAGAATACATAACAACAAAATGAGGCAGTTCATTTATAGATATAAAATTTATTACAATTAGTTACGATTACTTAGGATTAATAGCATTTAGTTACGATTAATAAATATTAGTTACAATTAACTACAATTACATATAATTAATTACAATTATCTACAATTAGTATAATTACTTACGATTAATAACAAGTACTTACAATTAGTTACATATAGTTACAATTACTTACAATTAGTAACAATTAATATATAATATTGAAGAATATAAATTTTTTAAATATTTAAGTTTCATATCATCAGTTGTGATTACACACATACACATATGTACAATACATATATACATATCTACATTCATATATAAATACATACGTACATATCTACATATGTACAATACATATATACACATATATGTAACATATGGGTACCTATACACATGTAGATATTATATGTTCACGAAAACCTAGCATGTCAAATGAACACGTTGACATAAGATGGCTGACTTGATCGCCAACGACAAACTTGTGAGAGAAAGCGATGTGAACCTCCTAGCCCTTGGTCTTGGCTGTCGTTAATTTGCTCCGGCAACGAGGTTTTGCATTAATAAGCAATTCAATAGTTACTCGGTGATGCTAATCCAGCTTTATAAATTAAATTGAATTGCCTAAGAATTAGACTCGGTGTGTGTTAGGTTATGTATTATGACTAAAATAGGGTTATATTGTATACACATTTTTATAATAATCTTATTTTCATTATAACAATGTCAATATCTCACTTATTTATAATTAGCAATACAATTTGTATTACATTATATACCTTTAGTATTCATATTCATGTTAGATTCAGTACTCCACTGTAAAGTTTATGGTAGGCAATAGATAACTATCAGTAACTATTAGTAACGGTATAGGTCATAGGTTAAACGATATATAGATTATGTAACTTTATATCTCTTTAACTTAACGTTTAAATACATTCTTAATCGACTATTTAAAATTGTGAAAGACTTTCAGTATTTCACACATTATAGTTTATAACCGATTATTGGTCAATTTTTCAATTTCTTTTATTGCGTCTTATTATTTTATTGGATATTATAGATAATCATTAATATAATTAACTATATCAATTTTATTAATTAATTTATTGAATAATATATCTGAACAGATTAAAATATTAAAGAGATATAAAGTTACATAATCTATATATCGTTTAACCTATAACCTATACCGTTACTAATAGCTCCTGAAATTTATCTATTGCCTACCATAAACTTTATAGTGGAGTACTGAATCTAACATGAATATGAATACTAAAGGTATAGAATGTAATACAAATTGTATTGCTAATTATAAATAAGTGAGATATTGACATTGTTATAATGAAAATAAGATTATTATAAAAATGTGTATACGATATAACCCTATTTTAGTCATAATACATAACCTAACACACACCGAGTCTAATTCCAAAACAATTAAATTTGATTTGATTTAACTAAATTTGGTATTAAAATCAATAATATATATTGGATTATTGGATTCATAAATATATTTACTAGATTGATGGAAAACTGAAAAAACTTAATTCAATATGATATAGGAATAATATAAATAATATAAATAATATAAATAATATAAAAATATATTATATTATATTCACTATGTATACACAATATAAGAATATTAATAAGGATAAAATATATACATATATATATATATATGATATTTTCTAAATCATTAAATAAACTTAAATATATATAAGCATATATTAAGCTATACTCAATGGATATCATTAGTACATCATTTAAAAATAAATACACATAGATATCATTCTAAAGTCAATTGTAATACTCTGTAGTTATTTTCCATTAATATTATTACTGAAATAAAATTAAAGTCCATGTATAAAGTCCATGTATAAAAGCTTATGTGAATTGATATTATATGAAATAGTATAGTATACTCCAAGATAATTTGGGTATAATAAACTCTATTAAATATTTTTGAATTGGAATATCAAAATGATAATATACACTGATTCAACACCTTTAAATATTATTATATATTATATATTTAAAATATTATGTCGTGAAATAATATTAACAGATAATAATTTATATCATTAATATTCAAAATTATATTGATGATTTTTATAATTATTTATAAAATTAATAATCATATAAAACCTGAAATGCATTCTGTTGTAATCAAATATCCGATAGTAAACAATAAACTGATATAATGCATGTTATTTAAGAAAACATTTCTAATTAATTAACTATTTTATAGTTGGATCTACTAGTTGAAGTGCAAATATATTTACAGATATTCAAATAATATTTTTTACATTCATACCGATGCTGTTTTAAAGTGGTTGTAAATAAGCTATTTTTAGATTACAAACAAAACAGTAGACATCTACTAAAGTTAACATATTATAAAGAAGGATTAAGTTAATTAAACTTCACATTTTATAATTATAAATTAAATAAATACAAAGTATGATTAACAATTTATTTAGAATAATGATTAAAAAGTATCTACCTAATTTAGATTAGGATCGGCCAAAACCAAATCAATGGTGTTTACTATCTTCGTGATTGACATATGTAATACGTCAATCACTTTGAACCATAATTAATAATTAATATTATGTAATATTGTATAATTAGTAATTACATAATATTGAATATTGTAAATTCTTATAATTAGACAGGGATACAAAATGTTGTTGTCTTGTGACAAGTGATATATATTCTACTATGAGGAGTTACTCACACGTTCACTCCGTATATGGAGTATCCATTAGGTCATATAATCTCTAATGTATGTATTCAGATTCGAATAATGTATTTTGTTTACATTATATTATTCACAACTTGCATGAAATATAATTAATATATTATATACAATAAACTTCTATTCAGTAATTCAGTAATTCAGTAATTATATTCAGTAAACTAATTTAAACTATATAATTATATGATTAAATGTCAGTATACTCAAGTGCACCACACGGACAATAATGATGTTACTAATAACACTATAGTGTGTAATATATATATATATATATATATATATATATATATATTACTTTATTCAGTAAACTTTGTTTAAACTATACACTAAATACACTAAAATACAATTATATATTGTCATTGAGCTACACTGTTACATAATGATTGTGATAAAATAGAATGTATAATTTATTTAAAGACATATATATATATTATAAGATCAGGTCTCTCTCTATATAGATATATATATATATATATATATATATATATATATATATATATATATATATATATATATATATGTATACTGAAATATGGGAAATATATTTCGTGATTCAATGCAAAACAAATTACTCCAATATATTACATGGAAAATAATCAATTGATATTATTCTTTCAATCTCTACAATCTTCGAATTATGATTTGATTAAATGCAATGTAAATATTAATTGATGGTTATTAAATACTAATACAATACTCTATTATTAAATTCTCAACAAATTGAAACGCTATGTATTTAGTAAGTTCCAAATACTTTCACTTATAATAATTACCATAATTTGTATCGTTACATAAATTTCTAAATTTTCAATATACATTATTTCTTATTACTCTTTAATTTATTCATTCTAAAATATAATTGTCAATTTGAAATATACTTTTTGTCCAATATGTCAAAAATAATATTACTTCTTAGCAAAGAAAATATCTACTCAGTAACCATAGTTCTTAATCTATATATTAATTGTTAATATAAATTATAATGTATAGTATTTAAAAATAAATGTTGATGATTCCAAATTAATTACCCGATTCCATGCAATCTATGTTATATATTGATAAACATCTATATTATAATCTGATCTGATTACTCACAATTTAATATAAAACCAGTATCAAATTTATATTTTAATTAAATTAATTATGACCACCTACTGATGTACATTCTTAATAATAATCTTTCAAATTTTTCAATGATAAATATGGGGATAATAACTTTATAATTAATGTATCATGAATTTATAATACTATACAAATTGAGGAACATTTAAACTGATTTTAATATTACTATTAAAGTGTATTTTATGATGTTCATAAATATACATCTTTATTTAATTATTATTTATTATAAATCTTTATACAATAATTTTTCTTCTATTTATATATATTTTAATTTATATTATAAATCTTTGTTAATATAATAACAGTTCAAGTATATATTTAGTTCTTATAAAAACTAATTATATATATTATTTATAGATACGATTTTTGCAATGCTTAAGTATAATTGCTTAAGTATAATTGGTAAGTTATAAATATTATGGTTATTGTTTATTATTTCTATATATAGAATTTATTATAAAAGGAATATCCTTTTAAGGTATACGTTTTAAGGTATTACAGAATGGTCATTAAGTTGGATTTTGAAGTCAAGTTGAATTTATGTATAGATATAAGTCTAATTTTATTATTCCTTTACATTTCTTAGTTATCTTAGATAGTCTTATTCTTAAATAAACATGTTAAATATTATTATTAAATATTAAAATTTTAGTAATTTTCTTGCGAATTTAATTTTTATGAAATAATATTTCCGTGATAGTTATTTTATTTATGTGTTTTGTATGTATATATGTAATGTAATTATTACAGTAAACTAATTTATAACTATTTTTGCTACTATGGAACATTTTGTTTACGAATTAGAATACATTCTATAAACTTTTATTAAGGATACGTTATATATATACGTAAGGTAACGTCTACAATATTTTTGGAAGTTATTCCAGAGACTAGACTTTTTAAATTTTTAAGTATAGGTAAATACTAATTTTAGTGGGAAGTTAGATGAACGGAATACACATGGTGGTGAATAAGTCTTGGAGGCACGTCAGCTATAGAGGGGATACTGTAAAAAAGATTCATAGTGTAATGACTAGTAAATCGGTTAATGTCGAGCGAGTGTAGCTAGAGTTGATTGGGCATGGTTCGGAGATATCATTAATATTTTAACTGAGCAGGAACACTATGTGATACAATTTTTGATTCGCCTAAGGGTTCAGATATGCCGAAGCGGTCTAGTGGAGTGATTAATATATTTGTATCGAGGGTATCAAATATATAAAAGAGATCGAGGATAACTACTCGAGAAGGATTGTTCTGTGGGGTTTTGTTAGGAACAGAAATACTGAGAATTTCGCTGTGGGTTTATTTGAGTATTAATGGAAATAAAATCTCCCATAATAATAATATTTTTGTTCGAGTAGTTATGGACGATAGTTACGAATTCTATCTAACAAATATATCCACATTACCAGGAGAACGATAATAGTGAATGATATATTTTGTGGGAAGGTATTTTTCAATTAATATGTTAATTCTTAATTCTGAGTAAGTTTTGTATGAGTTTATTTTGATGTGGTTTTATTTTGATGTGAGAATTACGAAACATTATGCTATTGTGTGCATTATATCTTGAATGGTTAGTAAAGTCGATGTTTAGAACTTTTTATAGCAGTTCCGTTGTTTTTATAATGAATGTTTCAATAGTTTCAGTGAAAGCATTGCTTTAATGGTTATATTTAGATTTCTGGATTTATCCGGTCTATATTAGCCATATATGTTATTGAGTTGATAATTTTTTTTAGAGTATTTAGGTAGATTTTTATTCATAATTAATTCTTGTAGTATTATTATTAATATTAATATTAGTGATTGTCTATTAATGCTACCGGGAATATATGAAACTGCATAATTTGGGATCCCTTGGTTTACTAGCGTTTAATTTAATGTAGAGGTTATGTGGTTATAGGAATGGTACGTTTTTGTGCAAATCATATACAAAAAATAAAACAGAAATAAAAATAATATTATACACAAAAGTTGAATGTAATTATATAATCTCATTAATAATAGGCACATATGTGCTCAAAGGAATTATTTATAAGAAATTTACATAATGTCCTGGAGTTTGATATCAATTAAAAAATAAGATTATTTACAAATATAATTTATATATATTTTCAAAATATTATTTTGTAATTAAATAATTTAGACTAAACGATTAAAAGAATTTGAAAGTACAAATAAAAAACCATTTGATTATATTGAATTATAAAATCATCATAGTTTTGTAATTGTTAGAGTTAGTCCAAATGATACATAAATAATATATGTTCTCATCTATAAAACAACACGCCATTTTCTTGATAAAAACTTAACTAGATATTTTATGATATTTAATTTCTATAGAATATGCATTATATATAATCAGAATATGGGTAAAACATAAAACTAGAGTGATTTTTTATATGATTACTAATTATCAGATTAATTATCAGCGATTATTAATTATCAGCGTACGCCGTACGGCGTTGTACCCTATTATTATCTGTAAGTATTTATAATTTACAACTTGTAACATGACTACAATAACAACATTATAATTAGATTAAGTAAATAGCTTTTTGATACTTTGCACAAAGTTAAAATAACTCTATTTTTAAACAAATTTTTCAACTAGTATTTTAATATATTTTACAACTTGGCTAAGCAATTGTATTTTAAAAAGGTTTAACAATTCACATTTTTTAATAAATATATTATATCATATGTCAATAAATGATAATAGACCTTACTTTTATATACTTTATGTGCTAATAATAATATAATATGTGTAGTTTCCTTTATTTTCTATTTGTTAAATAATTAGTATATAATTAATAATATTAATTATATATATATATATATATCATATATTAGCTAGAATAATTTATAACAATACAAATTACATAAAGATTGAATTAAAAAAAATAATAACGCAAACTGATACAATAATACAAGAAGATAAATATGTATCTGTTAATAACAAAGATATATGTAGTATAAATAATACATTAAATATATCAACTTAATAATTTAAGAATTTATCTTATAATAAAGTATATGAACCATGTGAATTAATTATATTTAATATGAAGGAATGGGATGGACATGACTTTAATGAACGAATAATGGCATGAATGAAATCAAATAATATACTGAATATAATTAGATATCAATCGCCTAGTACAATATATACATAGTAATAAAATAGTAAGGCTCCTTTACAAATTATATTAGTAAATAAAATTGATAAAATAATCATACTAAATAATTTTACTTAAATAAAATTGAATGCTATAGCATTTTGAAAATGCCATTTTTACGTGATTAAATAATAACTTTAAAATAATTTAAAATAATAAGATCTAATGAAAAATTCACACTATGACGCAAAACTGAACAATATTGATAATACTAAAGTAATAATATATATAATTTCCTATATAGGATAACAAAGAAATATTCACCATTATAAATATACAACTTAATTAAAATATAGATAATGGTAAAACATGATATTATAGTTTTAAATATATTTACCCTACACAAAAAAATTATAATAACTCCTTAAAAGTATAAAGTAAAAATGATATTAATACAATGCGTTTTATTCATCTTAATATAGTGATAATGTTATACAATTCTATATAGGTATACCTCTATAGTTGAATAAAACGATTAATTTTATACAATTATAATTGTATAAAATTATAAAATTATTACTATCACGAATATAATAATAAATATGCATAATAGCATTTTTTGAAACTTGTTTAAAAGAAAATAAGGTTTATCGTATTAAAAAAATATCAAAATAATCAACTAATACATGTATATAAAATATTCATAGCATTCTATATATAATCAAGGAGGTTAATACGAGATTCTAATGATAGAATTGTTCATCAGTTGTTTTTAAATTGATGTAGGAATCCCTAAAACGATGTCATATATTAAAATGGTTCATATATTTAATATTGTTTTATACCCATAGGTAGATATATATATCTTGTTTATAAACAATGGTTTATATATACAAAATATATTATGTTTATTTTTTATTTAAAATTATCATATAAGTTTGTAGAATAGTTACATCATATTTCTTATCGGGGTTTTATTTTAAATATCAATGTTATTTTTACAGAATGTACATTTAATCTTAGGATATTAACCTCACAATAGAAAGACAATATTATTACTATGCTATACACGAACTTCCTGTTTATTTATATAATAATACACGAATAGGAAAATTATATTATTTATGGTTCACCTATAAGAAAATAATAAACTATATTCATAAGATTATCGATATTTGATATATAATTAATATTATTACTATACATTACGAAATAAATAATTATATTAATACTACATTTTAATTATAATTAACCAATAACAACGTGAAATAGCACACTTTATAACCGTAACATTTGGATTATTTTCAATTTAATGGTGATAATAAGGCTTCGACATTTTATTTTTCCATTTTTACTGGGAAAGAAGATGCTAATAAAGCATAATATAAAGAAAACTCTTGAAATGTTTCTACATTTATAATAACTACACTAAACATAAGTATACATAACATATATAATTTGTATGTACTTTACTTATATAATATAGTAAACATATACTCAATATACTATAGACTATATCATATTAGTGACATCACAGTTTAAAATTATAATTCATCTAACAATATTATAACAAGATTAATTTATTTACAAATAATCATTATCTAATTATTAACGAGAAAAGAAAATATCCATTAATGAACCATGCTCGGATATACATTGATTTGTAAGTAGATTCAATATTTATACTATATATATATATATATATATATATATATATATATATATACTGTAATTCATCTGCCAAATAAGTATTTACAACTTATCGCTAACATTATATTTAATTACTCTATTATACTGAAAATTCATATATTTATTCTAGGATATATTCAAGCAATCTTATGTAATTACATATTATAATTATTAATACTTTCCTGTCAAAGTATGCACTATTCAGATATTATAGATACTAATATACTTATTTTATAATTACTCAAAGAATATATAGGATATATTATTAAATAATATTATAGATACAATACAACATGCACATGTAAACTTCTTCATACGTAAATAAGTAAGTAATACATATATGTCTCATCATATCTAGATAAAATGATTATTAAGAATTATTATCTAATTGTATAATTATTAATTCAAAATATCAAAACATATAATATTATATATCCTAAAGAAAAATATATCAGGTATGATTTATAGAAGATTAAATAGTCTTAATGACATTCTTATTAAAAAATAAATATTAATTTCTTCAGCATCTCTCAAAACAACGCTATTTTCTTTACTATTTTTCTAATTTAAATGTCGTATTGTGGATAGGTTAACATTTTTCAAAAATAAATTGTCCATTTCATCTACATATGTAATGATATCATTCAATTACATTTTTAAGTCTGGTTTGAATCTCATTAAATGTCTACCAAAATATTACATAACTCTTTTATATGACTTCGTCTATATTACTCTATGACCGCGCTAATATTTTTCTCTACATTACTTTTATCATTTTTTACTGTCATGCGTATCTTACGTGCAAATAAGATAACATTTTCATCATTTAATTTCAATATCAAGTTATTAAAAATCTTAAATATTGCCTCGATTTCATTCAAATTCTCATTTATCATCTCAGAACAAATTAAAATACCATCAAAATAATATACTATACATTTAATTATCTTATTTATAAATGACTTATTACAAATTATGTAGAAAGACATTGTAATATATAATCACTCATATAATCAATATATAATCACTCGTCTGAAAGAACTAAATGCAGTTTTGCAATGATCTCATTTACCAACTAATGTCTGGTTGTATGCAACCTTAATATATGCAGTACTAAACAATCGTTCATACCTAAATGTATCTAATGAATCAGATTTACATGGTATACGGACTAAAATATGTCTAAATTATATATATATTATATTATTAACTCACATGTGTTTGTTAAATCAGAATATCTTAAGTAAGAATTTCTTAAAAGGCATTTTGGCATATTTGTTTATGAGTTTAAAACAAACTTCACAGAAATTCTTGTTACGGATGTAAATATTCCACTGAATTCTCTACAATAGAAAACTACACATTAGGAAAACATTCAATACAATACATATGTAAATCTATATAATGGATACTTAGCTCCCTTATTATTACAATAACTCTTTTCATACAAATTGATATTATTTCATTGAAATATTTTATTTAAAATTTATTTAAAATTTATTCACCTTTATTTATAATTTTATCTTAGCGCATCTTCTAACATATACGTTAATTATAATCTATAGTCCACTCACGCCCATCTATTTATATCCAATTCTAGATATCCAGATTCTTCAAGTACTCTTATACAGTTGAAATTGCTTTCCCTTCAGGTTTGATTACACCCTTCCTTTTATTATGATCAAGTGCGTTGACACATACTCAATGACCTGCAGTTCTACCTGCAGGTCTTTCAATCATTAATGATTATTAGTATTATAATATACGCATCTTTTTTAGACCTATCATCGTCGCTAAATCAGCGGTATGCACTGAATACAATGCGATATAATTGTAACGGCTCTGCGATTTAAAAAAAAAACTATAAATAAATTATGTGTCCTTTGTTTTCCGATAGCATATAAGCGGAAATTTCCACTGATACAATGCCAATCGTGTATAATTTTATATAATTTTTCCATGTTGTATTCTCTCGATCCCAAATATATATTCTTTGACATATAATAAATATATATATATATATATATATATATATATATATATATATATAGATATTGACTGTATATATACACAGTCATATATGACTTTTACACTATAGTGTAAAATTAAAACATTATAATATATATGTAAGAAATGTTAGTTTAACAATGCAAATAATTGATAAGGTCTGAATAAAAAGCCAAATAAGAAACAAATACGTATCCACTATAATGTACAAGTTAACAATATGTATAAGAAACAAATTAGCTATATAAAGACCAATTATCCATAGCAAATTATTATACATTTTCATATAGCATTTCAGGGAAGTTATTTAAAGTGCATTTCTTGGGAACCAATCGTATTTCTTTCGATAAGGAATTCCATATTTTTGCTTTGGTTTATTATACAGAAATCTTTTCTATAATTATTCTATTTTGAGAATTGTTAAAGTGTTATTTTTTGTTTATACTTATTTCAATATAATTAGAAAAAATTAATTAAATTGCAAGGTCAATTTCGAGTTAATAATTTGCGAACATAAATGTAACTATTTTGTTAAACCATGTCTCTGAATTCTAAGATATAAACATAATATTATGTTTTTATTTTATTATCTCGATATTTGTATTAGCAAATTAAAAAGTTTTTAATAATTCTATTTTGAATATGCATAGTCCTATTAATATTAGAGGTACACTTAATTATCCATGCGGAAGACCACTAGCGGATAAGACTTTTAGACAGACTATGCTATAAGTGTGAGAAACAATATATATATATATATATATATATATATATATATATATATATATATATATTGTTGTTATCATTTATGCTTATAATATTATAAAGCTTCATATTTGTCTTTTTTAGGTTTAATGTTAGTTTGTTAGAATATAACCAATGTACTAAATCATTAATGTCAGTCTGTATATTTCTTTCTAATACCTCTAATGTTTTATAGGTAAAAATAAAATTAATGTCGTCAGAAATGTAAAGTATAGAGACTCTAGTACAGATTCCCGCGGGGTTCTATATACTGTAGGTCTTCTTATCTAGTTTAATATAGTTTTCTATTACATTCTTAGATTAATCTTAATTAAGGGGTAGATTTCAAATTCTATAATTATTTTGTTTGTTTACAATAAAATATACTAGGGTATCAACATTTCTTTTGAGATCAAATGATATTATTGCATAATATTTATTTAATTATAATGTTTATGTAACACGATTTGAAATCGAGTGATTAGTTCTAAAACTGAAGTGAAAATTTAAGAGTAAAGTATATTTTTCAACGAAATTCATCTAACTTTCAGTTTAGAATGGAATAAAAAAATAATATTTATATTTATAAGACAGTTGATAGATTCTGAATAATTTGTTAAATGTATTTAATTTATTTAGCCAGGTTAGTACCGATATGTTGTACCAGTACCGATATGTTGTACCAATTATTAAAAAAAGACCGTATGTTTTAGAATTATTTGTATTATAGTATATAAATAATATATATATATATATATATATATATATATATATATATAATAAATATGGTTCTATAGAAATATCTAACTTCAATATTTTGGAGCCAATTCTATGTATGATATATTTATAGATAATATCATAGGTTTAACATATTATTACATATGTAAATAAATTATTTTAATAAAAATGAATTTATAATATACAAAATAATTGTTATTATAATAGATTAACAATATAGTAATATTGAAAACTTAACAGTTGCTAAGTTTAATTTGGGATTCATACAGGAATGATATATCCATTGATAACATAATAGTCATGTATAAAATATACGAAGGGTACAAGATATATAAAAGTATAGATATACAATTTACACTAGATATACTAAATAAAATATATAATAAGAATCATATATCGTTGAAAAATGAATCTTTTTTTTAGAAAAATTAAAAAATAACCAACATATGATGGTAATATAAATTATAGATCATCCACGATCCTTATCAGAAGTATAGTCATTGAAACTATAGTTTTGTATACATATTACAAAATATTTATTTAAAATGGAAATATACATTATATATGAAACACTAACATACGACTAAACTTAATTTTATTTTATATAAATATATGGGTAATATAAAATGTCGTTATTCAACCATAAGAGTATTATCTATAATGGAGATATAATATGAATACATATTACTGATATAAATAGTAAACTGAATAAATAGCATTGTGAACTTTCGCAATGCTACATATTGTAAACAAACATTTACCTGCATAACCAATCTTGGATATAATTAAAATATATCCAAGTAATAATATTTAAAAAATATTCATGAGATAACTTTAACAATTTTTATATTTTTATGCAAATAATTCAATAACCTATAATCGATCTAAGACGTACACATTTTAATTAATTTTAAATGTAGTAGTAATTATCATTTTATTTTATGTTTATTATGTTTAACTTTGTATAAAATGTTTAAAATAATAGGTAGTTTATTATTACAAAATTAAAATATATTTATTAAACTATTTATTATTGTTAATTCATAACCAGTGAATAATGAATTTGCGATATTATATATATTATAAATATTAAAATCGATACTATCTGAATTTTGGGTTGGTTTACTTATAAGTATATGGATTTATATATTTTAAATTAAAAATATTATCAATATATTAATTTATTTACAACTATATCGATGGTTATAAAAACTGCAATTTTGATGATACGATTTAACATTTTTAAATAATGATTTTTACTAAATAGTATTAATAATTAAATGTTATCTTCGTAACTATTGGAGATACTGATATTTGCATATATATAATATCCAGCATAACCTTCCACTCATATATATATATCAACGTACACTCATGCATTAATTTGAATTATATAATTAAATATCTATACATTTAATTAGAAATGACAATGTATACTTTTATCTTATTAATTTTATTAATAACTCTATTTTCAAAAGGTTATATTTGTTATAAATAATACTCTACTATATATATATATATATATATATATATATATTGTATTCAATGATTTAATTAATAAGTAGTATATATGTTAATGGTTTAGTATTTAAATAAGTTGATACATTTAAGCTGGGGAATAACAATAACAAAGTTATGACAGTATTTTCAAAAATAAGAGAAGTTATTTCTTATTTATGTAATTGTAAAATTAATATTTTTTAATTAAATTGATGCATACCCTAATGAGTAATGTTGTACCTAAGTATTGTATTGTATTAACTTAAATACATACAACTAATTATTATTTCATAATATATTTATATCCTTTATAAAATGCTGATGTAAATACCGAAAACTTAAGACTCTTCATCCAATGCATATTACCACCCCAGATATATTTAATTTATTTTATAATGTATTAAATATTATAACATTTCATAAACTATTTAGTAATATATAATGTATAATATTTTATTTAATACTAAAAATTATCATTATTATAAACTTTATTCTCTAAATATTATTTTATATATATATATATATATATATATTTACTGTTTACACAATTTTAAATAAAAATCTTTTTTATATTCTCATTTCATTATTCAAGGAAATTACTATTAATATAAGTAGATTATTATTAATTTTCGTACTATATTTTGGTTAAATTATTTTCTAACCCATTCACATATTCATTTTTATTAAATTTTATAAAGATCTCATTTTATATAATTTATTTAATAATTAATAGTATTCACATTTTAATATAATACATATAAGCAGATTTTCTTTGAATAGTTTTATTTTTTTGTGATTCCTTTTGTAAAACAATTAATTTGATTTAATTGTAATTTCTTTTGTATATTTTATATATATATTATACATGTTAGGAATATTGGAAATGATTTGGATTTAAAAATCGATAAATGTGATAAAAATATTTTAAAAAATTCTTATCAAACACTATTAAAGATAGTTTTTATACAACCCCCATTAACTAAGATTATTTAATAACCGTTTTTAATGTATTCAGACGTAATAATTCACGGGATATTTTTGGATTACCAATACAAGTAATTATATTTATATTTCCATTAATCATTAAACATATGAAATATCTTATTAATCATTGGAAAAACGTTTTTTTCCATCATTTTAAAAAATATCTAAGATTTTATAAAAATATAAACAAGGTGATATACACAATATTAACAAATTACCTTATTATGTCACTGACCTGCCAATTTTCAATGACAAATTATTTTATATTCGATTTTATTCTTAGATTAAAAAAATATTTCATATAATTCACAATTTGGAATTAGAAAAGGTTTCAAAAACGATTAATTTAAATGTGCAAACACTTTTTAACAATAGTTTTAATAATAATAATGTACTGCTTTTTGTATCGATTTTAAAAATACAATTAATACAGTGAATCACACAATTTTAATTAAAAAGCTTTTTAATATTGGAATTTTGGGAATTGTTCTAGATTTGTTATCTAGTTATTTATCTGATAGAAACCAACAATTTTGCTTTAAACATAACATGTTTGATATATTATTATTAAAATTGGAATAACACAACGCACTATTCTAGGTCCTATTTTATTTCTCATTTAAATTAACGATTTAGTAAATTCATCAGTACATTTTATGATATATGTAATTTTACTATATTTGCAGACGATGCGACATTTTTTCGAAATTCATATTTAATACATGAAATAATATTTTAAAATTATAAATAAAAGCGTATTACTATCTATACATATTTATAAATCAATTTTTATTCTTAAAATTAATTATTGTTAAAGTTCCTGGAAAAATACATACTTTATTTATTAATTCAAAAAATATGATTAGACTAATTTATAAAAATAATTTATTATCCAGTACCAATAATCTATTTATATAAAATAAAATTTTATGATATTACGATCTATATTATTTGTGATTTTATGATTAAATATTAGTGACATATGAATAATTTGTAAAATAATTTCCTATCCCGTACCAATAATCTATTTATTAAACTTTATTATGTGTAATTTTATGTTTACAATATAAACAATCCAAAATAGCAATCCAAATTATATATTTTTATTAAGGGTATGCGATAAATATATTTTAAATTCATTTATAAATAGATTTGTATATGTATTTAATAGGGAAAATAGAATTCTATCTAAATACCCATAATTCTGTGTATATTAATCGAATCTAAATAATATTTAATATCACAAAATACATAATATTTATTTATAATAATATTATTTTTTTAATTATTATATACAAATTTTGCTAGTTTATTTTTAATATTTTAACAAATCTAAATTATTTTTGAATTTACTTATATGAATCTACTAATTAAGTAAGATTTTTGATATTCATTATCGAAACATACATGTTTATATTATATTTAAATATTTATTATTATAGTAAAGTTTATACCAGAGTTCCAAAATAAATTTATAATATAATACAAATAAAAATTTAAAATAAATTTTATCTTTCATATAATATATATGTATTATATCAATATTATTAATTACAACATTATACCATTATATTACAGCTATAGAATATAAAGATGATCGCTTATCTAATTTAGAAAATATTAAAATGAAGGATGGTAATCCTACTACATGTTATTCGGCGACTTCTACTAGCGGACATTACCTAATGGTCGACTTACTTGTCTATTACCACGTAGTTACAATTTCTATGCAAGGTAGCATAAGTTAGTATAAGATTGTATAAGATTATATAATGATAATATCAGAGTTCAGGTGACGTCTAAGTAAAAATGTATCGTAATAACTTGAAAAGCGCTAGGTGAATATTTAATTTAATTATACGTAGATTTTTATTATAAAATAATAATAATAAAATGTCAAATAAAGAAAATATAAAACAATTAATTTATCAATTTTAAATTAATTTTGTTATCTTTCAAACAAAAGAAGATTAAAAAATAAAATGTATATTTTATTATAATTCTATTACCAAAGATAAATACAAATATATGCATTTAATTATATTAACCATTTAGAAATTAAAGAACAACATTATTCATAATATCAGTAATCGCAATAGTGTTTTTTTCAAATACAAATATAATAGATATATGAGTAAATTTTAAAAATTATAAGAATAGTAGATATTTTAGAATACATTATTTAAGTTTATAAAATATTAAAAATAAGTATCTTATCTTTTTGTTCATATGTATTATATTATAGTATAATATAATCTTTTCACGATTCAGTTATTTAATTAAATTCACAAAATAATATTGCTCTTTTACTAGAATTCTACAATATTACATATGATCTTAAATGGTTACACGATGACAAATATAAAAAATATAGATATATTTTTTAAATAATAAAATTTGAATATTAAAAACCTTATATGGAAATATTACCTTGATCTAATGAGAAATTTCTAAATCGTAATAATATATATAACAAATAAATAGGTCAAAATAAATAGTTTAATATCTAATAAAGCTTTATTGAAATATAATGAGTTTCATTTTATTAATGAATTTATATAGAATTTTTCGAATTTTTCGAATTTTACAATTTTATTTAAGAAATAAAAATGTGTCTTATTTCACTAATATTTCTATTATCTTCGAAGCTTATATTTATAAGCTTATAATCACGTATATATATATTCTTGTATTATGCCGTGGGCTCATAGAATTTCGAGTTTGATATCAATAGAGTAAGACAAATTTGAATTAGTGACCGACTATTTGTAGCACAATATTTTGTATTAATTATAGCACAAGATAGTAATTTGTATTCTATTAAATAATAGATAATCATAGTATAGTTAAGCTTTAGAAAAATAGTATACATTATATACATTGGAAGTGATATCATATATTAGTTTATTTTTTAAATTCTTCTATTAATTACAATTAATTACAAAATAGTTTATATCTTTTTCACATTTGTCAATACATAAAATATTGAACAATTATCTAGATAAATATCACTACGTCAATAATTACCCAGATTAAGTAACTGAACCCGATAATCTGATTATAATTGGTTATTAAATTTTAATTATATAAACAAATTTATTTTTAAGAACTTATATTATATTATAGTATACTAATATTTTGATTATTTATATAAGAATATGTTTTCATGTTTTTAACTTAGTTTATATATAAAACTTTTCTATGTTTTCTACTATTTTAATTATAATTATTTCTTTATGTTTCTTACTTGTATTACTAATAATTTTAATTATTATTTATTATTCTGCCCTTAATTATGTGTTATTGTGAATCGGTTATATACGAGAACAAATATTCTAATTTTAAAAGTTTTAGTTTTTTAACTAATATTATAATATAAATACGAACAGGTCAAAAAAAGATCATTTCAATTATTATTAGTTCTAAACAGGAAGTTAATCTAATTTTAAAATTATATTATAATTTGATATATATATATTCAATCTTTGTTTCTATAATTATCAAGGTGTATCTATACCTAAATTTTATAATAAAAACAACATATAATATCGTATGTATTTATATTAACTTATTTAAAAAAATAATTAATGTAAACATTATTATTATTTAACTAATAATAAATATTGCATTTCCTAATATATGTATGATTGTACAATTTGTATTACATTATGTCATATTTAATATAAATAACAATCATTACAAATATTGTACATGATATTTATAATTATAGTGATAATTATTAATCTATTATCGTTTTATAAATAGAATATTATAAGATAATATTAGAACGATGAAAATATACACATAAATAAAAAGTATTTAATTATGTTTTCCGTTTCTTAATTCTTATTATATTTATAAAAATATAGATAATAATAAGTTAGTTTAGTTATTCATAGTATATTTAAAATACATTTATGTGTTAGGAGATGGTGTAGATAATGATGTAAATACAATGACGATGATGATGATGATAATTATAATAGAAATCAGTTAAATAAATATATTTAATTTTAAGATCATTTCGATGTGGATATATTTCTGCTTTGGAATAAGGATTACTTTAATAATTTCACGATTTTGGAAATATCGAAATGTGCTACTGCACGTATCAATAATTCAAATTCAATTATTGAATGTTCAAGAAATGGCCGTTATGTGTATATAAAGAGGAAAACCCAAGGAAATCTAATTGTATGCGAATTAAGATTTAATGGAGGTATGTTACTTTATAACTATAATATTCACCCATCATTTATTTAATTATTCACTACACCTCATCTCATACTGTTCTCCGATACTAGTACAAGT
>OZ038312.1:7193265-7275174 GCA_964035775.1 Osedax frankpressi | reverse complement strand
TGTTTACGTGTTGGAGGAACACTTGGATTTAGAGTTCCCAGTCAAAAAATATGAATTATAGAAAATTTCTTATAAAATAATTTTTTAAAGAAAAAAGTTATTAAATGTTTATTTTAAATGTTAAATGTTTATTTTTCACTAATAACTATCTGTTTAGTTATATAAGTTTATTATTATAAAAAGTGGATACTCAGTTATAATAAAATGGTTCAGCGTGCAGTATTTAATCTTCATCATATTATATATAATGTATTTTTTAATAATAATAACAATAGTAGTTATAATGATCACCACTATCTCACTTATCTGCATGTCCATTACTACCTCACTTGTCGTTATTCACTTCTTAAACCTAATTTAATTTCACTTTAATCACATTACAGATTCTCCACATTTTAATCACACATGCACGTATGAAATCAATTATTTAATACACGGAAAAACAATATTTTAGTTATTGTTTTTCTTACTAGTTTGAATTTTCTTATAGTATTTGTTTATTTTCGTAAAGTATATTTGCATTATCTTAAGTTTTTTCAAGTTTTAAGAGTTTTATAAATCAATTAAATTATATATGTAATGTTTTATAAAAATACATATAATAAAAGGAAGTTTATTATAGTCAATAGAAAAAATTAAATTATAAAGAAATATTCTAATATATTATCGATTATTAATCATTATGTAAATGGTATGACCAACAAAAATCAATTGATACAAACACTCAACTTGCATAAGATTTAATAAGGTATAATAATATTAACAATATAATCATTTTGCATTGAAGATATGCAGAATTTATTTTAATTTTATATATTTTATAAAACTATTCTATCTCTTGAATTGCTGAATGGTTTTCCTATAGGAAAATCATAAATAGTATAGGAATAGATTTAGAGGTATTTGTTTCATATCACAAGAAAGCATAAACGATTTCTTGGGGATGTACATAATAACGATTTATGTTATCTGTAAAAAGTACCTCATTGATTATATGTTTTACCAAACCTCCTTGTATTTACGACGCCGAAACATTAACATAACTTTCTTTCTTTACGTATTAATAACATTCCGTAAATTATATAGTTCCGGTGTTAGCTATGGAAGAAAGTTCATACAACATATATGTTAATATGTGTATTTGACAAATTTATTAATAAAGCAGTTTATATTTGTATTAACTATATTGAATAGTTGTACTCATTATATTATTATTAATTAATATATTAAATTAAGTGTTATGTTAATAATAAATATTCGACTTTATATTTATTTGTAAGCTATTATTATAAAACTTAAATCAAATTTATTAAACTATTGTTTTATATTATTTAATTTTACAAATTTCTAGTAGTATATTAATATAATTGTATATTAATTGTTCTATGAATTAAATTGTTATATAAATTCAATAGTCCTAGTTATGTCGTAAATATTATTTCGAGATAGAGTCCGATTAATATTTTTATTTTGATATCTAATTTTAGTGATATAAAAGATATATTTTAAATAAATCTCATGGTTTATAGAAAAATGCTAAACATATCATTTCTCTATACTTCTATTTATCTTTTTAATTTAATAAAGTTAAATGAAATTAATTATAAATAAATATATTTATGTGTGTTAAAGTAAATATATTGGTTTCCTATTTAGAATATGATTTATTTATTTATTTAATAGTATTTTTAAAAATATGAACCTAATCTAAGACCCTAGTCCTAATTAACAATCTATGGATATTTTAAGTATATGTTATTTGATAGATATATTTAATTATACATACAATTTATTTGAATCAATTAATTAATAATACATAATACATAACAATCTAAGTAATTTAATATTAAGTATTGCAAAATTTATTTTATATTATAATTTAATTTTGTAAACACACCAAAGTATTGTGTTTTCATTCCCATAAATATAATACAACATATATGGTATCGATTATCTTTACGGAGAAACAATATTGTATATAATCACTCATCGCATCTGTAACCCAAAATACACAGAACACACCCACAGACTTAAAAAACTGGACATATAACTACCTCTAGTGTTAGTTATCATTACCAACCAGCTACATGTAACTATATCGCATTATGACGTCATTAGCAAAATATAATTAAATTAATTGTAATTATCGATTCTCATGGATCACTCCCCAAGAAACCAGATGATGTAAATATTATATAATTATTTTATATAAAAAATAAAGATAAAAATATATTAATTTATTTTTAATACAAATAAATATAAAAAACTAAAACGACCTGGATGATTTATTGGTACTTTTACTTGTGCGGATTAATGCGGGGAGAATCCAGTACATATATTGATATCACTATCATATAAAATATTTAAAATATAAATATATTCTTAAAAATTTCAATATAAAGTATCGCTAGAGTTGCTTTACTCATATATAGAAAAAATAAAATATCTGGATTAATTTCTGAGATTTTTCTATTTATAATTTAGGTTATTATTTAATTACGTACCTCATGGTGAACATGTAACAATTTCTAAGTTAATAAATCTCTAAATACAAATTATATTTCATCGTACTTTGTATCTCTTAATTCCCGGCAAACAGAAAGGTACGATAGCAATACAACCAGATTAATGTAATTGCATAGCAACACGAAATTTAATCATTTCCTAAAATCCATTAATGTGTTTCAAAAAGCAGGTGATTACAAAATGTAAATATTCAATAAAAAAATGAAATGTTCAGGATTTTTTGACTGGAATTACTTCTTATCAAATGTGTGATCATAATAGCTATAGTAATAGATATACATATAGGCAACTCTACTCTTCACTCTACTCTACTACAATAGTCTACTGCATTTATCTATTTGCATAGATGAATGTAGTGGTAGGTAGAGTAAAACATTCTACTCTACTCCCTACTGAGTAGAGTTTTCGAGTGGAAAACCTATATGACTTTTCGTGTTTACAGTCGTTTTATCATTAAATATACGAAATATCAACATTTAATGTTACCAATATTAATAGAATTTGTAAACATCCTTTGTTTAAAAATAACTAATAACAATTAATAAACCTTAATAAATTATAATAAATATAATAATAAATAATATTATATCAAAAAATTTTTAAATAAACTTTAGATCTTATTTTATAGATATAACAATATATTTGATTGACAAGTAGTGGATAAAGTAGTGAGTATACTCTATTCTATAGAATAGAGTGCTACGAGTAGCGGTCATCGTTAGAGTGGCGAGTAGAATATTGACGGGTATTGCACATATAGATATAGCTATAAATATAGTTATGTCTATAGCTATACTCACTGGATACTGCTAGCATATCAATAATATACCATATCAATAATATACCATATCAATAATATACCATATCAATAATATACCATATCAATAATATACCATATCAATAATATACCATATCAATAATATACCATATCAATAATATACCATATCAATAATATACCATATCAATAATATACCATATCAATAATATACCATATCAATAATATACCATATCAATAATATACCATATCAATAATATACCATATCAATAATATACCATATCAATAATATACCATATCAATAATATACCATATCAATAATATACCATATCAATAATATACCATATCAATAATATACCATATCAATAATATACCATATCAATAATATAACATATCAATAATATAACATATCAAAAAAATTTAGTCAGGTTATATTAATCGAATATGATATATCTTATATTGTTATGCATATACCTAGATATTTGCAAAAAATATACGTATGACAATGGATTTAAATAATGGCTATAGAAAAATAAAGCCTTAAAAATATGTTCTAGTAAAATAAAAATTATAGAGAACTAACTATTTAATGATGGTCGTAGTGTTATTACTAACCTAGATAATTTTTAATTTTGATAAATAATTTATTTATTGAGTTATATAAATACTAAAGATAAAACTCATGAAGATAACATTATTTTTATTTCAGTGGTAGCAAATTAAACTTAGAGTGGAGAACAAATAATACTTTCATATACATTATATTCCCAATGTAACTTTCTATTGTAGAGTGATCATTTAACAATACTTATTTTTTTAACCAAAAATAATTAGATTGAATTAACTTTTAACTTAAAGTATATTGTGTTTCCATTCATTAACCACTATAGTAAAATATTTAAATAACTTACTAATTTAATTTGAACAGTGGATTATCGTATACGAAGAATGGCAGAAATATGGGACAGTAGGGAGGTTTTAAAATAATGAAAATGTAATAAAAATAGATTGTTTAGCATTACTAGGTATACATTATAATGTCCGTCAAATGTTGTTATGATATAAATGTATATAATACTCATCATGTTGCATTATTGAATTATAAAATATCGCATACTACAAACGTGTAATATTAAGGATTATTTAATAAATTACTAGATAATTATTTTCACTGTTATACTTTGTTAAACTGGGAAGAAACATCAGATCGTAAATATATCATTAAAATTACTAATTATAATTTCTATAAGATGCACTTACTATATATTATATAGTAATTATTTACTTCGTTTTTCTAAATGTATGGTTTCCATTATGTTATTATATTATTATATATTCTTTATTTCTTGTGTACTTTATTGTAAAATTTGCAGTAACCCTTTATAAAAATAAATGTTTTATTTCAATTTCTTCTTGTGTTCTTAACTTAATGGCGTTACTTTGCGATATAGAATGCATATGTTATTATACATTATAGTATTATGTTATTATATGAAAATACAGCTTTATTCTCATTTCTACTTTTAATTACTCTCAATTTATTTCTTATTTGATTATTAATGTATATATATATATATATATATATATATATATATATATATTAATGAGTATCATTATTTATTTACTATGCTTTGTTTGAACAACATATCTAAATTGTTTTCATATTTTTATTTTTAAGTACTAATAACTTGAATACGTTACTAGTATGCTAAATTAGGTTGCAACTTTTTCTATTGGATTGTTTTCTGAAACAAGATATTTATCATATTTCGAAACTGAACATCTGTTAGTTCGTTCCCATGATCGTTGTTGACTTAAAGAAATAATATTTTAATAAACCTAAAATAAAATCCTAAGGCAATTATTTTTTCATACGAAATTTAAATAAAATAAAAATTGTTTATATATTACAATTATTATTCATATTAAATGTTTATCTCAGAATATCAATTTGAAGATTGAATTCCGTAGTAGTTACATAACTAGCGGACTTACTGCACTAGTGCATTCTTACTTTATTAAAGTGTGTAACATACTAAATTCGAATCTCAGATATGAAGTATTTCATTGCCTCAATCTATGAAAATGATTAAAGCTACACAAATACACATTTTCATCTAATATACAATTTTCATGGGTACATTTGCATATTTCAGAATTAAAATATTTTCAAGTGAAACGTAGTTATTGTACATTTCGAAAAATACATATTTAACTATTTAATACAGTTATCCATATTTATATGTCTCCATAGTATCGTTAGCTGCGCTTTTATCATAAATAATGATATGATTTTAATCGTAGGTATTCATGTAGTAATCTGAAAAAAAATTAAAGGTAAAACTAATTATTTGAGTAATTGCATCGCTTTATTTTTTCTATATGTATAAGTATATATATATATATATATATATATATATATATATATATATAATTTATATATATAATATGTCTGTATTAAGGCATCTCATTATTGATAACATCTATATGTTTTTAAAATAATATATGTCAGTAACTTAAAAATAATGCATAATTTCAATAAAAATACTTCTATATCTATCCAAAATGGTATATTTTGTAAATGATATGTCTAATTTTTTCAAATATATCTATATCAATCAACTAGTAATCGTAAATAAAAATATATTAATAGAATATAATTCTAAATCATTTTAAATACAGTTACTATCCAGAATTATAAAATAGCAGTAGAATATACATAGTTTCTAATATCTAGCTTTATTAATTATGAATTAGTTGGATGTACTGGCAATTTACTATCATACTATGAGTAGGGCAACTATAATTATTTTTTAATATTTCAAATCGGTAGATTATTTATGTGAAATAAATGAATGTGAAAATATTGTTAAAAATCATCAAATATACTGTTCCAGGCACACTGTGCCTGCTGCTATTAATTTATTTAATGTTTGTGGATGGTAACTTTTAATACGTTTTTTATGAAGTTGTCAAATATAGAAATATTATCAATGTATTTTATATATGAATAGTTAATATTTATGTATCCATATTTATAAGCAAATTTATTATTTAATATAATGTATACTATAATTTATAGATTTTCAAAGTCCCTGTTAATATCCATATATATTGTTGCCACTCAACAATCTATGATATCTATAGTATACATATATTTTTTTAATTTCTCAAAATGCTTGCTGTTGTCAATCACTATTGAATGTATACTTGAATTCTTTAAAATATTTGAAAAATTCTCTTCGATATTTTTTAAAGTAAATATTACTTAAATAAATATATTCATTTTATCAATACTCCCCTATGTTAATATTAATTTGATTGATAACAAGTATTTCAGCTAATGTGCATTTCAATGCACATTAGCAATATTACAACTTTTAACATTCTGTATGTAAGACATTGTAAAAAGTTGTATATTATAATAGTATCCAAGATAAGGTAATATTGGGCCAGGATCTTGGGTAGTATTATACTATTTTAATTAAATTATAATATTATATAATATAACAATATGTATTATATAAGTTGTGTATTATATATAATTATTATTAAAAATATATTTATTTTTATATTATTTAAAAAATAATTATATAATATACAATTTAGTTTGTTATCATAATTTAATTGATTTAATAATTTATCATATATATAAATTAAAAAAATATTGCCCCAAAGGTTTTTCTTTACAGTACTTTTCAAAACTTTAAAATATAATACAGTATTCAAATTTTATAACTTAATAATTATAACTATATTATAATAAATGTAAATTTTTTATAAATTATTAATCATAAATAAATAACTACATCCATTGTTTATTTACAGTAAAATGAATCAAAATGATTGATAAGAACATGAAAAGAATATATAATATTTTTCATTTTAAGACAATAATTTATTTTTATTAAGGTTAAAAAGTTATTTAATACCTTTTATTATTAATATTTCATTGTATAACTAGTTTATAATTATACATAATAACTTTAATAATGTTATTATAAATTTAATAACCTTATATAATAATTTCCTAAATCAAGGCTCGCTAATCTGTATACAGTAGGGGTAGAATGCACACGTTTCCAGGCTTACTATTGCTAGCAGCGTGGTTAAGTGATGCTTCGAGCCTCAGTTCACGGTGTAAACACCGCGACAGCAAAGGATGCCGAACAATCATGGATTCCGAAATCGCATTTTGTTTCCCCGACGGAGCCCCGTACTCCTTAACAATTAAATCACAACCTCCGGGACCTCCATTGGCATCATGGACTTCTCTGCAGGGTTAATTACAGTTTCCGATTTTATTATACTAAATTGGATATTTATTAAAATAATAATAATTAAATGAAATCATGAAATTTATCCATACTAAATCTAATTTTAGTGAAAATTGTACAATTTTATTATAATATAGAAACGTATACAATATTTAGAAATGCAAATTAATAATTTTAGATTTACAAGAATGTCTTAAATTCTATACAATTTAATTATCAATAACTTTTTTGTTTTCGCAATATTTCATTCACAGCGAATACAGATCATTTGCAATTTTAGTGATTTGGTAATTTTCATTTTAATAGTCACCCTAAAAAAGTGAATTTGAATTCCGGTGATTCGTTAACAATAGTTGAATTGAGAATTGTATTCAAAACATAGAAAGAATCACCAAAGTAGCTAAAGTTAATAAATCTGATATTAAAATATCTGAGTAAATAGTTGATAAACCACAGAAATACCAAAGTTATTGGTGTGAAATGCCTATTAATAATTATCGATAAATTATATTATTAACGAGATGAATAAGAAATCATAATTTCTGTTCATATTTTTTAACTTTTGAAAGTGATTAGAATTTTGTAGAATTTATTTTTTTAATTCTAAAACTTCATTATTAATAATTTGTATTTATTAAATGTTAACAACAATTATAAACTATTTTTACTTTACATTTAATAATTTATTGAATAATTATTTTTGAAATCCAGAAAAAATTAAAAATATCAAAAAATTATTTTTATATTGATATTTTTTAGTATTAATTGATATTTTTAAACTTATATTTGTAATATCCAAGGTATACTTATTAACTTAAGGTGCTTAATTAAATATAGAGTAGGCAGTTATTCAAAACAGCCAGTTTATAATATAAAAATATTAAACTATTGATATGTTAATTTCTAAGTGAACTGAAAGTAATGACCTTTGTTTATTGCCTATTTTCCATCGCAGTTAGAATAAGAAAGAAGTGCGATTTATGTATTCGGTAATCTAATCAGGATACTTATTTATTCAAGTATTTATATCATTTCAATCCGGTTAACACTCAATACATCCGTAGCGTTATAGTTTTCTTTAAGATGTAATGGGTAATGATTAATTAAGGTAATATCGATAATTTATTCGCTACTTTAAAAAACTATTATAATTTATTATAGTTCAATCTCCATTAGTTGAAATCTGAAATCGGTGGATTTATTTGTAAGATATAAATGATATCTTTGTAGTATTATATATAAATCTGAATATAAATTTAATTGGGTCATAAGTAATTAGGTCACATCATTTTATTCTAGAAGATACTAAATATAAAGAATAGTTAATGGTAGTATCAATTAATATTGTAAATATAGTATATTATATATCAATATAATGTAATTATATTATATTTCATATAGTTTTTGTTTACAATCCATTGTGTAGATATATTTTTGAAAATGTACATCTAAATCATATTTTTAAATACGATTTGTACAGAAAATAAACAATTAAATATATTTTATTCATAGTCATTATCATGTCATTATATTTACAGTTGTTTTATGATGTTATAAATAATAGGCAATATTTATATAATTGAATTTATGTGATAACAAAAAATCTCCAAATGTTATTAATTTTATATAATTTTCATTATATTGAAACACATAATATTACTTTTATATATAAAATATTTGTAATAGAAACTATGTATATACTATATGTATTATATAGTATAGTTATTATTAGAATATACTATTTTATTTTAAAATTTAAAATTAATAAATTATTTTTAAAAATTATTAAGTGTTTGAAAATCTAATATAATAACTAAATTAAAATAGCTTATTATAATCAAAAGAAATACATGTTTTGTATAATAGTTAAATATTTTAGATTATTGATGTTTTTGTATGTAATATTAATTTAAACTAAATAAATATGACAAAATAAATATAATTAATCTCATTAAAACTGAATAATTTTAATGTAACAAAAATAATTATTTAGTTTTAAATATAGATTTAATAAAACTTGTTATTAAAAATGTGTATAGTATTAAAATTGCATTTTATTTAGTAAAATATAACTTACAATATTTAATATAAAATTACACAAATTTGTACAATTATTTGTTCTATATAATAAACAATTCGTATAATTTTCATCAAAATAATGATTGCTAAATATTGAGATTTACTAAAAATTGATGATTTAAATTGGAATGTCTTTATTTAAGTTATTAGTATAAATAAATGTCTCCAAAATGTGTATCATTAAACAATAGTTACTTAATAGATATTTTAATAAAATTGAAAACTAAAAAATTAGTATTTATTTTTATGAATTAATTTGTATTAGTAAATAAAATGTATTTTATTTAATTCTAATCTAATTCAATAAATCCATATTCAGAATTCAAAACATTCCCCGTAACAATACACGTTACTTAATGACTGCGGTATTCATGCTGTGTGCGTAAACCACTATTGGCCACTCCCCCTCCCACCCCCCGCTAGGCTACCCGTACTGCTGGGAGTACTTGGCACCCGTACTCTGCTCCCTCTACCTGCCAAATTGCCGCAACGAACGCTACGAGGTTCTCGAACGCTCCGTATGCCGTAAAGTACGCAAACGCTGCGCCTTCGCCCTGCCGATGTTCCCCAACTACCTGCGGTCCTGCGCTACGGCCCGCTTCTACTCGACCCCGGCGACGCCCGCCAACTGCACGTTGACCCGCAAATCCGTTGCCGTGGCGTCGTTCAATCGGACGTGCGCGCCTCCGTTACGCTACACCGAACGAGAGGATAGTTTCTACGGCGGCGTCGAACTCTGCGGCGTCGGCTGCGCGGCGTTGGAGGCGCGCGAGACCCACGCCCGCCTCCGCGTCGTCGTAGTCGCCGCCTACCTCTGCGCTACGGCGTGTTCGGCGTTCGCGGTCGCCACGGCCACGTTGTCGTGGCGACGCACGCGTCGCTACCCGCAAGCCGTAGCCTTCTACGCGAACGTGTGCCTGCTGGTGGCGGGCGTCGCGTGCTGCTTGCAGCTGTTGCCCGGCGCCCGCCGCGATATCGTCTGCCGTCGCGACGGCACCACGCGACACTCCGAGCCTAGGATCGCCGCCGGCGAGTCCGCGACCTGCGCCCTCGTTTTCGCCGTACTGTACTACGCGGGGGCGGCGGCTACGGCGTGGTTCGGCGCGCTGGCGTTCGCGTGGCGTGTGTCGTTCGCGGCGCTGCGCCGCGAGCCCTACGACGGCGGGCGGCGTTTGCGCCGGTGCGCCGGCTACCTCCACGTGTGGGCGTGGTGCGCGCCGCTCGTACTCACCATCGCGTGCCTGGCGTCGGCCGGGGTCGAAGGTCACGCTTTCGCCGGCGTCTGCTTCGTCGCCGCCGAGTGGCGCGTGGTCTACGTGCTCGTCCCGGCCGGCGGAGTCGTATTCGCCGCCCTGGCGATGATCGGCGACGGAGCCGCCACCTTGCGACGCCTGGGCGGCAATAGCGCGCGACTCATGTCGCCATTGGCGCGGCGTAAACTCGCCGAAACCGTTACCAGGGTTACGGCGTTCGGCGGCGCGGCGTTCGCGTGTTTCGCGGGCGTTTGCGCGTCTCACGCCCTCGAACGCTGGACCGCCGACGAACGCGAGGACGCCCTGCGAAAGCTCGTGCTCTGCCGCTTGAAGCCGGGCTCGACTACGCCCGGCGAGGCCGATTCCTGCGCCGAAGCCGAGGTCGAGTACGCCGGGTCGCCGTACCCCACCCTGGCGGCCGTGTTCTGTTTCCTTACGATGGCGGCGGCGATGTCGAGTTTCGCGTGGACCGGAGATGCGGCCGTATTGTGGCGTCGCTTCCTGAAACGCCGCCTGGCGGCGATTAGAGGAGCTGGAGGCGCCGTCGCAACTAAAGGAACGGGCAAGAAGAGGGTAGAGAAACATAAAATCATCGCTGAAGCCTTCAAGGTTCTTTAGTTAGATTATAAATGAATTGCTATAGTTTTGGTGAATATCGCTTTCAATTAATTAAGCTAAAGGATAAATCGGTAAATCGCTGAATAATGAAATATTTAGGTTCGAAAGAGAATTTGATTTCCAACCGTACATTTATTTCGATTAAACATCGTAACAAGAAGGCAGTTAATGTTGAAGTGCTTACGAAGGATGTAATGTATACAGCTTGTGTTTATATCAGCACAGTAATAGTAAATAACAATTGATCTCATAATGGACGCTGATATAAGCAGATTATATAATACGGGATCAAAATAGACTTAGCTTATATCGGCGTAACTATTGTTGTCTAAACGGTAACAATACTTTATGTATGTACTTTATGTATGTACTTTATGTATGTACTTTATGTATTTACTTTATGTATGTACTTTATGTATGTACTTTATGTATGTACTTTATGTATTTACTTTATGTATGTACTTTATGTATGTACTTTATGTATTTACTTTATGTATGTACTTTATGTATTTACTTTATGTATGTACTTTATGTATGTACTTTATGTATGTACTTTATGTATGTACTTTATGTATGTACTTTATGTATGTACTTTATGTATGTACTTTATGTATTTACTTTATGTATGTACTTTATGTATTTACTTTATGTATGTACTTTATGTATGTACTTTATGTATGTACTTTATGTATGTACTTTATGTATGTACTTTATGTATGTACTTTATGTATGTACTTTATGTATTTACTTTATGTATGTACTTTATGTATTTACTTTATGTATGTACTTTATGTATGTACTTTATGTATGTACTTTATGTATGTACTTTATGTATGTACTTTATGTATGTACTTTATGTATGTACTTTATGTATTTACTTTATGTATGTACTTTATGTATTTACTTTATGTATGTACTTTATGTATGTACTTTATGTATGTACTTTATGTATGTACTTTATGTATGTACTTCATGTATGTACTTTATGTATGTACTTTATGTATGTACTTTATGTATGAACTTTATGTATGTACTTTATGTATGTACTTTATGTATGTACTTTATGTATGTACTTTATGTACGTACTTTATGTACGTACTTTATGTACGTACTTTATGTATGTACTTTATGTATGTACTTTATGTATGTACTTTATGTATGTACTTTATGTATGTACTTTATGTATGTACTTTATGTATGTACTTTATGTATGTACTTTATATATGTACTTTATGTATGTACTTTATGTATTTACTTTATGTATGTACTTTATGTATGTACTTTATGTATGTACTTTATGTACACGAATTAATGAACTTTCAGAAAAGGGCGGATATGCGTTTAGACGGCCAAATTTCACTAAGTTTTGCTACAGGATACGACATCGAAGATCCCTTGGGACTACGTATGGTAGGTGAGTATAGTACTTCTTAACCCTAGTACTTATTAACCCTAGTACTTCTTAACCCTAGTACCTCTTTACCCTAGTACCTCTTTACCCTAATACCTCTTTACCCTAGTACCTCTTTACCCTAGTACCTATTAACCCTAGTACTTCTTAACCCTAGTACCTCTTAACCCTAGTAGCTCTTAACCCTAGTACCTCTTTACCCTAGTAGCTATTTACCCTAGTACCTCTTTACCCTAGTACCTCTTTACCCTAGTACCTCTTTACCCTAGTACCTCTTTACCCTAGTACCTCTTTACCCTAGTACCTCTTTACCCTAGTACCTCTTTACCCTACCTAGTACCTCTTTACCCTAGTACCTCTTTACCCTAGTACATCTTTACCCTACCTAGTACCTCTTTACCCTAGTACCTCTTTACCCTAGTACCTCTTTACCCTAGTACCTCTTTACCCTAGTACCTCTTTACCCTAGTACCTCTTTACCCTAGTACCTCTTTACCCTAGTACCTCTTTACCCTAGTACCTCTTTACCCTAGTACCTCTTTACCCTAGTACCTCTTTACCCTAGTACCTCTTTACCCTAGTACCTCTTTACCCTAGTACCTCTTTACCCTAGTACCTCTTTACCCTAGTACCTCTTTACCCTAGTACCTCTTTACCCTAGTACCTCTTTACCCTAGTACCTCTTTACCCTAGTACCTCTTTACCCTAGTACCTCTTTACCCTAGTACCTCTTTACCCTAGTACCTCTTTACCCTAGTACCTCTTTACCCTAGTACCTCTTTACCCTAGTACCTCTTTACCCTAGTACCTCTTTACCCTAGTACCTCTTTACCCTAGTACCTCTTTACCCTAGTACCTCTTTACCCTAGTACCTCTTTACCCTAGTACCTCTTTACCCTAGTACCTCTTTACCCTAGTACCTCTTTACCCTAGTACCTCTTTACCCTAGTACCTCTTTACACTAGTACCTCTTTACCCTAGTACCTCTTTACCCTAGTACCTCTTTACCCTAGTACTTCTTTACCCTAGTACCTCTTTACCCTAGTACCTCTTTACCCTAGTACCTCTTTACCCTAGTACCTCTTTACCCTAGTACCTCTTTACCCTAGTACCTCTTTACCCTAGTACCTCTTTACCCTAGTACCTCTTTACCCTAGTACCTCTTTACCCTAGTACCTCTTTACCCTAGTACCTCTTTACCCTAGTACCTCTTTACCCTAGTACCTCTTTACCCTAGTACCTCTTTACCCTAGTACCTCTTTACCCTACCTAGTACCTCTTTACCCTAGTACCTCTTTACCCTAGTACCTCTTTACCCTAGTACCTCTTTACCCTAGTACCTCTTTACCCTAGTACCTCTTTACCCTAGTACCTCTTTACCCTAGTACCTCTTTACCCTAGTACCTCTTTACCCTAGTACCTCTTTACCCTAGTACCTCTTTACCCTAGTACCTCTTTACCCTAGTACCTCTTTACTACCTAGTACCTCTTTACCCTAGTACCTCTTTACCCTAGTACCTCTTTACCCTACCTAGTACCTCTTTACCCTAGTACCTCTTTACCCTAGTACCTCTTTACCCTAGTACCTCTTTACCCTAGTACCTCTTTACCCTAGTACCTCTTTACCCTAGTACCTCTTTACCCTAGTACCTCTTTACCCTAGTACCTCTTTACCCTAGTACCTCTTTACCCTAGTACCTCTTTACCCTAGTACCTCTTTACCCTAGTACCTCTTTACCCTAGTACCTCTTTACCCTAGTACCTCTTTACCCTAGTACCTCTTTACCCTAGTACCTCTTTACCCTAGTACCTCTTTACCCTAGTACCTCTTTACCCTAGTACCTCTTTACCCTAGTACCTCTTTACCCTAGTACCTCTTTACCCTAGTACCTCTTTACCCTAGTACCTCTTTACCCTAGTACCTCTTTACCCTAGTACCTCTTTACCCTAGTACCTCTTTACCCTAGTACCTCTTTACCCTAGTACCTCTTTACCCTAGTACCTCTTTACCCTAGTACCTCTTTACCCTAGTACCTCTTTACCCTAGTACCTCTTTACCCTAGTACCTCTTTACCCTAGTACCTCTTTACCCTAGTACCTCTTTACCCTAGTACCTCTTTACCCTAGTACCTCTTTACCCTAGTACCTCTTTACCCTAGTACCTCTTTACCCTAGTACCTCTTTACCCTAGTACCTCTTTACCCTAGTACCTCTTTACCCTAGTACCTCTTTACCCTAGTACCTCTTTACCCTAGTACCTCTTTACCCTAGTACCTCTTTACCCTAGTACCTCTTTACCCTAGTACCTCTTTACCCTAGTACCTCTTTACCCTAGTACCTCTTTACCCTAGTACCTCTTTACCCTAGTACCTCTTTACCCTAGTACCTCTTTACCCTAGTACCTCTTTACCCTAGTACCTCTTTACCCTAGTACCTCTTTACCCTAGTACCTCTTTACCCTAGTACCTCTTTACCCTAGTACCTCTTTACCCTAGTACCTCTTTACCCTAGTACCTCTTTACCCTAGTACCTCTTTACCCTAGTACCTCTTTACCCTAGTACCTCTTTACCCTAGTACCTCTTTACCCTAGTACCTCTTTACCCTAGTACCTCTTTACCCTAGTACCTCTTTACCCTAGTACCTCTTTACCCTAGTACCTCTTTACCCTAGTACCTCTTTACCCTAGTACCTCTTTACCCTAGTACCTCTTTACCCTAGTACCTCTTTACCCTAGTACCTCTTTACCCTAGTACCTCTTTACCCTAGTACCTCTTTACCCTAGTACCTCTTTACCCTAGTACCTCTTTACCCTAGTACCTCTTTACCCTAGTACCTCTTTACCCTAGTACCTCTTTACCCTAGTACCTCTTTACCCTAGTACCTCTTTACCCTAGTACCTCTTTACCCTAGTACCTCTTTACCCTAGTACCTCTTTACCCTAGTACCTCTTTACCCTAGTACCTCTTTACCCTAGTACCTCTTTACCCTAGTACCTCTTTACCCTAGTACCTCTTTACCCTAGTACCTCTTTACCCTAGTACCTCTTTACCCTAGTACCTCTTTACCCTAGTACCTCTTTACCCTAGTACCTCTTTACCCTAGTACCTCTTTACCCTACCTAGTACCTCTTTACCCTAGTACCTCTTTACCCTAGTACCTCTTTACCCTAGTACCTCTTTACCCTAGTACCTCTTTACCCTAGTACCTCTTTACCCTAGTACCTCTTTACCCTAGTACCTCTTTACCCTAGTACCTCTTTACCCTAGTACTTTACCCTAGTACCTCTTTACCCTAGTACCTCTTTACCCTAGTACCTCTTTACCCTAGTACCTCTTTACCCTAGTACCTCTTTACCCTAGTACCTCTTTACCCTAGTACCTCTTTACCCTAGTACCTCTTTACCCTAGTACCTCTTTACCCTAGTACCTCTTTACCCTAGTACCTCTTTACCCTAGTACCTCTTTACCCTAGTACCTCTTTACCCTAGTACCTCTTTACCCTAGTACCTCTTTACCCTAGTACCTCTTTACCCTAGTACCTCTTTACCCTAGTACCTCTTTACCCTAGTACCTCTTTACCCTAGTACCTCTTTACCCTAGTACCTCTTTACCCTAGTACCTCTTTACCCTAGTACCTCTTTACCCTAGTACCTCTTTACCCTAGTACCTCTTTACCCTAGTACCTCTTTACCCTAGTACCTCTTTACCCTAGTACCTCTTTACCCTAGTACCTCTTTACCCTAGTACCTCTTTACCCTAGTACCTCTTTACCCTAGTACCTCTTTACCCTAGTACCTCTTTACCCTAGTACCTCTTTACCCTAGTACCTCTTTACCCTAGTACCTCTTTACCCTAGTACCTCTTTACCCTAGTACCTCTTTACCCTAGTACCTCTTTACCCTAGTACCTCTTTACCCTAGTACCTCTTTACCCTAGTACCTCTTTACCCTAGTACCTCTTTACCCTAGTACCTCTTTACCCTAGTACCTCTTTACCCTAGTACCTCTTTACCCTAGTACCTCTTTACCCTAGTACCTCTTTACCCTAGTACCTCTTTACCCTAGTACCTCTTTACCCTAGTACCTCTTTACCCTAGTACCTCTTTACCCTAGTACCTCTTTACCCTAGTACCTCTTTACCCTAGTACCTCTTTACCCTAGTACCTCTTTACCCTACCTAGTACCTCTTTACCCTAGTACCTCTTTACCCTAGTACCTCTTTACCCTAGTACCTCTTTACCCTAGTACCTCTTTACCCTAGTACCTCTTTACCCTAGTACCTCTTTACCCTAGTACCTCTTTACCCTAGTACCTCTTTACCCTAGTACCTCTTTACCCTAGTACCTCTTTACCCTAGTACCTCTTTACCCTAGTACCTCTTTACCCTAGTACCTCTTTACCCTAGTACCTCTTTACCCTAGTACCTCTTTACCCTAGTACCTCTTTACCCTAGTACCTCTTTACCCTAGTACCTCTTTACCCTAGTACCTCTTTACCCTAGTACCTCTTTACCCTAGTACCTCTTTACCCTAGTACCTCTTTACCCTAGTACCTCTTTACCCTAGTACCTCTTTACCCTAGTACCTCTTTACCCTAGTACCTCTTTACCCTAGTACCTCTTTACCCTAGTACCTCTTTACCCTAGTACCTCTTTACCCTAGTACCTCTTTACCCTAGTACCTCTTTACCCTAGTACCTCTTTACCCTAGTACCTCTTTACCCTAGTACCTCTTTACCCTAGTACCTCTTTACCCTAGTACCTCTTTACCCTAGTACCTCTTTACCCTAGTACCTCTTTACCCTAGTACCTCTTTACCCTAGTACCTCTTTACCCTAGTACCTCTTTACCCTAGTACCTCTTTACCCTAGTACCTCTTTACCCTAGTACCTCTTTACCCTAGTACCTCTTTACCCTAGTACCTCTTTACCCTAGTACCTCTTTACCCTAGTACCTCTTTACCCTAGTACCTCTTTACCCTAGTACCTCTTTACCCTAGTACCTCTTTACCCTAGTACCTCTTTACCCTAGTACCTCTTTACCCTAGTACCTCTTTACCCTAGTACCTCTTTACCCTAGTACCTCTTTACCCTAGTACCTCTTTACCCTAGTACCTCTTTACCCTAGTACCTCTTTACCCTAGTACCTCTTTACCCTAGTACCTCTTTACCCTAGTACCTCTTTACCCTAGTACCTCTTTACCCTAGTACCTCTTTACCCTAGTACCTCTTTACCCTAGTACCTCTTTACCCTAGTACCTCTTTACCCTAGTACCTCTTTACCCTAGTACCTCTTTACCCTAGTACCTCTTTACCCTAGTACCTCTTTACCCTAGTACCTCTTTACCCTAGTACCTCTTTACCCTAGTACCTCTTTACCCTAGTACCTCTTTACCCTAGTACCTCTTTACCCTAGTACCTCTTTACCCTAGTACCTCTTTACCCTAGTACCTCTTTACCCTAGTACCTCTTTACCCTAGTACCTCTTTACCCTAGTACCTCTTTACCCTAGTACCTCTTTACCCTAGTACCTCTTTACCCTAGTACCTCTTTACCCTAGTACCTCTTTACCCTAGTACCTCTTTACCCTAGTACCTCTTTACCCTAGTACCTCTTTACCCTAGTACCTCTTTACCCTAGTACCTCTTTACCCTAGTACCTCTTTACCCTAGTACCTCTTTACCCTAGTACCTCTTTACCCTAGTACCTCTTTACCCTAGTACCTCTTTACCCTAGTACCTCTTTACCCTAGTACCTCTTTACCCTAGTACCTCTTTACCCTAGTACCTCTTTACCCTAGTACCTCTTTACCCTAGTACCTCTTTACCCTAGTACCTCTTTACCCTAGTACCTCTTTACCCTAGTACCTCTTTACCCTAGTACCTCTTTACCCTAGTACCTCTTTACCCTAGTACCTCTTTACCCTAGTACCTCTTTACCCTAGTACCTCTTTACCCTAGTACCTCTTTACCCTAGTACCTCTTTACCCTAGTACCTCTTTACCCTAGTACCTCTTTACCCTAGTACCTCTTTACCCTAGTACCTCTTTACCCTAGTACCTCTTTACCCTAGTACCTCTTTACCCTAGTACCTCTTTACCCTAGTACCTCTTTACCCTAGTACCTCTTTACCCTAGTACCTCTTTACCCTAGTACCTCTTTACCCTAGTACCTCTTTACCCTAGTACCTCTTTACCCTAGTACCTCTTTACCCTAGTACCTCTTTACCCTAGTACCTCTTTACCCTAGTACCTCTTTACCCTAGTACCTCTTTACCCTAGTACCTCTTTACCCTAGTACCTCTTTACCCTAGTACCTCTTTACCCTAGTACCTCTTTACCCTAGTACCTCTTTACCCTAGTACCTCTTTACCCTAGTACCTCTTTACCCTAGTACCTCTTTACCCTAGTACCTCTTTACCCTAGTACCTCTTTACCCTAGTACCTCTTTACCCTAGTACCTCTTTACCCTAGTACCTCTTTACCCTAGTACCTCTTTACCCTAGTACCTCTTTACCCTAGTACCTCTTTACCCTAGTACCTCTTTACCCTAGTACCTCTTTACCCTAGTACCTCTTTACCCTAGTACCTCTTTACCCTAGTACCTCTTTACCCTAGTACCTCTTTACCCTAGTACCTCTTTACCCTAGTACCTCTTTACCCTAGTACCTCTTTACCCTAGTACCTCTTTACCCTAGTACCTCTTTACCCTAGTACCTCTTTACCCTAGTACCTCTTTACCCTAGTACCTCTTTACCCTAGTACCTCTTTACCCTAGTACCTCTTTACCCTAGTACCTCTTTACCCTAGTACCTCTTTACCCTAGTACCTCTTTACCCTAGTACCTCTTTACCCTAGTACCTCTTTACCCTAGTACCTCTTTACCCTAGTACCTCTTTACCCTAGTACCTCTTTACCCTAGTACCTCTTTACCCTAGTACCTCTTTACCCTAGTACCTCTTTACCCTAGTACCTCTTTACCCTAGTACCTCTTTACCCTAGTACCTCTTTACCCTAGTACCTCTTTACCCTAGTACCTCTTTACCCTAGTACCTCTTTACCCTAGTACCTCTTTACCCTAGTACCTCTTTACCCTAGTACCTCTTTACCCTAGTACCTCTTTACCCTAGTACCTCTTTACCCTAGTACCTCTTTACCCTAGTACCTCTTTACCCTAGTACCTCTTTACCCTAGTACCTCTTTACCCTAGTACCTCTTTACCCTAGTACCTCTTTACCCTAGTACCTCTTTACCCTAGTACCTCTTTACCCTAGTACCTCTTTACCCTAGTACCTCTTTACCCTAGTACCTCTTTACCCTAGTACCTCTTTACCCTAGTACCTCTTTACCCTAGTACCTCTTTACCCTAGTACCTCTTTACCCTAGTACCTCTTTACCCTAGTACCTCTTTACCCTAGTACCTCTTTACCCTAGTACCTCTTTACCCTAGTACCTCTTTACCCTAGTACCTCTTTACCCTAGTACCTCTTTACCCTAGTACCTCTTTACCCTAGTACCTCTTTACCCTAGTACCTCTTTACCCTAGTACCTCTTTACCCTAGTACCTCTTTACCCTAGTACCTCTTTACCCTAGTACCTCTTTACCCTAGTACCTCTTTACCCTAGTACCTCTTTACCCTAGTACCTCTTTACCCTAGTACCTCTTTACCCTAGTACCTCTTTACCCTAGTACCTCTTTACCCTAGTACCTCTTTACCCTAGTACCTCTTTACCCTAGTACCTCTTTACCCTAGTACCTCTTTACCCTAGTACCTCTTTACCCTAGTACCTCTTTACCCTAGTACCTCTTTACCCTAGTACCTCTTTACCCTAGTACCTCTTTACCCTAGTACCTCTTTACCCTAGTACCTCTTTACCCTAGTACCTCTTTACCCTAGTACCTCTTTACCCTAGTACCTCTTTACCCTAGTACCTCTTTACCCTAGTACCTCTTTACCCTAGTACCTCTTTACCCTAGTACCTCTTTACCCTAGTACCTCTTTACCCTAGTACCTCTTTACCCTAGTACCTCTTTACCCTAGTACCTCTTTACCCTAGTACCTCTTTACCCTAGTACCTCTTTACCCTAGTACCTCTTTACCCTAGTACCTCTTTACCCTAGTACCTCTTTACCCTAGTACCTCTTTACCCTAGTACCTCTTTACCCTAGTACCTCTTTACCCTAGTACCTCTTTACCCTAGTACCTCTTTACCCTAGTACCTCTTTACCCTAGTACCTCTTTACCCTAGTACCTCTTTACCCTAGTACCTCTTTACCCTAGTACCTCTTTACCCTAGTACCTCTTTACCCTAGTACCTCTTTACCCTAGTACCTCTTTACCCTAGTACCTCTTTACCCTAGTACCTCTTTACCCTAGTACCTCTTTACCCTAGTACCTCTTTACCCTAGTACCTCTTTACCCTAGTACCTCTTTACCCTAGTACCTCTTTACCCTAGTACCTCTTTACCCTAGTACCTCTTTACCCTAGTACCTCTTTACCCTAGTACCTCTTTACCCTAGTACCTCTTTACCCTAGTACCTCTTTACCCTAGTACCTCTTTACCCTAGTACCTCTTTACCCTAGTACCTCTTTACCCTAGTACCTCTTTACCCTAGTACCTCTTTACCCTAGTACCTCTTTACCCTAGTACCTCTTTACCCTAGTACCTCTTTACCCTAGTACCTCTTTACCCTAGTACCTCTTTACCCTAGTACCTCTTTACCCTAGTACCTCTTTACCCTAGTACCTCTTTACCCTAGTACCTCTTTACCCTAGTACCTCTTTACCCTAGTACCTCTTTACCCTAGTACCTCTTTACCCTAGTACCTCTTTACCCTAGTACCTCTTTACCCTAGTACCTCTTTACCCTAGTACCTCTTTACCCTAGTACCTCTTTACCCTAGTACCTCTTTACCCTAGTACCTCTTTACCCTAGTACCTCTTTACCCTAGTACCTCTTTACCCTAGTACCTCTTTACCCTAGTACCTCTTTACCCTAGTACCTCTTTACCCTAGTACCTCTTTACCCTAGTACCTCTTTACCCTAGTACCTCTTTACCCTAGTACCTCTTTACCCTAGTACCTCTTTACCCTAGTACCTCTTTACCCTAGTACCTCTTTACCCTAGTACCTCTTTACCCTAGTACCTCTTTACCCTAGTACCTCTTTACCCTAGTACCTCTTTACCCTAGTACCTCTTTACCCTAGTACCTCTTTACCCTAGTACCTCTTTACCCTAGTACCTCTTTACCCTAGTACCTCTTTACCCTAGTACCTCTTTACCCTAGTACCTCTTTACCCTAGTACCTCTTTACCCTAGTACCTCTTTACCCTAGTACCTCTTTACCCTAGTACCTCTTTACCCTAGTACCTCTTTACCCTAGTACCTCTTTACCCTAGTACCTCTTTACCCTAGTACCTCTTTACCCTAGTACCTCTTTACCCTAGTACCTCTTTACCCTAGTACCTCTTTACCCTAGTACCTCTTTACCCTAGTACCTCTTTACCCTAGTACCTCTTTACCCTAGTACCTCTTTACCCTAGTACCTCTTTACCCTAGTACCTCTTTACCCTAGTACCTCTTTACCCTAGTACCTCTTTACCCTAGTACCTCTTTACCCTAGTACCTCTTTACCCTAGTACCTCTTTACCCTAGTACCTCTTTACCCTAGTACCTCTTTACCCTAGTACCTCTTTACCCTAGTACCTCTTTACCCTAGTACCTCTTTACCCTAGTACCTCTTTACCCTAGTACCTCTTTACCCTAGTACCTCTTTACCCTAGTACCTCTTTACCCTAGTACCTCTTTACCCTAGTACCTCTTTACCCTAGTACCTCTTTACCCTAGTACCTCTTTACCCTAGTACCTCTTTACCCTAGTACCTCTTTACCCTAGTACCTCTTTACCCTAGTACCTCTTTACCCTAGTACCTCTTTACCCTAGTACCTCTTTACCCTAGTACCTCTTTACCCTAGTACCTCTTTACCCTAGTACCTCTTTACCCTAGTACCTCTTTACCCTAGTACCTCTTTACCCTAGTACCTCTTTACCCTAGTACCTCTTTACCCTAGTACCTCTTTACCCTAGTACCTCTTTACCCTAGTACCTCTTTACCCTAGTACCTCTTTACCCTAGTACCTCTTTACCCTAGTACCTCTTTACCCTAGTACCTCTTTACCCTAGTACCTCTTTACCCTAGTACCTCTTTACCCTAGTACCTCTTTACCCTAGTACCTCTTTACCCTAGTACCTCTTTACCCTAGTACCTCTTTACCCTAGTACCTCTTTACCCTAGTACCTCTTTACCCTAGTACCTCTTTACCCTAGTACCTCTTTACCCTAGTACCTCTTTACCCTAGTACCTCTTTACCCTAGTACCTCTTTACCCTAGTACCTCTTTACCCTAGTACCTCTTTACCCTAGTACCTCTTTACCCTAGTACCTCTTTACCCTAGTACCTCTTTACCCTAGTACCTCTTTACCCTAGTACCTCTTTACCCTAGTACCTCTTTACCCTAGTACCTCTTTACCCTAGTACCTCTTTACCCTAGTACCTCTTTACCCTAGTACCTCTTTACCCTAGTACCTCTTTACCCTAGTACCTCTTTACCCTAGTACCTCTTTACCCTAGTACCTCTTTACCCTAGTACCTCTTTACCCTAGTACCTCTTTACCCTAGTACCTCTTTACCCTAGTACCTCTTTACCCTAGTACCTCTTTACCCTAGTACCTCTTTACCCTAGTACCTCTTTACCCTAGTACCTCTTTACCCTAGTACCTCTTTACCCTAGTACCTCTTTACCCTAGTACCTCTTTACCCTAGTACCTCTTTACCCTAGTACCTCTTTACCCTAGTACCTCTTTACCCTAGTACCTCTTTACCCTAGTACCTCTTTACCCTAGTACCTCTTTACCCTAGTACCTCTTTACCCTAGTACCTCTTTACCCTACCTAGTACCTCTTTACCCTAGTACCTCTTTACCCTAGTACCTCTTTACCCTAGTACCTCTTTACCCTAGTACCTCTTTACCCTAGTACCTCTTTACCCTAGTACCTCTTTACCCTAGTACCTCTTTACCCTAGTACCTCTTTACCCTAGTACCTCTTTACCCTAGTACCTCTTTACCCTAGTACCTCTTTACCCTAGTACCTCTTTACCCTAGTACCTCTTTACCCTAGTACCTCTTTACCCTAGTACCTCTTTACCCTAGTACCTCTTTACCCTAGTACCTCTTTACCCTAGTACCTCTTTACCCTAGTACCTCTTTACCCTAGTACCTCTTTACCCTAGTACCTCTTTACCCTAGTACCTCTTTACCCTAGTACCTCTTTACCCTAGTACCTCTTTACCCTAGTACCTCTTTACCCTAGTACCTCTTTACCCTAGTACCTCTTTACCCTAGTACCTCTTTACCCTAGTACCTCTTTACCCTAGTACCTCTTTACCCTAGTACCTCTTTACCCTAGTACCTCTTTACCCTAGTACCTCTTTACCCTAGTACCTCTTTACCCTAGTACCTCTTTACCCTAGTACCTCTTTACCCTAGTACCTCTTTACCCTAGTACCTCTTTACCCTAGTACCTCTTTACCCTAGTACCTCTTTACCCTAGTACCTCTTTACCCTAGTACCTCTTTACCCTAGTACCTCTTTACCCTAGTACCTCTTTACCCTAGTACCTCTTTACCCTAGTACCTCTTTACCCTAGTACCTCTTTACCCTAGTACCTCTTTACCCTAGTACCTCTTTACCCTAGTACCTCTTTACCCTAGTACCTCTTTACCCTAGTACCTCTTTACCCTAGTACCTCTTTACCCTAGTACCTCTTTACCCTAGTACCTCTTTACCCTAGTACCTCTTTACCCTAGTACCTCTTTACCCTAGTACCTCTTTACCCTAGTACCTCTTTACCCTAGTACCTCTTTACCCTAGTACCTCTTTACCCTAGTACCTCTTTACCCTAGTACCTCTTTACCCTAGTACCTCTTTACCCTAGTACCTCTTTACCCTAGTACCTCTTTACCCTAGTACCTCTTTACCCTAGTACCTCTTTACCCTAGTACCTCTTTACCCTAGTACCTCTTTACCCTAGTACCTCTTTACCCTAGTACCTCTTTACCCTAGTACCTCTTTACCCTAGTACCTCTTTACCCTAGTACCTCTTTACCCTAGTACCTCTTTACCCTAGTACCTCTTTACCCTAGTACCTCTTTACCCTAGTACCTCTTTACCCTAGTACCTCTTTACCCTAGTACCTCTTTACCCTAGTACCTCTTTACCCTAGTACCTCTTTACCCTAGTACCTCTTTACCCTAGTACCTCTTTACCCTAGTACCTCTTTACCCTAGTACCTCTTTACCCTAGTACCTCTTTACCCTAGTACCTCTTTACCCTAGTACCTCTTTACCCTAGTACCTCTTTACCCTAGTACCTCTTTACCCTAGTACCTCTTTACCCTAGTACCTCTCTTTACCCTAGTACCTCTTTACCCTAGTACCTCTTTACCCTAGTACCTCTTTACCCTAGTACCTCTTTACCCTAGTACCTCTTTACCCTAGTACCTCTTTACCCTAGTACCTCTTTACCCTAGTACCTCTTTACCCTAGTACCTCTTTACCCTAGTACCTCTTTACCCTAGTACCTCTTTACCCTAGTACCTCTTTACCCTAGTACCTCTTTACCCTAGTACCTCTTTACCCTAGTACCTCTTTACCCTAGTACCTCTTTACCCTAGTACCTCTTTACCCTAGTACCTCTTTACCCTAGTACCTCTTTACCCTAGTACCTCTTTACCCTAGTACCTCTTTACCCTAGTACCTCTTTACCCTAGTACCTCTTTACCCTAGTACCTCTTTACCCTAGTACCTCTTTACCCTAGTACCTCTTTACCCTAGTACCTCTTTACCCTAGTACCTCTTTACCCTAGTACCTCTTTACCCTAGTACCTCTTTACCCTAGTACCTCTTTACCCTAGTACCTCTTTACCCTAGTACCTCTTTACCCTAGTACCTCTTTACCCTAGTACCTCTTTACCCTAGTACCTCTTTACCCTAGTACCTCTTTACCCTAGTACCTCTTTACCCTAGTACCTCTTTACCCTAGTACCTCTTTACCCTAGTACCTCTTTACCCTAGTACCTCTTTACCCTAGTACCTCTTTACCCTAGTACCTCTTTACCCTAGTACCTCTTTACCCTAGTACCTCTTTACCCTAGTACCTCTTTACCCTAGTACCTCTTTACCCTAGTACCTCTTTACCCTAGTTAGTACCTCTTTACCCTAGTACCTCTTTACCCTAGTACCTCTTTACCCTAGTACCTCTTTACCCTAGTACCTCTTTACCCTAGTACCTCTTTACCCTAGTACCTCTTTACCCTAGTACCTCTTTACCCTAGTACCTCTTTACCCTAGTACCTCTTTACCCTAGTACCTCTTTACCCTAGTACCTCTTTACCCTAGTACCTCTTTACCCTAGTACCTCTTTACCCTAGTACCTCTTTACCCTAGTACCTCTTTACCCTAGTACCTCTTTACCCTAGTACCTCTTTACCCTAGTACCTCTTTACCCTAGTACCTCTTTACCCTAGTACCTCTTTACCCTAGTACCTCTTTACCCTAGTACCTCTTTACCCTAGTACCTCTTTACCCTAGTACCTCTTTACCCTAGTACCTCTTTACCCTAGTACCTCTTTACCCTAGTACCTCTTTACCCTAGTACCTCTTTACCCTAGTACCTCTTTACCCTAGTACCTCTTTACCCTAGTACCTCTTTACCCTAGTACCTCTTTACCCTAGTACCTCTTTACCCTAGTACCTCTTTACCCTAGTACCTCTTTACCCTAGTACCTCTTTACCCTAGTACCTCTTTACCCTAGTACCTCTTTACCCTAGTACCTCTTTACCCTAGTACCTCTTTACCCTAGTACCTCTTTACCCTAGTACCTCTTTACCCTAGTACCTCTTTACCCTAGTACCTCTTTACCCTAGTACCTCTTTACCCTAGTACCTCTTTACCCTAGTACCTCTTTACCCTAGTACCTCTTTACCCTAGTACCTCTTTACCCTAGTACCTCTTTACCCTAGTACCTCTTTACCCTAGTACCTCTTTACCCTAGTACCTCTTTACCCTAGTACCTCTTTACCCTAGTACCTCTTTACCCTAGTACCTCTTTACCCTAGTACCTCTTTACCCTAGTACCTCTTTACCCTAGTACCTCTTTACCCTAGTACCTCTTTACCCTAGTACCTCTTTACCCTAGTACCTCTTTACCCTAGTACCTCTTTACCCTAGTACCTCTTTACCCTAGTACCTCTTTACCCTAGTACCTCTTTACCCTAGTACCTCTTTACCCTAGTACCTCTTTACCCTAGTACCTCTTTACCCTAGTACCTCTTTACCCTAACCTCTTTACCCTAGTACCTCTTTACCCTAGTACCTCTTTACCCTAGTACCTCTTTACCCTAGTACCTCTTTACCCTAGTACCTCTTTACCCTAGTACCTCTTTACCCTAGTACCTCTTTACCCTAGTACCTCTTTACCCTAGTACCTCTTTACCCTAGTACCTCTTTACCCTAGTACCTCTTTACCCTAGTACCTCTTTACCCTAGTACCTCTTTACCCTAGTACCTCTTTACCCTAGTACCTCTTTACCCTAGTACCTCTTTACCCTAGTACCTCTTTACCCTAGTACCTCTTTACCCTAGTACCTCTTTACCCTAGTACCTCTTTACCCTAGTACCTCTTTACCCTAGTACCTCTTTACCCTAGTACCTCTTTACCCTAGTACCTCTTTACCCTAGTACCTCTTTACCCTAGTACCTCTTTACCCTAGTACCTCTTTACCCTAGTACCTCTTTACCCTAGTACCTCTTTACCCTAGTACCTCTTTACCCTAGTACCTCTTTACCCTAGTACCTCTTTACCCTAGTACCTCTTTACCCTAGTACCTCTTTACCCTAGTACCTCTTTACCCTAGTACCTCTTTACCCTAGTACCTCTTTACCCTAGTACCTCTTTACCCTAGTACCTCTTTACCCTAGTACCTCTTTACCCTAGTACCTCTTTACCCTAGTACCTCTTTACCCTAGTACCTCTTTACCCTAGTACCTCTTTACCCTAGTACCTCTTTACCCTAGTACCTCTTTACCCTAGTACCTCTTTACCCTAGTACCTCTTTACCCTAGTACCTCTTTACCCTAGTACCTCTTTACCCTAGTACCTCTTTACCCTAGTACCTCTTTACCCTAGTACCTCTTTACCCTAGTACCTCTTTACCCTAGTACCTCTTTACCCTAGTACCTCTTTACCCTAGTACCTCTTTACCCTAGTACCTCTTTACCCTAGTACCTCTTTACCCTAGTACCTCTTTACCCTAGTACCTCTTTACCCTAGTACCTCTTTACCCTAGTACCTCTTTACCCTAGTACCTCTTTACCCTAGTACCTCTTTACCCTAGTACCTCTTTACCCTAGTACCTCTTTACCCTAGTACCTCTTTACCCTAGTACCTCTTTACCCTAGTACCTCTTTACCCTAGTACCTCTTTACCCTAGTACCTCTTTACCCTAGTACCTCTTTACCCTAGTACCTCTTTACCCTAGTACCTCTTTACCCTAGTACCTCTTTACCCTAGTACCTCTTTACCCTAGTACCTCTTTACCCTAGTACCTCTTTACCCTAGTACCTCTTTACCCTAGTACCTCTTTACCCTAGTACCTCTTTACCCTAGTACCTCTTTACCCTAGTACCTCTTTACCCTAGTACCTCTTTACCCTAGTACCTCTTTACCCTAGTACCTCTTTACCCTAGTACCTCTTTACCCTAGTACCTCTTTACCCTAGTACCTCTTTACCCTAGTACCTCTTTACCCTAGTACCTCTTTACCCTAGTACCTCTTTACCCTAGTACCTCTTTACCCTAGTACCTCTTTACCCTAGTACCTCTTTACCCTAGTACCTCTTTACCCTAGTACCTCTTTACCCTAGTACCTCTTTACCCTAGTACCTCTTTACCCTAGTACCTCTTTACCCTAGTACCTCTTTACCCTAGTACCTCTTTACCCTAGTACCTCTTTACCCTAGTACCTCTTTACCCTAGTACCTCTTTACCCTAGTACCTCTTTACCCTAGTACCTCTTTACCCTAGTACCTCTTTACCCTAGTACCTCTTTACCCTAGTACCTCTTTACCCTAGTACCTCTTTACCCTAGTACCTCTTTACCCTAGTACCTCTTTACCCTAGTACCTCTTTACCCTAGTACCTCTTTACCCTAGTACCTCTTTACCCTAGTACCTCTTTACCCTAGTACCTCTTTACCCTAGTACCTCTTTACCCTAGTACCTCTTTACCCTAGTACCTCTTTACCCTAGTACCTCTTTACCCTAGTACCTCTTTACCCTAGTACCTCTTTACCCTAGTACCTCTTTACCCTAGTACCTCTTTACCCTAGTACCTCTTTACCCTAGTACCTCTTTACCCTACCTAGTACCTCTTTACCCTAGTACCTCTTTACCCTAGTACCTCTTTACCCTAGTACCTCTTTACCCTAGTACCTCTTTACCCTAGTACCTCTTTACCCTAGTACCTCTTTACCCTAGTACCTCTTTACCCTAGTACCTCTTTACCCTAGTACCTCTTTACCCTAGTACCTCTTTACCCTAGTACCTCTTTACCCTAGTACCTCTTTACCCTAGTACCTCTTTACCCTAGTACCTCTTTACCCTAGTACCTCTTTACCCTAGTACCTCTTTACCCTAGTACCTCTTTACCCTAGTACCTCTTTACCCTAGTACCTCTTTACCCTAGTACCTCTTTACCCTAGTACCTCTTTACCCTAGTACCTCTTTACCCTAGTACCTCTTTACCCTAGTACCTCTTTACCCTAGTACCTCTTTACCCTAGTACCTCTTTACCCTAGTACCTCTTTACCCTAGTACCTCTTTACCCTAGTACCTCTTTACCCTAGTACCTCTTTACCCTAGTACCTCTTTACCCTAGTACCTCTTTACCCTAGTACCTCTTTACCCTAGTACCTCTTTACCCTAGTACCTCTTTACCCTAGTACCTCTTTACCCTAGTACCTCTTTACCCTAGTACCTCTTTACCCTAGTACCTCTTTACCCTAGTACCTCTTTACCCTAGTACCTCTTTACCCTAGTACCTCTTTACCCTAGTACCTCTTTACCCTAGTACCTCTTTACCCTAGTACCTCTTTACCCTAGTACCTCTTTACCCTAGTACCTCTTTACCCTAGTACCTCTTTACCCTAGTACCTCTTTACCCTAGTACCTCTTTACCCTAGTACCTCTTTACCCTAGTACCTCTTTACCCTAGTACCTCTTTACCCTAGTACCTCTTTACCCTAGTACCTCTTTACCCTAGTACCTCTTTACCCTAGTACCTCTTTACCCTAGTACCTCTTTACCCTAGTACCTCTTTACCCTAGTACCTCTTTACCCTAGTACCTCTTTACCCTAGTACCTCTTTACCCTAGTACCTCTTTACCCTAGTACCTCTTTACCCTAGTACCTCTTTACCCTAGTACCTCTTTACCCTAGTACCTCTTTACCCTAGTACCTCTTTACCCTAGTACCTCTTTACCCTAGTACCTCTTTACCCTAGTACCTCTTTACCCTAGTACCTCTTTACCCTAGTACCTCTTTACCCTAGTACCTCTTTACCCTAGTACCTCTTTACCCTAGTACCTCTTTACCCTAGTACCTCTTTACCCTAGTACCTCTTTACCCTAGTACCTCTTTACCCTAGTACCTCTTTACCCTAGTACCTCTTTACCCTAGTACCTCTTTACCCTAGTACCTCTTTACCCTAGTACCTCTTTACCCTAGTACCTCTTTACCCTAGTACCTCTTTACCCTAGTACCTCTTTACCCTAGTACCTCTTTACCCTAGTACCTCTTTACCCTAGTACCTCTTTACCCTAGTACCTCTTTACCCTAGTACCTCTTTACCCTAGTACCTCTTTACCCTAGTACCTCTTTACCCTAGTACCTCTTTACCCTAGTACCTCTTTACCCTAGTACCTCTTTACCCTAGTACCTCTTTACCCTAGTACCTCTTTACCCTAGTACCTCTTTACCCTAGTACCTCTTTACCCTAGTACCTCTTTACCCTAGTACCTCTTTACCCTAGTACCTCTTTACCCTAGTACCTCTTTACCCTAGTACCTCTTTACCCTAGTACCTCTTTACCCTAGTACCTCTTTACCCTAGTACCTCTTTACCCTAGTACCTCTTTACCCTAGTACCTCTTTACCCTAGTACCTCTTTACCCTAGTACCTCTTTACCCTAGTACCTCTTTACCCTTACCTCTTTACCCTAGTACCTCTTTACCCTAGTACCTCTTTACCCTAGTACCTCTTTACCCTAGTACCTCTTTACCCTAGTACCTCTTTACCCTAGTACCTCTTTACCCTAGTACCTCTTTACCCTAGTACCTCTTTACCCTAGTACCTCTTTACCCTAGTACCTCTTTACCCTAGTACCTCTTTACCCTAGTACCTCTTTACCCTAGTACCTCTTTACCCTAGTACCTCTTTACCCTAGTACCTCTTTACCCTAGTACCTCTTTACCCTAGTACCTCTTTACCCTAGTACCTCTTTACCCTAGTACCTCTTTACCCTAGTACCTCTTTACCCTAGTACCTCTTTACCCTAGTACCTCTTTACCCTAGTACCTCTTTACCCTAGTACCTCTTTACCCTAGTACCTCTTTACCCTAGTACCTCTTTACCCTAGTACCTCTTTACCCTAGTACCTCTTTACCCTAGTACCTCTTTACCCTAGTACCTCTTTACCCTAGTACCTCTTTACCCTAGTACCTCTTTACCCTAGTACCTCTTTACCCTAGTACCTCTTTACCCTAGTACCTCTTTACCCTAGTACCTCTTTACCCTAGTACCTCTTTACCCTAGTACCTCTTTACCCTAGTACCTCTTTACCCTAGTACCTCTTTACCCTAGTACCTCTTTACCCTAGTACCTCTTTACCCTAGTACCTCTTTACCCTAGTACCTCTTTACCCTAGTACCTCTTTACCCTAGTACCTCTTTACCCTAGTACCTCTTTACCCTAGTACCTCTTTACCCTAGTACCTCTTTACCCTAGTACCTCTTTACCCTAGTACCTCTTTACCCTAGTACCTCTTTACCCTAGTACCTCTTTACCCTAGTACCTCTTTACCCTAGTACCTCTTTACCCTAGTACCTCTTTACCCTAGTACCTCTTTACCCTAGTACCTCTTTACCCTAGTACCTCTTTACCCTAGTACCTCTTTACCCTAGTACCTCTTTACCCTAGTACCTCTTTACCCTAGTACCTCTTTACCCTAGTACCTCTTTACCCTAGTACCTCTTTACCCTAGTACCTCTTTACCCTAGTACCTCTTTACCCTAGTACCTCTTTACCCTAGTACCTCTTTACCCTAGTACCTCTTTACCCTAGTACCTCTTTACCCTAGTACCTCTTTACCCTAGTACCTCTTTACCCTAGTACCTCTTTACCCTAGTACCTCTTTACCCTAGTACCTCTTTACCCTAGTACCTCTTTACCCTAGTACCTCTTTACCCTAGTACCTCTTTACCCTAGTACCTCTTTACCCTAGTACCTCTTTACCCTAGTACCTCTTTACCCTAGTACCTCTTTACCCTAGTACCTCTTTACCCTAGTACCTCTTTACCCTAGTACCTCTTTACCCTAGTACCTCTTTACCCTAGTACCTCTTTACCCTAGTACCTCTTTACCCTAGTACCTCTTTACCCTAGTACCTCTTTACCCTAGTACCTCTTTACCCTAGTACCTCTTTACCCTAGTACCTCTTTACCCTAGTACCTCTTTACCCTAGTACCTCTTTACCCTAGTACCTCTTTACCCTAGTACCTCTTTACCCTAGTACCTCTTTACCCTAGTACCTCTTTACCCTAGTACCTCTTTACCCTAGTACCTCTTTACCCTAGTACCTCTTTACCCTAGTACCTCTTTACCCTAGTACCTCTTTACCCTAGTACCTCTTTACCCTAGTACCTCTTTACCCTAGTACCTCTTTACCCTAGTACCTCTTTACCCTAGTACCTCTTTACCCTAGTACCTCTTTACCCTAGTACCTCTTTACCCTAGTACCTCTTTACCCTAGTACCTCTTTACCCTAGTACCTCTTTACCCTAGTACCTCTTTACCCTAGTACCTCTTTACCCTAGTACCTCTTTACCCTAGTACCTCTTTACCCTAGTACCTCTTTACCCTAGTACCTCTTTACCCTAGTACCTCTTTACCCTAGTACCTCTTTACCCTAGTACCTCTTTACCCTAGTACCTCTTTACCCTAGTACCTCTTTACCCTAGTACCTCTTTACCCTAGTACCTCTTTACCCTAGTACCTCTTTACCCTAGTACCTCTTTACCCTAGTACCTCTTTACCCTAGTACCTCTTTACCCTAGTACCTCTTTACCCTAGTACCTCTTTACCCTAGTACCTCTTTACCCTAGTACCTCTTTACCCTAGTACCTCTTTACCCTAGTACCTCTTTACCCTAGTACCTCTTTACCCTAGTACCTCTTTACCCTAGTACCTCTTTACCCTAGTACCTCTTTACCCTAGTACCTCTTTACCCTAGTACCTCTTTACCCTAGTACCTCTTTACCCTAGTACCTCTTTACCCTAGTACCTCTTTACCCTAGTACCTCTTTACCCTAGTACCTCTTTACCCTAGTACCTCTTTACCCTAGTACCTCTTTACCCTAGTACCTCTTTACCCTAGTACCTCTTTACCCTAGTACCTCTTTACCCTAGTACCTCTTTACCCTAGTACCTCTTTACCCTAGTACCTCTTTACCCTAGTACCTCTTTACCCTAGTACCTCTTTACCCTAGTACCTCTTTACCCTAGTACCTCTTTACCCTAGTACCTCTTTACCCTAGTACCTCTTTACCCTAGTACCTCTTTACCCTAGTACCTCTTTACCCTAGTACCTCTTTACCCTAGTACCTCTTTACCCTAGTACCTCTTTACCCTAGTACCTCTTTACCCTAGTACCTCTTTACCCTAGTACCTCTTTACCCTAGTACCTCTTTACCCTAGTACCTCTTTACCCTAGTACCTCTTTACCCTAGTACCTCTTTACCCTAGTACCTCTTTACCCTAGTACCTCTTTACCCTAGTACCTCTTTACCCTAGTACCTCTTTACCCTAGTACCTCTTTACCCTAGTACCTCTTTACCCTAGTACCTCTTTACCCTAGTACCTCTTTACCCTAGTACCTCTTTACCCTAGTACCTCTTTACCCTAGTACCTCTTTACCCTAGTACCTCTTTACCCTAGTACCTCTTTACCCTAGTACCTCTTTACCCTAGTACCTCTTTACCCTAGTACCTCTTTACCCTAGTACCTCTTTACCCTAGTACCTCTTTACCCTAGTACCTCTTTACCCTAGTACCTCTTTACCCTAGTACCTCTTTACCCTAGTACCTCTTTACCCTAGTACCTCTTTACCCTAGTACCTCTTTACCCTAGTACCTCTTTACCCTAGTACCTCTTTACCCTAGTACCTCTTTACCCTAGTACCTCTTTACCCTAGTACCTCTTTACCCTAGTACCTCTTTACCCTAGTACCTCTTTACCCTAGTACCTCTTTACCCTAGTACCTCTTTACCCTAGTACCTCTTTACCCTAGTACCTCTTTACCCTAGTACCTCTTTACCCTAGTACCTCTTTACCCTAGTACCTCTTTACCCTAGTACCTCTTTACCCTAGTACCTCTTTACCCTAGTACCTCTTTACCCTAGTACCTCTTTACCCTAGTACCTCTTTACCCTAGTACCTCTTTACCCTAGTACCTCTTTACCCTAGTACCTCTTTACCCTAGTACCTCTTTACCCTAGTACCTCTTTACCCTAGTACCTCTTTACCCTAGTACCTCTTTACCCTAGTACCTCTTTACCCTAGTACCTCTTTACCCTAGTACCTCTTTACCCTAGTACCTCTTTACCCTAGTACCTCTTTACCCTAGTACCTCTTTACCCTAGTACCTCTTTACCCTAGTACCTCTTTACCCTAGTACCTCTTTACCCTAGTACCTCTTTACCCTAGTACCTCTTTACCCTAGTACCTCTTTACCCTAGTACCTCTTTACCCTAGTACCTCTTTACCCTAGTACCTCTTTACCCTAGTACCTCTTTACCCTAGTACCTCTTTACCCTAGTACCTCTTTACCCTAGTACCTCTTTACCCTAGTACCTCTTTACCCTAGTACCTCTTTACCCTAGTACCTCTTTACCCTAGTACCTCTTTACCCTAGTACCTCTTTACCCTAGTACCTCTTTACCCTAGTACCTCTTTACCCTAGTACCTCTTTACCCTAGTACCTCTTTACCCTAGTACCTCTTTACCCTAGTACCTCTTTACCCTAGTACCTCTTTACCCTAGTACCTCTTTACCCTAGTACCTCTTTACCCTAGTACCTCTTTACCCTAGTACCTCTTTACCCTAGTACCTCTTTACCCTAGTACCTCTTTACCCTAGTACCTCTTTACCCTAGTACCTCTTTACCCTAGTACCTCTTTACCCTAGTACCTCTTTACCCTAGTACCTCTTTACCCTAGTACCTCTTTACCCTAGTACCTCTTTACCCTAGTACCTCTTTACCCTAGTACCTCTTTACCCTAGTACCTCTTTACCCTAGTACCTCTTTACCCTAGTACCTCTTTACCCTAGTACCTCTTTACCCTAGTACCTCTTTACCCTAGTACCTCTTTACCCTAGTACCTCTTTACCCTAGTACCTCTTTACCCTAGTACCTCTTTACCCTAGTACCTCTTTACCCTAGTACCTCTTTACCCTAGTACCTCTTTACCCTAGTACCTCTTTACCCTAGTACCTCTTTACCCTAGTACCTCTTTACCCTAGTACCTCTTTACCCTAGTACCTCTTTACCCTAGTACCTATTTACGTACCTAATCTCGTCGTGGTAATTTATCTCATTAAAAATGGGACATTTCACAAAATACAGCTGCACTCATTTAAATTTCATTTTCACTTCTAGTACCTCTTTACCCTAGTACCTCTTTACCCTAGTACCTCTTTACCCTAGTACCTCTTTACCCTAGTACCTCTTTACCCTAGTACCTCTTTACCCTAGTACCTCTTTACCCTAGTACCTCTTTACCCTAGTACCTCTTTACCCTAGTACCTCTTTACCCTAGTACCTCTTTACCCTAGTACCTCTTTACCCTAGTACCTCTTTACCCTAGTACCTCTTTACCCTAGTACCTCTTTACCCTAGTACCTCTTTACCCTAGTACCTCTTTACCCTAGTACCTCTTTACCCTAGTACCTCTTTACCCTAGTACCTCTTTACCCTAGTACCTCTTTACCCTAGTACCTCTTTACCCTAGTACCTCTTTACCCTAGTACCTCTTTACCCTAGTACCTCTTTACCCTAGTACCTCTTTACCCTAGTACCTCTTTACCCTAGTACCTCTTTACCCTAGTACCTCTTTACCCTAGTACCTCTTTACCCTAGTACCTCTTTACCCTAGTACCTCTTTACCCTAGTACCTCTTTACCCTAGTACCTCTTTACCCTAGTACCTCTTTACCCTAGTACCTCTTTACCCTAGTACCTCTTTACCCTAGTACCTACCTCTTTACCCTAGTACCTCTTTACCCTAGTACCTCTTTACCCTAGTACCTCTTTACCCTAGTACCTCTTTACCCTAGTACCTCTTTACCCTAGTACCTCTTTACCCTAGTACCTCTTTACCCTAGTACCTCTTTACCCTAGTACCTCTTTACCCTAGTACCTCTTTACCCTACCTAGTACCTCTTTACCCTAGTACCTCTTTACCCTAGTACCTCTTTACCCTAGTACCTCTTTACCCTAGTACCTCTTTACCCTAGTACTTCTTTACCCTAGTATCTCTTTACCCTACCTAGTACCTCTTTACCCTAGTACCTCTTTACCCTACCTAGTACCTCTTTACCCTAGTACCTCTTTACCCTAGTACCTCTTTACCCTAGTACCTCTTTACCCTAGTACCTCTTTACCCTAGTACCTCTTTACCCTAGTACCTCTTTACCCTAGTACCTCTTTACCCTAGTACCTCTTTACCCTAGTACCTCTTTACCCTAGTACCTCTTTACCCTAGTACCCTCTTTACCCTAGTACCTCTTTACCCTAGTACCTCTTTACCCTAGTACCTCTTTACCCTAGTACCTCTTTACCCTAGTACCTCTTTACCCTAGTACCTCTTTACCCTAGTACCTCTTTACCCTAGTACCTCTTTACCCTAGTACCTCTTTACCCTAGTACCTCTTTACCCTAGTACCTCTTTACCCTAGTACCTCTTTACCCTAGTACCTCTTTACCCTAGTACCTCTTTACCCTAGTACCTCTTTACCCTAGTACCTCTTTACCCTAGTACCTCTTTACCCTAGTACCTCTTTACCCTAGTACCTCTTTACCCTAGTACCTCTTTACCCTAGTACCTCTTTACCCTAGTACCTCTTTACCCTAGTACCTCTTTACCCTAGTACCTCTTTACCATAGTACCTCTTTACCCTAGTACCTCTTTACCCTAGTACCTCTTTACCCTAGTACCTCTTTACCCTAGTACCTCTTTACCCTAGTACCTCTTTACCCTAGTACCTCTTTACCCTAGTACCTCTTTACCCTAGTACCTCTTTACCCTAGTACCTCTTTACCCTAGTACCTCTTTACCCTAGTACCTCTTTACCCTAGTACCTCTTTACCCTAGTACCTCTTTACCCTACCTAGTACCTCTTTACCCTAGTACCTCTTTACCCTAGTACCTCTTTACCCTAGTACCTCTTTACCCTAGTACCTCTTTACCCTAGTACCTCTTTACCCTAGTACCTCTTTACCCTAGTACCTCTTTACCCTAGTACCTCTTTACCCTAGTACCTCTTTACCCTAGTACCTCTTTACCCTAGTACCTCTTTACCCTAGTACCTCTTTACCCTAGTACCTCTTTACCCTAGTACCTCTTTACCCTAGTACCTATTTACGTACCTAATCTCGTCGTGGTAATTTATCTCATTAAAAATGGGACATTTCACAAAATACAGCTGCACTCATTTAAATTTCATTTTCACTTCTAATTGTCGGCGTTTAATCACGCCTCTGTACGCGCCTCGCCGTTTTCGCCACCTACAGGTAACAACAGGCATTCGGGCGGGTCTTGCGATAGTTGGGCGGGAGCTCTCGACGTCAGCGAATCGTGGATGGCTGCGATTCCTCGTCTGGTGCAGAGGCGAGGTGCGATCTGCCTTCGTCGTCGATACTCCGACTCCGATTTGGAGTCGGTGAGGTCGTCGCTTCGACGCTGGTCGTCGGCGGCTTCAGATTCCCTGTTCGGCCCGTCCAATCAGACGCAGCGACGAATCAGCGACAGGTTGGCTCGAGATGTCGTCGATTTCGCGGGTAAACGACGCGATTGGAAATGAGTTCTTTTGGAAGGGAACTGATTTATTTTAAAAGGGAATTAAGATTGAGGGTAATGTATTTAGGATGTTTATATATTTGGTAGGGTTATTATCTATGATATTTAGATTTAGAGATGTATATATACATATGCATTGTACTGCTAGCTTTTAAGTTCGTTTTGTTTACATTGTCAATAAATAAGGGACAACTGGTCTGGAATCGCTCTAGGATGATTCTGAGAGCCGATATCGGTGTTTAATGTTCTAAATCCAGGCACTTTCACTTGAATACATATTTTACATGTTTTGTAACGCTTGTTCATAACATTTAGATGACCTACTAACAGAATGTGCTTTGAATGCTAAATTAAATCTAAACCGAACAATTTAAATTAAATTAAATTTATCCTCAAAGTTGATCTGTATAAATATGTTGTGAGCCTTTGTACTTTCTACTTCAAGTACCTTGTCAACTTGTCTGTACTCAATTAACTACAATTGAACACGTTTTTTTACCTAGAGTCATTTATTTGCAACTTACAAAAAAGTACCTATTTAAATTTCATAGGTGTTGATGGTATTATACATTAGAGTTTTATCTATCCGATTATGCAATTTATGCAATTAATGTTAAATTATGATTAATATTTATGCACTACGCTTGAATGAGTTATGCTTTGGCTATTGTTAGTGAACTTTCAAACAAAAATCTAAAAATAGAACAATAGGTCATTCGTAATACTAAAATATAGCAGTAAAAATTGAATATAGTTCAAAGAAAATACAATTAAATATCAAATTCCACTATTATTGAATACTACAATTTAAAAAAATTAATTTTGAATATATTTTTTACTTAATTAGAAGTTTCAATTGATATTTATTAGAGTTACTTCTTACTTAACATATATAGATTATATAATAATAGTGAAATTAATTAGAAAACTAACAAAATCTACTCACATGATAATAATATTGGACCTTTTGAGTAAATCACTAAAGTACATTTGTACTCCTTATTAGATTGCAGGCCTAAAATGATAGTATTTGTTAACTACAAAACTACTCGCGAATACGACGAATATTCGTGTAGTTACGAAATCTCATTATTTCGATGTATTTATACGATGATGTCATTCATTCACATTACAATAAAAAGCTTTTCGCAGTCGTTGGTGTTTAATGAGGCTCAATGTATGTAAATGTATGTAAATGTATGTAAATGTATGTAAATGTATGTAAATGTATGTAAATGTATGTAAATGTATGTAAATGTATGTAAATGTATGTAAATGTATGTAAACGTATGTAAACGTATGTAAACGTATGTAAACGTATGTAAATGTATGTAAATGTATGTAAATGTATGTAGATGTATGTAGATGTATGTAAATGTATGTAAATGTATGTAAATGTATGTAGATGTATGTAAACGTATGTAAACCTATGTAAATGTATGTAAATGTATGTAGATGTATGTAAACATATGTAAACCTATGTAAATGTATGTAAATATATGTAAATGTATGTAAATGTATGTAAATGTATGTAAACGTATGTAAACGTATGTAAACGTATGTAAACGTATGTAAACGTATGTAGATGTATGTAAATGTATGTAAACGTATGTAAACGTATGTAAACGTATGTAAACGTATGTAAACGTATGTAAATGTATGTAAATGTATGTAAACGTATGTAAATGTATGTAGATGTATGTAGATATATGTAAATGTATGTAAATATATGTAAATGTATGTAAGCGTATGTAAACGTATGCAAACGTATGTAAACCTATGTAAATGTATGTAAACGTATGTAAATGTATGTAAACGTATGTAAACGTATGTAAACGTATGTAAACGTATGTAAACGTATGTAAATGTATGTAAACGTATGTAAACGTATGTAAACCTATGTAAATGTATGTAAACGTATGTAAACGTATGTTAACGTATGTAAACGTATGTAAACGTATGTAAACGTATGTAAACGTATGTAAACGTATGTAAACGTATGTAAACGTATGTAAACGTATGTAAACGTATGTAAACGTATGTAAACGTATGTAGACGTATGTAAATGTATGTAAATGTATGTAAATGTATGTAAACGTATGTAAACGTATGTAAACGTATGTAAACGTATGTAAACGTATGTAAACGTATGTAAATGTATGTAAATCTATCAACCACTCCCAACCACCCCCACCACTCCCAACCACTCCCAACCACTCCCAACCACTCCCAACCACCCAACCACTCCCAACCACTCCCAACCACTCCCAACCACTCCCAACCACTCCCAACCACTCCCAACCACTCCCAACCACTCCCAACCACTCCCAACCACTCCCAACCACTCCCAACCACTCCCAACCACTCCCAACCACTCCCAACCACTCCCAACCACTCCCAACCACTCCCAACCACTCCCAACCACTCCCAACCACTCCCAACCACTCCCAACCACTCCCAACCACTCCCAACCACTCCCAACCACTCCCAACCACTCCCTACAATTCACAACCACTCCCCCCAACTCCCCACCATTCCACTCCCCACAACTCCCCACCAACTCACAACCACTCCACTCCCCACAACTCCCCACCACGCCCCACAACTCCCCACCACTCCACTCCCCACCAAATCACAACCACTCCACTCCCCACAACTCCCCACCACTCCACTCCCCACCACTCTCCACCACTCCCCACCACTCCCTACCACTCCCCACCACTCCCCACCACTCCCCACCACTCCCCACCACTCCCCACCACTCCCCACCACTCCCCACCACTCCCCACCACTCCCCACCACTCCCCACCACTCCCCACCACTCCCCATCACTCCCCACCACTCCCCACAACTCCCCACAAATCCCCAATGATCCTCCCAACTCACCACCACTCCCTATTGATCCCCACCACTCCCCACCTCTTCCCACCACTGCCCCTTCATATCTACTATCATTACAAATATATCTACAAATATATCTAACCCCTCCATTCCAATTAATTCTCCCTTATCTTACTATCATGATACCCTTATCACATCTTCTACCCTCCTTACCACTCACCACACCTCTTACAATCTCAATTGCACTCCATCATTACCCCCCTACCACTATCTATATCTATATCCTACTGTCCTTTCAACAACCACTCCCCCACCTCACCCCTATTACACATACCACTCCATAACTCCATAACACTTCTCTAACCAATACCTCAACTATTTTCTCTACCAGCCCCTTAGCACAGCTACCACTCTCCTTCCCTCTCCCCCTACCACCCCCTACCCTCCCCTGCGATACCCACTACCACTACCCTACTACTCCCTCATACTATTCCCCCTACTACGTACTAGATCCTCAACATCACGTGATAAGGTGCTAGAGAGACTTTCACATATTCACGGAGCTCCAACAATTGGATCTCACGAGTCTGGGACTTATCTCAACCATAACAGCAATCGTATATCTCCATCTAGTGTCGATGGTTTGTATTGTTCAATTTAAATCAAGACAGTTATTATATAGTAGTAAACATCACAATATACGAATATAATTATATTAGTTTAAAATAATAATAATATTATAATTGTTATAATTATTATAAATTGTATATACAAATTTTAGCTTTATAAACTTTAGCCAAACCATTTTTTTCTTTCTTTCTCTCTCTCTCTCTCTCTCTCTCTCTCTCTCTCTCTCTCTCCCTCCCTCTCTCCCTCTCCACCTCTCACACCTCTCTTTCTCTCTCTCTCTCTCTACCTCTCTCTCTCTACCTCTCTCTCTCTTTCTCTCTCTCTCTATACCTCTCTTTCTCTCTCTCTCTCTACCTCTCTCTCTCTTTCTCTCTCTCTCTCTACCTCTCTCTCTCTCTCCCTCTCTCTTTCTCTCTCTCTCTCTACCTCTCTCTCTCTCTATCTCTCTTTCTCTCTCTCTCTCTACCTCTCTCGCTCTATCTTTCTATCTCTCACTATTAATCTCTCTCTATTTCCATCTCCGTTTTTTTCTATATTACTGAATATTTTAAAGCGACATTATGAATATTTCAATTATAACGCCATCACTATAATGACAACAATAAATTAAAATCTTATAAACTCGCGCATAATAACTTTTATACAACATTATAACCATCATCTCGGTATGCATTAAGTTATGTGCCTAGCAGGCATTCTTTATAAAAGTTACATATAATTTATTATATATAATTCATGATTTTAATGAGACCTCAATCATTATCGAGTTTTACCCACTGCATTTACTCTAAATCAGTTTAACATTTTAATGTAATATTTAATGTATTTTTTCTGAAAATCTCTATAATTATGTAATTCCCATACAATGTAATATGATAAATAATAATTAGATTCTATTTATAATACATATCATTTGGTTAATTTATTATTTATTCACAGATTATCTATTAAATTGTCTAATTTGACTTACCAATAAATACTACAACTTAATTTCACGTTAATTTTTGCTAATATATGAAGTATACTATACCAGCTATATATTACATATAGTAAATATAGTATATATAGTATATATAGTACATATAGTATATATAGTACATATAGTATATATAGTAAATATAGTATATATAGTATATATAGTACATATAGTATATATAGTATATATAGTATATATAGTACATATAGTACATATAGTATATAAGTACATATAGTATATATAGTATATATAGTACATATATTATATATAGTATATATAGTAAATATAGTATATTTAGTATATATAGTACATATAGTATATATATATATAGTACATATAGTATGTATAGTATATATAGTACATATAGTATATATAGTATATATAATACACACTAGAATCTCTATTCCTCTATTTATGTAATATATACATTATTGTTAAATTTACAGAGAAGCTTTTCATATATGAATTACTATTATGATCATATTATTCTTTTCAAGGCTAAATGCAAATTTTCCACTATACAGGTACAGAGGTTTGATATTGTTATGGTAAATAATTGAAATATGGTTTTTTTTCGAATTGTGTTACACATTATTTAATAATTCCTAACTCTCTGTATCTATTACACTCAGTAAACTTACAGGCTATACTGTTCCTCCTACAATTTCTCCTTACTACTCCTTACTATTAGTACTGCGAATACTCAAGGTGGAAATGAAATATTATCTAAAAATAATTTTTAAAATTTTATTAAGAAATTATTTAGGAAACTTAAATCAAACTTAGGAATAATGATACAAAACCAATTTAACATAAGATTAATTGGGGAAGTATATCAAATATAAAATAGGTTTTAATTTTTAAACTTATACTATCACTTTTGTGCAATTGAAATATAGGATAGACTAAATGTAGAAAGTTTTTTAACGAGTTGTACTTATTTTATCTTCTTTTCGGAGTTTTATGTTTTTTATTATAAATACTGTTCTACCGAAAAACTAAAACTTTAAACTCCTTGCCATTCACCTCGTACTCCTTTCTTTAAAGCATCGCCTATACTCCTAACCTTCGTCGCCTATACTCCTAACCTTCGTCGCCTAACATCTCCTATAGCCCCACCCCCCCCGCCACCACTCCCCGCAGCTTCGTCCGCCGAGCAGATTGCGTACGGCGGAGGCACCGACACTGCCTGGTCTGTGACAAGCGGAGACGAACGCACTGCCGCCGTACCTTTACTGACGCGTCGCAGACCGACGCGGAGACGCTCGAGCGCCGGAGACCGTCGGCGACGCTCTTCGGACCGTCGAAACAACGGTACCTTTGTCTCCGTCGAATCCATTTTCTTTCTCCGCGTGCTCGCGAGTAGTAACTTTATTAAATAGGATTCCGTACCGCGATAATATGATTTGAATTTAAAATATGCTTTCCCGACTCACGCTAATAATGCCCACTAGGAGACTCGCAGAAGTACGACAGATCGCGTAGAAGGAAGAGAAGAAAGAGAGTCGAGGAACAAAGGTCGAGTCGAAGCGTTGACCTCGGACTGCCGGCGGACAGGGAGGAACAGCCCGAACCTCGGATACAACGGCTTCGCAATCAGGCTTCGTCGTTTTCGAAACAGGAACGCGTTTCCGATTGGCTGAGGAAACACAGGCAAGCTTCTTCTAGTCCGGCGGCTACTTCTAGTTCATCGTTTAAAGATGAAATCAGTTCCTTGTCCTCATCGGACGTCCGCTCCATCGAGACTATTGAACTCGCCCCCGTAGATTCGCCGACGATGACGGCAGAAGGCGATAAGCCGAGTGGAAGCGTGCAACGAAATAACTACCTCGAGATGCCGAAAAAAAACCTAAAGAACTATTTGAAATCGAAAATGAAAAAGTCGCTGAAAAGCACAAAATTGCTTATCTCATCGGATTCGCATAACCGAGTACAAAAGATTTACATAGATCCGGATAAAACCGACTCATTTTGACACGATTATTGTTAATGATTTATTGCAGTAATTAAATTGCATTTTATACATTTGTTATCGACGTTTATTTTTTTACATTTCAATTTTTAAAACTATAAAAATACAAAATTATTCTTCAATTATAAATAACGTAATTGTATGTGTGTAGCATATAGGGTAACAAGGACAATCATAGGACATTCAATTTGTAAATGCCCTTATATGGCTTTATAATATATCAGCATAATTATCATATGTCTATGTACACACTATATATATATGCATATACAACGCTTAAAACACAAGTATATATTAATATATTTACAATTTAGGTTTGGTTTAAAAGTGTCAATAGGCACGTTGGAGAAATATAGTATGAGTAAATGATTTGTATATCAAAAATATGTAGAGTTGGATAGTCGCATGAAGATGCAGGATCACATTCAATAATAATCATGTTCTGAAGATATTGATGAATGATTGCACGATTATGGGGTGGTGGGATACGAAAATACTGAATGAATTGAATTTGAAATGAAGATACGTGAGTTCATCTATGTTCCTTTATGGGTCTTCTTTTCTTTTGGGGAGGTTGAGGCAGTTCACAATGGTCAACTGTTTATAGTGGCTAGATTAGAGATCATTTATAAAGGGTACGACGTTCCACAAATGCACTAAACAATACTAATTACACCAAAAATAGCTTTATGGGGATTTTACTTTAATCAATTAATTGCATTTAGAACAACCACATTTAATACAGTTAACAACAATTAAGACAAATCTAACGAATAAATAATAATGCTTTATTAAAATTTATTTAAAATAATTGATTAACTGATAAATTGATAAACGTAAAAATAACAATGATAAATTGATGATGATAATTGTCAACAAATTGATTAATAAATACTGGCGTGATATTTCAAACAATCTTGTGGCACAAACTTATTTCTATAGTAGGAATAGTCTTAAACCTTTAGCTTTGCTAGATCTCGTGGCACGCTTCACTGACACCTCACTATTTGGGGTCAACGGTTTCATAATAGGCAATAGTTTCTTGTTTTTCGTATCTAAACAAAAGTTTGAATGTTTAGACCACCGAGAACAATGGTTTTGATTAAATAGAGACGACAATAGAGTTGTCGGTAGCACACGTACCTTTGCTGATGAGTTCCGAGATGGGCAGGGAGTCTTCGAGGGTAGTATGTACGCTATTGTGGTGGTGGGCAAGTCGATTGGTGTCGGCTTCGCAGGTTGGTAATTCCGCGGAAGCGTCGGGGGTGATTCCGGGCTTCAAGTCGGAGACGTCGTTCGCGGACACCGGGGGAACGTGTAGGGCGGAGTCGATGTCGTGTTTCGACGTTCGATGCAGCCTCACCGACACCGTAGACGTCGCGATGGCGCTACTGGCTGTTGTAACGGTGGCGCCACCCATAGTTACGCTAGCGGAGGTGGTAGCGGCGTTACGCTTGGCTGCCTGAAGTTTCCCGGCCACCAGGGACTCGTCGAAGAAATCCGTTGGCTTGGAGACGCGCTTCGAACTCCGAGTAGTTCGGCCGCCGCCGCCAGTCGGCGATCTGCACGTCGAAGAGGTTTCGCTGGCCTCGGTGTCGGAGCAGTGAGCGTCGGGACGAGAGTTGCCGTTGCGTTGAGGCGATCCGCAAGGCGATAGTTTACGCTTGAGCGAACGCGACGAAGCCACAGGTTCCTCCTTGTGTTGTTGTTGGTGTTGTTGGTGGTGTTGATGGGGGTTGTGGTTGTGGTGGTAGCGATCGTCGCCATTGGTAAGTCCCGGCTTCGAGGATATCTTGGTCGCAGCTTCGACGACGGTATTGGGTCTTTTCAGAGGGGCATCGTCGTCATCGTCCTCTTCGTCGCTCAGCGCTTTAACCTCAGATTCATCCTCGTCGAGTTTAGTCGGAGGAGGAGGTGAATGGGCAGGGGAAGAGGAAGGAGAAGATGGATGTAGAGTTGCATTGGCGCACTTGTCCCCGGAGGTCAAATGGTTGGCGATGCGGTTCAGGGAGACGACGGGCTGGTTCAGACGATGCCGGGCTCGACCTATCACGGTGGTCGGGGTCAGCGCGGGTGTTGAAGCCCCCTTAGACGGAGCGTCCAGCGACGGAATCGCCTGCACCACCTTGCGAACGGATTGCGTAAGGCAGCGAGCGTAACTGGGTTCGGCCAGAAGGTTGTCTCGTTGTTCGGGTGCAGTAGACAATGGGGCCGAACAACGGGCCGCCACCCGTATCATGGTGGCAGGGCGAGTGGGGTTGCAGGGAGTGGGAGACGGCGAGTCAGCAATCACTATAGGACTGCTGATGTTGCTACAGTCCATAGTTGGGGGACTAGGAGTATTCGTCTGCAGCTGTCGTCGTTGATGTTGTTGTTGTTGTTGTTGATGTTGTTGTTGTTGTTGTTGATGTTGCTGTTGTTGATGTTGTTGTTGTGGTGGTGGTGGTTGTGGTGGTTGTTGAGGTTGAGCGCCGGCGTAGGAACTGGAAAGACGAGTCATAGTCAATATGGTCGCCTTGGCAACGGTACTCGCAGTTGGATGAGTTGCTGTTGACAGTTGCAGTTGAATAGGTTTGTTATCTGTTTGTGAAATGCAATATAATCTGTAATTTAACGCTAATTTTCAAATTAGAATCTACTCACGGTACTCGTGGTCTGTAAAATATTGTAATTATAAAAACAACTCTGCCAATATTATATTAATGATTTGTAGTAATTTTAAAATGTTAGAACTTTATTTTGTAAATATTTAAATTTATATAATATAATTAATTATACATATGTAATATTAAATAATATATTTTAAATTATATTAAACTAAATAATAGTCCTTGATACATATATGAATACATGTTATTAAATATATTTGCATGAGTCATGTGATTAAATATAATTATCGATTGTATAATAAATGATCTTTTTATATATTTTTATGTAATCTATCTATTTATAGCAGTCATATTAAATAATAACCTCAACAAAGTAATATAAAGAACAACAATAATAAACACATTTAATACTAATTCAATACCTAATTCATTAATTGGAATTATTTTGCTGACATTTACATCTCCATTTACAATAGGTCCATTGGTTAGATCATTTATTAGAGACTTTGAATCTTGTTGAACTTTATCTATAAAAAATAGTAATTAAATAAAATATGCAATTATAATTAATACATAAAAGTTATCGTAATTTATATTTTATAGAAAAAATTTTAAAAATGCATTTATTTTTAGAAATTTTAATTTTAAGGATTTTACAAAATATTTATGTTAAATTAACATAATTAAAATTAATATAATTATATAATTATAATATATTAAATCATAAAATATAACTATGTACAAGTTTTAAAAATTTTATTCACATTAATTATGTGATCAATATTGATATGTATAATTTTCATTTCTCCAATCTAGATATAAAACATAATTAGATTTTACTAAACAGTTATAAAAGATTTTTTAAATAACAGATATTATGTTTAGCTGAATATTATAAATTCTCAATAAATATTTAAATTTTATTCCGTTATATTATTACATTTTTTAGTGCAATAGATGTCCAACAGATTAAATAATTACTTTTAAAATATAAATTTTATTTTAGTGCTATATATGTTATTTGTTTATAAACATATGGAAAAATAATCGCTTTCGTTGGTCCATAAAATAGATTATATCATGAAACTATTAATATAATGTATACAAAAGTATTTATAATATTAATCATAACATAAATATACAAATATTAATGTTTTTTTACTATAAAATATTAAAGTAGTGGTAAATTAAACCAACATGGAAAGAGATTTTTTATTTTCCATTAATGAAATTTGTAACTTCCAATTTTACTGAATTAAAAATAAAATAAAAGTATGTATAATCATTGCAGAAAATGTAATATTCTTTAAAATGGTGTTATAATAATGATTAAAGTAACAGTTGTGATATTTATATGTAGATATACGTTATACCCTTTTTAAATATATTTGTTAGAATAAATAACATGGTTTTTTATCATACTAAATCGAATGAACAACACCAAATTATTTATGCAATAAAAAAACACTTATTACTATAAAACTAGGTTAAATATATTATTTTGTAATATAAATGCAAATAGATAATTATAGATTATTTTTTATAATAATGCTATTATCTTTTGAACGGGTTTTAAATCATCAAATTTTATAGTTAGAAAGCTCGTTAGCAGAAGAAATGGTAGACATATTTTAAATTTAACGATTTCGTTATTTGTATTTATTCATATAAATATCCAGATTACATTCGGGTTTATTAATGCAATCAATCTACCAAATTCATTATTATAATTTATCAAATATGTTTTAATTACAATGTTTTTTAACTTTATTGATCACATTTTTCTATCACTTTAGATTTATTATTTTCATACGATAAACTTTATATTATAAAGTATCATAATGTAAGTAAAAGTATCATAATGTAAGTATAAAGTATCGTAATGTAAGTATAATGTAAGTATAAAGTATCGTAATGTAAGTATAATGTAAGTAAAAGTATCATAATGTAAGTATAAAGTATCGTAATGTAAGTAAAAGTATCATAATGTAAGTATAAAGTATCGTAATGTAAGTATAGATATTATTTTCACGCATAATAGAATATAATTATTATGCATACTAAATATTTATGTGAAGATGTGAGAAGTTAGTTTTTCATTCGTGAGAGGAAATTAAAGGCTAATTTAAAAGGGCTAATATAAAAATCATAGAAAAATGGTAATTCAAATTTATTTTCGCTAATAAATAAGATAACATGTATAACTAATTTTTGCTCTGTTTATTATGAGTGATAAATTCCAACCTAAATTTTATTTCACGGATTGTGTGCATACATTATGATGGTGATATGGAAGTAATCCAATAAATTATATATGTAAAATGGGTGACCTAACAAATTTAATTATTATCAATAAAAATGTATCACACTTAATAATAAGTAAATAGCCTAATAACATGTAATAAAAAAATTAAATTAAAAATGTAACATACAAAAATAATTATTTTGGTTTTTTAATAATCTTTTTTAACTAGTATTGTAAATAATCAATAATTAAATACTTCATTGTTCAAATGAATCTGAAATAAGTTTTACATAGATATTATTTATCACATATTAGAAAGTAGTTATGTCTTTATTATATGATTTATAAATGTTTAGATATATTCTATAATGGAATATAAAAATTAGTATATAAGTAATATTTGAAATAATTAAAACTTTATTAAATAGTTAAAAATATATTAATTTAATTCTTTATAAGTTATATTTTAATAGTTTAAGAGTGATGTAATAGTTTTGTAAAATCCTTTATTATAAAATTCACAAGTTTGTATTTATATATACATCGAGCCAAATTGCTCAAAGAGAAAAACCTTGTATATGTAGAATCACAGATGAGGGAATGGGTGAGCTGTTGTCTAGAGCGGAAGGTCCGCGATGAGTTACATTTGCGGCAACGACGCGAGAGAGCGAAGCTGAGTCAACGAGGCTAGGCGAAGACTTGGCGACAACGTTACCGACGACGTTACCGACGACGTTACCGACGACGTTACCGACGGTGGCGATGGCATTGGCTATGGCAGACGAGCGTTTGTTAATCAGTCCGCTCTCCAACAAACGCACCACCTCGTTGTGGTTGGCGATTTCGCTTTTCGTCGCTTCGCCGGAGACTCGGGCCAATGGATGAGCATTTGCTGTCGGAGTGCTCGGGTCCGGAGTGCCGTTTTTACAGCCGACGGTGGCGGCGTTCGCTCGCAACGAAGGCGACGAGGAGCTCAGGGAACCGAAACTCGACATCGGGGGCACGTCGGAGAGAACTCGGGTGATATCGGCGGTGTCGAGTACGTTTAGCCAACTGTTGGCGCCGGTGGTAGGAGTAGCGGTGCTAGTCTGAGTAGCGACGGCGTCGTTGGGTAACACGTTGTTGATACTCATTACAGCCTGCGCGGGGCGATAACTAGTCAATGACGTCGCGGTGCCGTTGCCGCTGGTAACCGCGAAGCCTCCGGGTTGCCGGGGTAACGACTGTTTACGTACAGGTTGGTAGGCGGGCATGGGATGCCGTTGTATAGTGGGGTAACGCGAGTGGGGCAACACGCCGAAGCCCCTCTCGAGGCTGCCGATTGCCGGACTACAAGATGGAGTTCTCGTGGGGATGCCACCGGTGGGGATGCCTCCCGTCGGCGACGGGGTTACCGAGGGAAAGCGTTGCTGTCCGGTGGGCCGTTGTTGCAGGGGCATCGGAGAGTAGGGCAAAGAGGCGTCGGGTTTGGCATAGCATGGCGGGGGCGGTCTCAGCGGACTGGCGACCAATCGCGTTTTAGTAGCCGCCATTGTGGGTGACGTACTGCTGGACACACCCCCAGAGGCCGCCGCCGTAGATATGTGAGTGTTACCGGGCATGGACTGGGCATCCGTCGAGGAAATGCTGGCCGAAGCCCTGTTCTGAGTTTGGGCCAACGCCGTGTAGATACTGGTTAGTTGGTTGGTAACGTCTTGCTCCGCGACAACGTTTGCGGAAGATCTGCCGCAACCGGACATGGATTTCTTTTTGCGAGGTTTGCGAGGTTTCGACGGAGAAGTGGCAACATCGAGTGTTTGCTGTTGTTGCTGTTGCTGTTGCTGCTGTTGCTGTTGTTGTTGTTGTTGTTGTTGTTGCAGTTGTTGGTGTTGAGACGTGGTAGAATGTCTCATGCGAATCGTGCCCGGGGACGCCAGACCCATGGCGGACAAAGGTTGTCCCACGTTCGGCGAGTTGCACGTGGGTGGAATGGTCAACACGACGCCAGACTGTTGGGATTGCAGTTGGCTCTGTTGGTGCGTGAAGTTGGCGGCGGCGGCTGCGGCTGCAATTGACGCGGCGTCGTTCTGCAACAGGTTGACGAGCAACGGCGACGAAGACGTTATTCCTTTGTTGGCGAGTCCGGAGTTAGGCTGCAGGTTGGTCTGGCCGTGTTGTTGAGCTAACGTAGTGTTGATGAAGCGAGGCGGGGTATGGGGCGATTGCTGCCCGGGTGTAGAGCAAGGGGATACCGCCCCCGACTCCTCTTTTAATTGTAGTGGGGCGTGCGGTATATTGGTCTTGGACAGAATGATCTGCGCGTTGGTTTGGTTATGTTGGCGAATACTTACATTCTGAGGGATAGGCTGAGAATGTTGGGGCAACGACTGAGTTTGTTGAGAGTGTTGTTGGGAGTGTTGTTGAGAGTGTTGTTGGGAGTGTTGTTGAGAGTGCTGTTGGGAGAGTTGCTGGGATTGTTGTTGGGAGAGTTGTTGGGATTGCTGTTGGGATTGCTGTTGGGATTGCTGTTGGGATTGTTGTTGGGATTGCTGTTGGGATTGTTGTTGGGATTGTTGTTGGGTTTGGTGTAGGTGTGGTGGTGGTTGTTGTAGGTGAGTCTGTTGCGGGTGAGTCTGTTGTGCGTGTGGCTGTTGTGGGTGTGGTTGTTGTGGGTGTGGCTGTTGTGGGTGTGGCTGTTGTGGGTGTGGCTGTTGCGGGTGTGGTTGTTGCGGGTGCGGGTTCGGCTGTTGCGGGTTCGACTGTTGCGGATGCGATTGCTGGGTATTCGGCTGGGGTTGATGATTGGGTCGAGGGTGAGATTGTTGCGGTTGAGGTCGGGGTTGAGATATGTGCGGGTGCGACTGCAGGTGGCTAGAGTGGGGTTGGTTGTGCACCATCTGGTGGGGCGTCTGTTGCTGCGGGTACGCGATTTGATGTTGTTGGGAGAGCGGTTGCGGTTGAACATGTCGTTGTTGAGCCGACGGGTGAATGCTCGAAGCCGACGGGTTCATGACGTGAGGCGTTTGCTGACGCACGAAGCGTTGGGGTCGACTGGGTCGTTGGTGTTGCGCGATCATAACGTTACCGGACCGCTGGGTGGCGGGGTGTTGGTCGAAGCCCGGAGACGGAGAGGAGGCAGGCAAACCGACGTTGTGGTGGGGTCGCGACCTCATGAAGAATGACTCGAAGAATTTGACTCCCGTGCGCTCTAGGTATTCGGAGATCTGGGCGCGGTCGGAGTGTTTGCGATTGGGAGGAGTAGGCACACGCGAAGCGGTGGCGTCGGACTCGGAAAGGCTCGACGTCGAGGGTTCGGAGAGTCGCGACGTCGAGGGTTCGGAGAGGTGGGAACGAGGTGGGAACGAGGCAGTCGGTTGGGTGTTGAACAGCAGTTGCGTGGGCTGAGTTCGACCGGCCAGGGTAAGAGAGATCAGTCGGTCACCTTCGATCTGAACTCCCAGCACTCCGAGGGCCAGCAAGGAATCGGCCCCTTGTTCGGCTAGTACTCGCAGACGTCGAGCTGCCTCTCGTGGAATGTTGAAGGTCACTCGTACGCTATTCCACGGCTCAACTTTGGTCAGTACTAGTTTCTCATCTTCGTCTAAGTGGCGGCGTTATATTATTGGTTTATAGGATAAGGGCATTCTGAAATAGCAAGATATATGATGATGCTTAAGCATTTAGATCAATAATAACAAATAATAGTTATTAAATAAAGTTAATTCAGATTTTATTAGATATCATTATTTATATACAAATTCAAAATGTAATTATTATATATTATGAATATTTAAAATCTAAACACTACTATATATAAATATATGTGTATGTAGGCATGACACCAGGTGATACAATTGAATAGCATAAGAGTAAAATATTTTTATAACAAATGATATAATATAATTGATAATACTTTATCATATGATAAGCTAGATAAATGAATGATTACTCACCTTTAGCGATGAGATGCTTAAGTTTCAGGCTGAAGTCATTCAAACTCGAATGGAAATCGGGATCATAATAATCACCTTTACAGGTGAGTATCATTTCTATATACCCATCGACCCCCATTATTGGGGAAAACCTATATATGTTTTAGAGTAATTAATTTATTATTTTATATAATTTTATATAATAATTATATTTAATAGTATATATATATATATATATATATATATATATATATACTTATGGTGTGTTCTTAATTGTAAATATATAAATAATATATATTCTACTATAATATTTATTATATTATGTAATAGGCATGATAGAAAATCAAAGTATCAAAATAAACAATTATGTTTTATTTGTTTTATTATACTGTTTGTAATAATTTTAAGGAAAATACAATTAAAATAAATTAAAAAGTTATAATTAATATCATCATATATAAAATTAATATCTATATATAGTTATATTAAATATATTTATATTTACAAGAATTAAATAGACCAAAGTATAAACATCTATATAAGTAGACTAAAGCCAATATAAATTTATTTCACAGTACACTATAAAAATATATTAGATATTTATGATATATTGTTATATTGTAAATTGTACTTGTAAAAAGAAAATTTGTTTTTATAAAATAAGATATTCAACTAAGGTATTAATTGATAACAGATATATATATATATATATATATATATATAAATATATAAATATATATATATAGTATGCAGTTAAATTTAACATATTCTAGGTAATTGATTTGATGTATTGCATAAGTATTATATATTAAGATATTGTGGTATTATTTACTGGGATACTGATGTAAATATAATAAAGTCAAAACATTATATATAAGTATATTCAAATATTTCAGGATTCATAACAATGACTCATGATCATCACATGCACTGATGCATCATTCAAAAAGCATAATAAATGGGAAACATTGATATATATTGCATAACTATAAATATTAATATACATTTTATATATATTAATATAAATAGCTATAACTACTAAAATAAATAGCCATAAATATTAATCTCAATTTACATAAGTATTAAATACGTATTAAATATGAATTAAATATGTATTAAATATGTATTAAATATGTATTAAATATGTATTAAATATGTATTAAATATGTATTAAATATGTATTCCATGTGTAAGAAATAATAATAGTTATGGATAATAATAAAATATAGCATATTGAAAGAATAATATATATAATAATATCCTATTTATATAAAGCATATGTTAAATTAATGTATTTTTATCATATTTACAAATATTATATCATATACAAATTATTAAGTAAATAACTAATTAAAAAATAGTATATTATAGAATATATTAATATAATTTAATAATTAAATCATTATTATAATTATTACAAACGTATTAAGTTTAAGAATATTAAATATATTTATATATTTATATATATATATATATTTATTTATTTATATTTATTTATTTATATATATATATTTATATATATATATATATATTTATATATATATATATATATATATATATAAATATATAATACAACTAAAGGACAAAACAAAAACTAATTTTTTTTGATTCCAGTAATAGTCTAACATCTAAATATGCTTAACTCAAAATGTAAGAATATATGTAAGAATCAATCATTAAGGTAAATGATTTCTAATGGATTAATGATCTTTATTATATAGAAATAATCTTACTTTAAATAGTAGGTGTTGACAGATAGCATATGCAAGTTTGAAAATATATGAAAACTAATTTTCTATAGTAAAATCTATATGTTTAATATTTTATAAAATATAATTATAATAATGTGAACTATTTTTAAAAAAATATATCCATTTTTAACGCATATGAAAATAAATAAATAAAGGCTATTTACTATCAAATGTGTCAGGAAATAATTTACCTTATTACATATAACGGTATTCGGGATACATGGTAACCTATTATTTGAAAAAATATAAGTAACTAGTTAACCAATATATAATAGCATATGTGATACTGCAATAAAACTATAACTTAGGAAATACATAAAATAAAAAAGAAGCCATACTTATATATAATATAGAGCAAAATAAGTAAATTAAAAATAACTATATTTTATCTTAAAAACATATTTACTTAAATAATAAATTTCAAAATTAATCGATTATGCGTTTAATCAAATTTTATAATTTAATTAACAGTATTTGTATACGTTTCGTGGCGAGTAGGAGCATGAAATGTACGGGTAGTTACAATTTTAAAATGGAAATGTCTATATATCTAAAATGGTAATAATAAATCTATACATACTATTATATTATTTACATTTATTTTTCAATATTAATATTTATACGCGTATATTATATTTACCTGTTAAGGAATTTTATCCGTTCAAATATGTAGTAATCGAGAATGCCATTGAACAATAACAAGTACCGCCATTTGCAATATATTTATGCTCATGCGCAAAATCACTTGCAAACTAAATTCAGGGTATAACACCGCTAGACGTCGTTTACCATAATAATTTTAAATTTACTAGATTATAAGTTCTATTAAAAGTTTACATTTTAAATATTATAATAGGATCACTGTATCATTTTTACAGGCTGTATTGACACCACAATGTCTGAAATTATGTTTCGTTACACTTAAATTGAAATAGTATTCGCTTAAATCTACTAATTAATAAAAAATCATGTGATGTTATTGACCTAGTTTATTTGTAAAACATATCATATAAATATTTATGCACCGTAATATTATATCATACAATAATATTATTAATTTTTAGTCTATCATTATATAATAGTAAAACTAATTTATTAATTTAATACAATTTATAGTTATTAGATATCATTTAAAAATAAACAACTTGAAAATTAATTCAAAACTAATACAAACTGTTTTTAAAATAAATTACTGATATATGTTTATATATATAATAGCATTAGAATATTAGAGGATATAATGTATACATTTTGCTTGTATGATTTTATAACAAATTATAATATATATACATATTGTATTTAAAACTATTGCCAATTGAAATTCATTTATATTTTTTATATTTGAATTCTATTCATATTATCATTGAACGTAAATACCAATTACATTTTGCTTCAATTGGCATGTATTCAAATTCTATTGGTATATTTATAAATAAATATATTATATTGCCTACAGATAAACTGTATATGAGTATATGTATTATATACATATATTGACACACTCATATATGAACGTTCGTATAATCGTAATTTCTTATTTAATAATCAATTTTAATTTAAGTATATATCTGTTATGCTTTAGTAATAAGGGTTAAATTATAATATTGTATGAATTAAATGGAAGTGCAAAATTATGAAAATAAAAGTGAAATAGTTATGTAACAATATATATAGTATAAAATGTATGTACTTTGTACAAAACTGATAACGATAATAATAATTAAATATAGTCAATAAAGTTCTTTCATTTTTTTAATTGCATAATTTCTTTATATTATTTTTTATTTTTGTAAATCACAGGATTTTACAAAACTATTTCACCACTCTATTTGCTGGAAATTTGTCATGTAACTTTATGTAATATCTGTTATATTATGACATACGATTAATAATTTTATAAACAATATTCTGTTGTGTTATATAAATATTTTAAATACAAAATAAATATATATTTTAAATAGACATAAAAAAATGTTCACCTTTGTCATATAATAAATAACTCAAATCTTCTGGTTATTATATATTATTTTACTAATCAAAAAAAACAATTCCTCTGTGTAAACAGAGTTATGTAATAGCTTTATATACTCATTTCATGTTATAAAAATTATGGGTTAACATAAAAGAAAATTTATCATTAAAAAAATTTAAATACCTGGATTGTTTGCTCTGCTCACAAAAAATCACGTGTTGTAATTATTATAAATTCTTATATAATTATTTTAATATATAATATAAATACTAATTAAATATATTATCTCTTTTACTATATCAGAAGAAATCTAAAATGACATCAATGGTTTTTGGACTTATTGTAAAATAGAATGTAATAAGTAATTCTGAGGAGACCTTCGTAGTTTGTTATATCATAATTTACAACAGTGTTATAGACAGGTAATCTTGGATTTTAGTTTACAGCGATAGATATATTTATTATTAATAAATAACATCATATGATTTAATTTAATATCATTACTCAAGAAACCAGAGGTAATTTTAATTTGTTTATTATATAATAAAAGTGAAAATTTATTGATTATTTGTACTTAAAATAATTATATAAGATTGTATAATATCATCATCTAGTTTCTTGAGAATATATATAAAAAGTATAATAAATTACTTTTAAAAATTCTCACATTTTTTTAAAAATAATTTGCTACCATTATAATTATAATAATTATATAATATTGCAGTATTGTTGTGAAATACAGCATTTAATAAAATTATTAATTCAATTCAATATAAATCAAATATAATTAATTTCTATATATAATAAATAAATTATTGTTGAATATATATTAATGAACAAAATATAAAATATGTATAACAAATATATTTATTTATACATTTTGAATGTAAGTGTAATATATTCGATAAGAAAAATTAATTTTTTAATCTAATCATCATTTTCATCTTCATCATCTCCAGCCACTTCTTTATTAGCCTCTTCAAGTTTCTCTAGTTGCTTAGCTAATTCTGCATCTTCAGTGTCAGAAACTACTTTAGGCTGCATAAGAATCAAATGTAAATAAATTGTATGACTAGTTACTTTTTTTATTCAAAAATGTAAAAACAAATAATAATTTTCTTATTGTTATTAATAAAATAGATATTTTGTACAATATTTGAGAATATAGTGGTCCTGGCAATAGCATGAGAAGATATTTGTGAATATAAATTAACTCAAAATTAACAGCTACAAAATTATATTATTTAAAAAATTAAAATGTAAGTATTTAGAATTTTGTATTTAATGTCAATTTCATAATGAACACCAGACACATTTTTTATTAAAGTTTTTACAAAAATGCCTTATTTATATTTGAATATTTAATTATTAATTCAAGTAAAAGGATAAAATACATACATATAACTTGAACAAGTTCAATATACCATTCTAATAGTTATTTCTTATTTAACACAAATATTATTATCCTTAGAGATATTTATCAACAATTACAATCCGAAGAAAAATATCTTGAAAATTATTTAAAATTATGCATTAGTTAAATATCAATTTAATGACTTTAGGTGTATTCTACTGTAAATAAATATGAACTTTGAAATTAAATAAATAAATAGTCTAAATGAAATATATACATAATTTAAATGGAATAATTATTATATAAAATATTCATAATCAGATTGATTAAATGACTTTTAATTTTTATTAAGGCATAGATCATATTATAATTGCAAAATAAAGTACATAATATATATATAAAATTAGAAAATTTATATTACTAACAAAGGTAATTAATTATGAAAAGATGTATTATATACATTTTAACACAAAAAAATAATATATAAATTTTATATGTGTATGATATATTTATTTTATATTGCTTTTGAATATATAACATATGATATTGTGTATTTTGTAGTAATCTTTAAAATAAATAATAATTTCATATTTATAGTTTATGTTATAATCTATTTTAATAGTTAAAAAAACTTAAATTTATTTGAAAAACTAGTGATGTCTATAACCAAGTTACAAAATAATTATTTAAACTAAGTGTTAAATAAATAATTATTAAAACTAAGTGTTAAATAAATAAAGAATTATTTAAAATCTTAAAATTGTAAATTATATGGTAAAAGAAAAAATAATATAAAATGTAATTGTAATATAATATAAATGTAATATAAAAAGTCTTAAATTAATATATAAATAATATTCCACTAAGTATAATGTGCATCATGAATACACTGTTGCTTAAGAAATCAAAATCATACAAATTCATTTAAATATTTTAAATTTAATGTCATAAATTATAAAACTTATTTTCACATCATCTTTAGCAGGGCTCAAATTAATATTGATATTGATTTATTAAGTAAAAAGTCTGGTTAAGTCAATATAATATCTAAATATTTAAGCTTTACTGTTAAGATTATCAGCCATAATAAAATATTAAAAAAATAATTTGTTAATTTATATGTTAAACTAGTGGAAAACATACTAACTGCCATGTTCATGGTGAAGGTACCACCTCTCTCTTCAATAATGCCTTTGATCTTTTCAATGGCTTCATTCATTCGTGCAATTCCATCGGCACGTTCCAAGGTTTGAGTTGTCACCACGAAAAGGGGCGGGGCTATTAAATTCACCTGCTTACGAAATACACGTTATTGATAGCAGTAAAGAAGTGATATAATATTTGATGGGCGCATTTATGAAGTCGGTGTAAAGTAAAATAGTGGCGACCTTAATTGGCATGTCTTCGGTTGACATGGAAACTCCACCACGTAGGGCATCCTTAATTGCATCGATGCCTTCATACGTGTAGCATGACACCTCAATATCCGAACGAATCTTGACAGCCTGCGGAGTCAGTCGACGCTTGATGTTGTGTAATAGACAGGCTCTGGTTTTTTCATTGAGATTGCTGAGTTCTTCAATCACTTCAGGGTTACTAGAAGTGGTGACAGCGGTAGAGTTATTAGTGATGGGTAGGGTTATAGTAGTTACATAATCTGGTAATAGGGGTTGAATTATAGAAGATGGGATATTAGGTTGATTATAGGAAATGAACTATGGAGCTACAGGAATTGTAGGGGTTAAGTATGGAGGGATATAGAGGAAGTACTGATAATGGCATATGCTATAAAATGCAATAAATATGTACAAATCAACCTTCACTGAAATTCTATTTTTATTCCAATATTCATATAATTATTTTTAATAAAATAATAATAACCAAATATTTATACATAAAATTAAAAATAATAATATTCCTGGTAAATTACATAAATATAATAAAACACAACATCAAAATAGTATAATATATAAAGGTATAAATCTATAGAACAATTATAATTTAAATATTAAAGAAATAAAAAATGATAAAACATTCAATAAAACTAATGCGTTATTACATTCATACCACAATAAAATCTAGATAATCTGTAACTAAAATAATCAAGAGCTAAAATACAAAACTTATTTATTATCAACTTAAGATGGTAATTATAATGAATTTGATTCAAATTTGAGATTTACTTGATTTTTCTGCATGAGAAGATCAACTAATACTAATACTACTATTATATATTTTATTATCATTACTTATAAATAGCATGGCTTTAACTGAGCATATGATTTTAGAGATTGAGGAAATGTCATTAAAACTCTATATTAATATCGGGCAATTTAACTGAGTCCGATCAACTAATATGGGACTGGTCAATCCAAGATAATCTCTACTAAATGAATATGCAAGGACATTCACAGTTATGCTATAAGCGTGAATTTATACGTGAAAAATGTCATCTCATTATAAATGCTCCAAGATAATGTTACAGTAGTTACTCACGTTATGGCAAGCTTGAATGCCTCGTAACAGGCGCCTGGGTGTCCATACTTGCGATCGAAATACCATGCCGAATTGTTGTAAAGTTCTTCAAGTTGATCATCGGACTTGTAGTCGAGGATTTCTGCGACGTGTCGAAGTATGCTATTTACCTGGCAGTGATTACGAATACTAAACATGAATGGTACCCTAGAACGAATTAAATAGCATGTTATATTTCTAATAAAAAATGGAATTTTAAAATTACTTAATATTATTAAATCCAACACATTTTCCCTTTGCAAATTTTTCTTCGCATTTTTCTACTTCTTCAGATGATACTCTTCTTTTCGATAAATCAATGTAACCTATATATTATGACTATAAACAATATTTATAAAATATTTTTTACTTACATATATATAAATTTATGTGTCACCTATGTCATGAATAGATACTTCTAAAATAGAATTATAACCTTTATCTTTGTCGACACGAATTACAACAACGCATTCATCTCGTCCAACTCTGATTAATTTATTAATAGATCGGATACGTCTCCGAGACAATTCTGAAAGCAAAATCATACCCTCAATATTATTATATTCTAATAAGTGGACATATGCTCCCATTTCAGCAATTGATTTAACAGTAACAACAACAACATCTTCACATTCAGGGAATTTATGTTCATAAAATCGACAAGATATCGGCATTTTGATTTATGTTTGTAAAATCTGGAAAAAAATACATGATAGTTATGGGAAAGTTTAAATATGATAATAAATATTATATTTACATTTAATTAAACTATTAAATATACCATAACATATTTGTTTATCAAATGTTGTATTGTATATATTATATTTTAATATATTGTTTATACATTATATTATATATAGATTAATAATTTTTATATTTTTAAAATACAATATTGTAATTACATAAATATATATCCATATCGATATTCAATATACATTATCAATAATTTAAACGTATCGATGATAATTATTCTCACCGGTACATTTTAAATAGCAATTTAAAAAATAGAAAATATCATTCAAAATAAGAAAGAATATGGCATACAATTTTAATTAATATAAACAAAATAAAATTATAATTTCATGTATTTTTAAAATGCCGAACGTAATGTACCCATTATATACAAAGCACCTATATGGTAAATTATATATATATAATAAATATAATGAATTGTACAGAATAACATACCGATATCAAATATTAATCCGTTGAAAATCTTACAATATAATGATGAAATTATAAAAAATTCACATGGAATTTAGATGATGAGAGCCGGAAGTTTACCAAGTAGATTTCATATTATTGTAATCACAAAGACAAGAAAATATTTATGCAAATAATAGATTACTTATGTTTATATTTATTGAGATATATACTATTAAAAACTTCAATATTATAAATATGAGTCGCACGTCGTGCGACTAGACTAAACTGATTACCGGATGTAATTATAACATGGAGGCAAATGTTTTGATGAGAAATATATATGATCATATGACGTGGGTCGTACGTATAATCAGTTTAGTCTAATATAAGCTTATGTACAAATGTGTACCTCTACACATTTGTAGCTACATAAAAGTCCACATATCTCACTTGTCGATAATATTTCCCCCATGTATTTGAACGTAGTATAAACATCTAATTTAATTATAGAAATTAAAATTTACATTATATAATTTATATATTTAATATTACCTTGTATAATTATATTTGGCGACACATTTGACCTAAGATTAGAAAGTAGTACCAACGGAACTATCTTATAATTTAGAAATGTATTTTTATATTAATAGTTAACTAGTACATTTAATTAATTTAAACAACTCGTATACCATATACCGCATATTAGATGTGTCATAAATCTTAATAGTATTTGTAGATGGATAGGTTATTTTTTTTTTAAATTAAAGTTTATTTATTGACTTATATTAGGAAATAGTATTTATTTAAGTTACCAATTAGATTAAAGTATACTTATAAAAATCTAATATTCTTTTATATTCAATTTATATTATTAATATTTCTCACAACCTAAATGCAATATAAACTCTCATATCCATTAGGAATAATTAACGCTAATATATATAATCAGTGATTCGTTTTCATGTCATTCAAATAGGCCTATATTATCCATTCACTCTAATAAAATGATAATGTTTCAAATACTAGAATACATGAACTACGTAAATCCCCTATCTATTGTAGAGATACGCCAATAATCCCACTTATGATATAACCATTTTGACAAATCTTTACTAGAAAATAGCGCTTTTTTTACAACACTTTGATGCAACCATTTAATATTGTACTAGAATACGGTGAAAAGTAGAATCATTGTCTTGAGTTCATTGAAAAGCTTTGGTAACGTATCATGATATATATCGTATATTCTATATCGTAAAATGACTATATGGAACAATACACCTACTTGTAATAATAACGATGTATTACAATAGGTTATTAAATATTAACATATTGGTGTTAACGTATTTGTTTGATTTTGAAAACGAACATAAGTAAATATTTCGTAAACCACTGGTTGGTGTCGTGTAATCATACTAATATAGTGATATAAATTTAATATGATATTAAGTATATCACATTGCTATACTGAATTCATTCTATTATACCACGGGGTAAAATACTTTTGATAGGGAAGGGTCTCTTCGATTACCTCATCAACGTATATTTCTTCACGTGTCATACAGAATACCATTGTCACCACTCCGCTATCTATACAAAGGCCATTAGTTTCCAATATACTTTAACATCATTAAGAACAGTTACATTGTATGGCATATACTACCATCAAACTTGAAGATATATATTATTATATTGGTATATAACAATATAGTAATATAAAATATATAATTATCTAATCAGTTATGTTTTACTGCGAAATATAAATAATGTAATTACGGACCATTGTATGCCTATGAGCATGTACATAGTATGACTCAATATGCTGACTGTAGTAACCAAGGTTAACTTTAGTAACCAAGGTTAACTGTAGTAACCAAGGTTAACTTCTGTAACCAAGGTTAACTTTAGTAACCAAGGTTAACTTTAGTAACCAAGGTTAACTGTAGTAACCAAGGTTAACTTCTGTAACCAAGGTTAACTTTAGTAACCAAGGTTAACTTTAGTAACCAAGGTTAACTTTAGTAACCAAGGTTAACTTTAGTAACCAAGGTTAACTGTAGTAACCAAGGTTAACTTTAGTAACCAAGGTTAACTTTAGTAACCAAGGTTAACTATAGTAACCAAGGTTAACTTTAGTAACCAAGGTTAACTGTAGTAACCAAGGTTAACTTCTGTAACCAAGGTTAACTTTAGTAACCAAGGTTAACTTTAGTAACCAAGGTTAACTTTAGTAACCAAGGTTAACTTTAGTAACCAAGGTTAACTTTAGTAACCAAGGTTAACTGTAGTAACCAAGGTTAACTTTAGTAACCAAGGTTAACTTTAGTAACCAAGGTTAACTGTAGTAACCAAGGTTAACTTTAGTAACCAAGGTTAACCTTAGTAACCAAGGTTAACTTTAGTAACCAAGGTTAACTTTAGTAACCAAGGTTAACTGTAGTAACCAAGGTTAACTTTAGTAACCAAGGTTAACTGTAGTGACCTAGGTTAACCTTAGTAACCAAGGTTAACTGTAGTAACCAAGGTTAACTTTAGTAACCAAGGTTAACTTTAGTAACCAAGGTTAACTTTAGTAACCAAGGTTAACTTTAGTAACCAAGGTTAACTTTAGTAACCAAGGTTAACTTTAGTAACCAAGGTTAACTTTAGTAACCAAGGTTAACTTTAGTAACCAAGGTTAACATTAGTAACCAAGGTTAACTTTAGTAACCAAGGTTAACTTTAGTAACCAAGGTTAACTTTAGTAACCAAGGTTAACTTTAGTAACCAAGGTTAACTTTAGTAACCAAGGTTAACTTTAGTAACCAAGGTTAACTGTAGTAACCAAGGTTAACTTTAGTAACCAAGGTTAACTTTAGTAACCAAGGTTAACTTTAGTAACCAAGGTTAACTTTAGTAACCAAGGTTAACTGTAGTAACCAAGGTTAACTTTAGTAACCAAGGTTAACTTTAGTAACCAAGGTTAACCTTAGTAACCAAGGTTAACTTTAGTAACCAAGGTTAACTTTAGTAACCAAGGTTAACTATAGCAACCAAGGTTAACTTTAGTAACCAAGGAACTGTTGCTTACCATCATTGCTGACTTTCGATCACCTGTATGTTAATCTTATTAAACTTATAAGTATACCATCGGTGTAATACATTTGGTTCTGTTGATCTTTGTAATAACAGGAAACCCGTCTATTGCGATGTATATATTGTCAAACTTCGCGTAATTTCCATATAAGTACTACAACCTTGACCAGCCCTCGGTAATATATCGAATACTATGCAGTTACACGTGTAACTTGCTTGCCTGTATCAATTAGTTATCTATTGATCGATGTGTTATTTATGGATCGATTAATTATCTATGGATCGAATAGTTATCTTTGGATCCATTAGTAATCTATGAATGAGCTATTCTATCGGTTACAACCTTGACAAACTCCATTGCCGAACGGACACTAGTCCCGCGTTTAAGAAATAATGTTTACCTTTAAGAAATTAGACGAATAATCGTGTTCTCTTTAGTGCACCGCATCTAAAATACTCGAATCCATCCGCTTGAATGGTACACATTTCCCTTATCAACTGGACGTCCGTTAACCCATATCGTGGTTATATATCGTGGTTATCTATATCGTCACTATAGGAATATGAATCACAACGATCAGATGTTTTAGAAATTAAAATTAAGAAATTTATATTTTTAAATAATTGTTACAATTTATTTTAAATAAAATATCAACATAACTTCCATATATAAAAAAAAACAAATCGGATCACATTTAAATAAACTTAATACATACATAACCTCTTTAGTTTGAATAGATATCTAGATTATTTGTTACCTATTTTAAAGCAACTCCGGGTAATTTATGATAGTATATATTAAGATAATTTATATATAATGTTATAACAATTTGTAACATCTAAATAGGTATTATACGGATATTTTCTATATGATGTCAAATATACATATTTTTATTATATTCCGAACATATTTTTAGAGTATTATATGATTGTTTAGTTTAAACAGTTCAGTATGTACTTTAGACATTATTTATTACTCGAATTCAATTTGTAAACAATGGAATAACCTTATCATAATCATTCTAGAATACGATATAAGTGAAGCAAACATATTCTATCACCAGTAAATACATATGAGCTGAATTATTGATATAAATTCCAAAATTTCTATAATATTTTCAACCGTTCTAAATATGCAGTTGATCTGTTTTAATATTAATATTTCCTTTAATGTCGAATTGTGGAGACTCATCGTACATTCGATACAGTGTTGCACTGTGTCCATTTTTATTTATAATGATTATAACAATCAAGCCGTATACAATTTTAAAATATATACTACGGGATGGTAAATTGATTGTTATTGATATAAGAAAGTACAGTTCAATTACATTTGTGGATAATATTAATAAATGGTGAACAATTGCTTTATTTTATAGACGAGGATAATAAGTTAACAGAAAGAGAACCGTTAAAGTTAGAACTTTGTTTATAAACACTGTATTACTATAACTATATATGTATTAAGAGCATTTGGTGTAGGAGTATCAGCATTGTACTTAACCATTTAAGGTTGGATTTAGGTTTAATAAAAATGATATTTCGTAACTAAGTAATAGCAACTAGTTATAGTAATTATAATTACGAAAAAACAAGTATATATATTCTTTACCGTTAGAATTTCATTATTAATATAGAATATAATATGTGAACTCGAATACTGTCAATTGATTAAATCGTAATGTTGTTATTGATAAAGAAAAATATTATGTTTGATAATATATATTGATTGTATAATTATTACATATTGATTTTAATTCGTTTATCTTTTTAATTTTAGAACATTTATATACGCATACACATATACATGATGGCATTACAACCCTTATATAATTATAAATATATATAAATAATAATTAGAATGTAATTGAAGAATTAGGATGTGTATAATAAAATTATGCGATTTTTTTTAATCACAAAAGTGTTAGATAACCTATTTATGTAAATATAATTGCATATAGGTACAATGTACCTGGTACTTTTAGCCGACTTCAGCATATTATTATTTATTATGTTATACTATGCTAACATTATATAACCTTTCAACCCTTCAATCGTGAACCGGACATTATGTATAACTCTTGAAATGTATACTTACAGTTTGGCAGATATCCTACTTTGTTCATAAATACCGCGGAATCATAAATAACTGACATGTAGTACATACAAAATAATTTAACAAGACCATAGTAATTCTATTTTTGGTAGCGGTATCGGTAGCGATAGCGGTAGTGGTAGCGGTAGCGGTAGCGGTAGCGGTAGCGGTAGCGGTAGCGGTAGCGGTAGTAGTAGTAGTAGCGGTAGCGGTAGCGGTAGCTGGAATGGTATCGGTAGCGGTAGTAGTAGTAGTAGTGGTAGCGGTAGCGGTAGCGGTAGCGGTAGCTGTAGCGGTAGCGGTAGCGGTAGCGGTAGCGGTAGCGGTAGCGGTAGCGGTAGCGGTAGCGGTAGCGGTAGCGGTAGCGGTAGCGGTAGCGGTAGCGGTAGCGGTAGCGGTAGCGGTAGCGGTAGCGGTAGCGGTAGCGGTAGCGGTAGCGGTAGCGGTAGCGGTAGCGGTAGCGGTAGCGGTAGCTGTAGCGGTAGCGGTAGCGGTAGCGGTAGCGGTAGCGGTAGCGGTAGCGGTAGCGGTAGCGGCAGCGGTAGCGGCAGTAGTAGTAGTTGTGGTAGTAATATTTTTAACAATATGTTATATTCTACGTTCAAATCTCAAAAATATACTCATTACATATTATTTATTATGGTATTTGTAATATTATAAACATACAATTAATTTCCATAGTCAGTTTATTGATTTAATTAATACCTTTATTTAAAATCGGTTTCACCTAGAATTAATAATCAAATATTAATTGTATAGGTTTAATTTTAATAAACAACGGCTAGAAAACATCGAATCGGCTTGCACAATCTACTAAATCAAGGTTAATTGTGAACATATGACGAACATACTTATCAAAATCAATAATTTATGGCATTATATCATAAATTACAGTTATCAATATTATTTTAATTCATTATAATATAATCTATATATTATAATTTTAAATAATAATTATCAATAATATTTTACTATAATATGGAAATATTCTACTATTGACATACTAGGGTTTTCTAAAATGTATTATTTGTATAAACTTGAATTTTTATTTGTATCTGATTTGCAAAATAGGATTTTACCCATCAAAAATGTAATTTATGCTAAATTCTGATGATTATTCATCATCTTAAACACCATTGAATGAATATACCATTTCTATATTTGAGTGATATTCTATAAAACTATATAACAACAGTATTTATGTTTTCTATAGTTTTCTTTAGAAAAATATGTTCACTATTTTATATTAATCGAAATAACGTTATACGTGAGAATCAGAAAATTTAAATATCTTAAACATTTATTTCCAAAATAAAGAACAACATTGTTGTTAATGTATTTTAATCTAAAAATATATCAATAGATCATTCAAATTATACAAAATATAATAGCAACAATTAAATATATATTATAACTTATATAGATTCATATTTTTGATTAAATATAAATTATCAATTTATAAATTTATAAATATCAATTTATAATAATATTATAAATTGATCATTTTATTACAAATTCATCATTTTGTTATGCATATACTATTAAAATGAATTAGTTAGATGCAATGAGTTATTAATTATTGTAAAACTATATCAAATAATAATTATCATTAATTAATTAATTTATAATATTTATTTTTGTCATATATAAAAATATATATATATTTATTTATTAAGATTTAATTTTAATTAATTTTTCTTATATAATATCTATAGACACATTTACATAACTTTTCTTATATAACTTTTGTTATATAATTTAATAAATATATAATCATAATAAAATACATAATTATTGATTTAGATCATTTCTATCTACATATGTAATGCGTTAAGATCAAATTGGTTTATGGAATTTATACCAAGTATTAGTTTAAGGTATATAATAGTTAAAATTTAAATATCTTATGTGAATTATATTTCTTTTTTAGATATTCAAAATTAGTTAAATTACCATATTATGAGGAAATATTATATATGAATCAAAAGAAGATAATGGGATGCATTTAAAATCATATTTTACCCATAATAATAATAATGTATAAATGAATAACAATATGTGTTGTTATTCTTTTTAGATTACATTAATCAAACAAATAAAATTGGTTATTAATTAACTTATTAATAGCTTAACGATAGACGATGAAACATATTATTACATAAACTCACATAAATACCATGCTTAAGATAGTGTATCGTTGTTACTAAATATTAAAAATCATCGAAATAATATATCCCAAATATTATCTGGATTCTCAATATTTGACCGCAGAATTCCAATATAATATAAATAAGAAAACCCGTAAAATTTAATACTTCACAATATTGAATGAAATGTTGATATAGTGTATATTATCAAGTAGAAATGAGTAATTAAATATTTGAAAATTTGTAAATTAAACTCAATTATATAGCCAGTCATTTAAATAAATAACAATATATTTATATATGGAATTGTAATATAACTAGAAAGAATTAAAATAGTTAATAATTTAGCTGAAAGAGAAGTTGAAACGGAATTGAAACATTGCTTTCTAAGAGAAACATTGCTTTCTAAGAGGGCTGTGTAAAATTAAATGAGTAATGCATAATATTAATGATATAATAATTAATAATTATAATAATATTATTGTTATAATATAATGATATTAATGATTGACATATAAATCATAACATAATATATATCATAATCTCAACAAATAATGTTAATATAATACATTATTATATGATACTCTCTTTTATAATATAATTCTTTCGAATGAGTTATAGCTATTTTTTATCTTAAATTAAAAAATCACGAATTGTCATACGATAATTATATTTATATTCTGTAATATATTATATAGGGATATAATATAAAGTTAAATATTTAAAATACTGTATTATCATTTTCATATAATGTGCTTATATAATATATATGATTAAATATACTTCAAAATAATTGTAGTTAATTGAGTTGATTTGGTCATCTTACAAAACGAATTACTACTCCACAAATTATTGTAACGTATTTATTAATAATATTAAAAATAATATTTTACAGAAACAAGTGAGATAAATAAGTGTATAATTATCAGTATAGAAATCAAATAATGTATAATTCATATTGTGTTAGTATAAATGTTAATTCTATTAAAATATGTGCTATATATTTATATAATAATAAAAGAATATTTTTATAGTTATTATAAATATATATATATATAAATATATATATATATATATATATATATATATATATATATATATATATGCTTTATAATATATTAAATGTAATATAATATATCCCTTTTACCAAAATATTTGACACCACACTATCATAAATGTTAATTAAATTCAATTAAGACGATTGTAATCTTAGTTTTTAATGTGACACTAACCACGATTTTTACGATGTTTACACATTTAATTTGCTGGAAATACAACAATTTCTTTTAAATTGCGCATACATCAAATACGAAAACTAACAAAATTCTTAATAATATTATTCTAGGCATTACTTTCTACTAAACTTGTCTCTCTTGAATTACAGCAGTAACGTTATTCTACTATAGTAAACATCGTACTACATCTAGCCAAATAAGCTATGAATAATTACAAGACATGCTATAAGACCCACTAGCGATGACAAGACAATACTATTATATCTACACATCAACTAAATAGTAATTTATAACTATCATTTGTATTGTTACATATCACGAATTATATATTATTATTTGATTGGTATAAACTCCTCTTAATAATCTTAAATAACACATATTGATGTAATCACTAAACCCAACCGATCTATTATCATCACTAATTAGCTGATTGACAATGTGCATGTTAATGTTTTGCACTTAAGATACAAATAAAGAAAATAAAACTATAGTTTCACGCATAAACGCATAAAGTTTTTATTTACAACAAGTTGAATATTCTACGATAGAATTACGATAATAATTAATTAATGAGTTTAGTTGATAGAATAATAAAATGTTAAAAATAAATGATATTATGTGCATCCTATTATGCGATATTATATAATGTACTTTATATATATGTAATAATACAATTGTTAGTGGTAGATTCTATTTATCATATTATATATGTTTTGTGAATGTGATTATGTTGATCTGTATTACCATGTTATGGGGTTATGATAATAACAGTAGGAAGAGACGTAGACAACTATTTTATTAAGCAACGGGTATTGGACATGTAACGAAAGCGTGTATTTATTTTCAGATGTCCACGAGTATGTAGGCGTTTTGATAGTGTGCATTTCTATATCAACACAGATGCATTTGCAGTGCTAACTGTGCCTCTGCTTGTGTGTGTGTGTGTGTGTGTGTGTGTGTGTGTGTGTGTGTGTGTGTGTGTGTGTGTGTGTGTGTGTGTGTGTGTGTGTGTGTGTGTGTGTGTGTGATGTGTATAAGATAAAAATGTATACGATTACATATTAATATTAATAATTATAAAAATGTTTCCACGGTGTTTTGTAATATGATATATTAAATTAGAAGAAATTAAGAGAGCATTAGAATAGATGATTTACATCAATTAATTAGTTTCATATTATAAAAATAGTAATTGCAAATGTTAAAGTAAGTTTTTAGCTTGAATTGTAATGACTTTGGTTAATATATATATAAGGTATGATAATTTCGTGTAAATATACGATAAAATACTAAGATATATAGCTTATACTAAGATATATAGCTTATACTAAGATATATAGCTTACTGATACTTTGAATTTCATATTGTTTCAATACGATATTTCAAGAATAGAAATGTAATAAGTTGCAGTGTGTGTTGTTTTTTATGAAATAGTGGAATTAGTTCAGAAATCCTTTACGAATAGTCATTTTTTTAGCATGAAATTATTCTCTTCATTTTGTTAATAGTCACAGAATTATTATATTTTTATTTGGTTTATAATTCTAGAAGCTAACTACCCTATAGAAGATATGTAAGCAATTACATATGTATTAAAAGAGTGGTAATCTTAAGTTAATATAAGTTTATAATCATGCCTGACTGAATGCTTAGGAAAATGTAGTCTGTCTAGTTAAGTGGATGTTTACTGTTTGGATGTTTACTCTGTCATATAAATGTATACGCAGTAGGAATTCGTTTTTTTGTTATGATGAATATATATGCAATAATGTTAATATATATTTTGATTTAGAGAGTTTTAAATTTATATATAGAGTTTGTTATATTTTAATATAGTCAACATAAATCGTATAATTGTGAATAATGTTATTGCTTGAATGATAGAAATAGTGTATAATAAAATAGTATAGGTTTTATAAATTTAATATTGTAGGGGAATGATAGCAGTATTTTTAATTGACTCTGAATGTGTTTTTAACTTATTTATTTACATATATATCATTTACTTTTCCTGGAATGAATGTGAATTTAAAGACAATACTGGTATATAACTTGGAGTATACTCCAATTATGATTATTGTCTGTTACATTATTCACATTCATTCACAACAAAGCCAGTGGTGTAACTATTATACATTCTTAAATAATTATTATAAATAAAAAATAAACAAATAAATATGTTTCAATGCAAATAAAACATATTTTAATATTTATTATATACAAAATAAAATGACCTTTATGGTTTCTTGGTTTGCATATATAGAATTTGTAGAATATATGTATTGATGTATTCAAAATAGTAAGAGTTTTAGGTGGAACTCTATTCTTATACTTTTTAGTTAATAGGTTTTCTGGTAGAGATCCAGTTCAACCCTTACATAAGACATGTAAGAAATTTAATGCTGGAATGAATGTGAATTTAAAGACAATAGTGGTAACTTGGAGTATACTCCAATTATGATTATTGTCTGTTACATTATTCACATTCATTCACAACAAATTATTTTCAGATCAATGTGGTATATTCTCGTTTGGGAATTTAATATAATTTTGTCAATTAGTTTATCATCTTGTTAGATGTTATGTATTTCATATACGTATACATATACACACACACACACATATATATATATATATATATATATATATATATATATATATATATATATATATACGTATATATATATATATATATAAATATATGTATTAATTAATTTATACATTATAAGGAATATATAATTTCCGTTTTCATTAGGAAATATTTAATTGAACAATTCCAAATAAAGGAAGTTATAATAATAATTGTAAAATATGTATACGTTTTATAATATATTTATAAATTATAATATATATTATATAATTCTCATAAACTATACTATATTATACTATATTAACTGAATATTAACTATATTTATTAGAAATATGTTATTTTGTATATCTATATTTTATATTTTATTATAAAATATTGAATACCTGCAACGCCACCAATTGTTTAAATATAAATGAATATAATTATTAAATATTCATGTTCTTTTATTCAAATTTCATTTTAAAAACCACAGTGATCTGGTTTAAATTATGGATAATAGAAATATACATATATAATAAATTAGCATTATATTTGTAATTAGTAGCTTTTTATATTAAGGTCATTTATTCACAAAATATAAATGCATACAAAAATTTAGATTTTAATAAAGTTTTAGTGTATACGATAATATTATCAACTTATTCATTTATTAAAGTGTATATATTTGGGTTACTGTTAGTGTCTTCGTTAAATTATGATACTAAGTATAATTTATATATTATGAAGTTCTACCTCTAGGTATAATGTATGCATATCCTTTCACTATTTATTAATCGCCTGATGCATACGTTAGTATTCAAACTTAAAAACTAAATTAAACTATACTAATTTAGATGATAAATATAATAAGTACTAAATATAATTCTCAAATTATAATTGTTAAATATTAATGCAAATTACATTAAACCGATAGCATTAGATTAAAAAAATAATATCTCAAGCATCATAATTCAATCTATACGATATATTTATCAAATAAATCATATCATGTTTAATGATAATTATGTTTAACTTGATGTTATCTACATTAAATTCTAGTCGTTATAATATAGATTACATAATGTACACATATCTAGTATATTGAAATGTAATAATCTTGTGATAATACATATAATGGATAGTATATAGTAGATTAAATATATATTAATTACCATGCATCACATACATTTTATATTGGATACAAATAAAAAACGGTAATGGATTCATTAACTTTCTAAAAAGTATTAGTCTATGATGTAATACTATCACATATTTAATTTAATATTTGTTATTATTTCTTTTAATATTGTTTGGTTATATTGAAAATCTGATTTTACATTATTTAAATTTGTTTTAACAAACCTATAAATTAACATATAATCAATTATGTAAATAATATGGTAGTATTTGAATCTATAAATTATTTATATGTAGTATGATATATTGTTATAAAGTGCATAAATTATATCTATGCAATGAAACATTGTACTTTTTGTATTCTAAATCATAGATATAAATCATTTATAGATTAAAATGCATATACATATCATTTATATAGTTAATGATTATTTGTTTTCTTAACAGTAATATCAGATATTTAAAATTTAAAACATATTTACATATACGATCATATGTAAATTTTTTTTGGTGAGATTTCATTAGTTATAATAACCCCAACTTTTTATTGTGGGTACATATATTAGTCATATCCCTTAAGCACTATGAAATAGAGGTGTGTATGTGGAGTACGAGGTATTTACGTACACCTTAATAAAATTATTAAGATAATATTAAAAATTGAATTATATTCATTAATAAGTTATTATATATATTTAAGATTTTTATTTGATTAGATATTTACATATCGTAGATACGACATTAGAAATAAATTCTATTTTAGATTATAGGATTATTTTTAATTTCTTTACCGTAACATTATTATTTCCATATTGTTATTTTTATTATTTATCTTATTAATAGGATATCATATTCACTTTATTAAATAGAATTGTATTTAGTTAGTTAAATTTTAGTTCGTTTTTATAAAAAGATCTTTTTCGTAATCTATAAAATACATCTCTTCCATAAACTAAACTCGATACGCTCCCACTGTATCTCATTCCTAATATAAATAATAGTAATGCCCCTGGTGATGTGTAGCTACGTGTAGTATTTTTTAGGATTGTATTCACTTATCCTACTTTGCGTATTTGATCTAGTAACCGTCTACACATAGGGATTAAATTTCAAACCATGGTCTATTATCAGTTCGCGAACCCCAAAAACACCGACTACGTTTGCTGGCTGGATGCTTTACTACGACTGATTTATAGCAATACAATAGATATACAATAAATATGTAATGTCTCTACTGCTTTTTTACTAAATTATCTTTTTACAAATGATTTCGTCGGTGCAATTTACGATGGAGGTGAATACAACTCAGATACCACGTTGATGTCTTTGCAGGTGCAATAACTATACTCTAAAAAAGCATACTACTCTAACAGGTGCTAGATGATAAAGAATAACAATGCACAATCATTTACATTCGACGTAACTCTTTTGTATGCCAACCTATGGCGATGAAAACTTAGTAAGCTGTATTCGGTCACATTAACTGCCACTTTAACTGACACGTTAACTGTCACATTAGCTGCCACATTAACTGCCACTTTAACTGACACGTTAACTGCCACATTATCTGCCACATTAACTGCCACATTAACTGCTACATTATCTGCCACATTAACTGCCACATTAACTGCCACATTAACTGCCACTTTAACTGACACGTTAACTGCCACATTAGCTGCCACATTAACTGCTACATTATCTGCCACATTAACTGCCACATTATCTGCCACATCAACTGCCACATTAACTGCTACATTATCTGCCACATTAACTGCCACATTAACTGCCACATTAACTGCCACATTAACTGCCACATTAACTGCCACATTATCTGCCATATTAACTGCTACATTATCTGCCACATTAACTGCCACATTAACTGCTACATTATCTGCCACATTAACTGACACGTTAACTGACACGTTAACTGCCACATTATCTGCTACATTAACTGTCACATTAACTGCTACATTATCTGCCACATTAACTGCCACATTAACTGCCACATTAACTGCCACATTAACTGCCACATTAACTGCCACATTAACTGCTACATTATCTGCCACATTAACTGCTACATTATCTGCCACATTAACTGACACGTTAACTGCTACATTATCTGCCACATTAACTGCCACATTAACTGCTACATTATCTGCCACATTAACTGCCACATTAACTGCTACATTATCTGCCACATTAACTGCTACATTATCTGCTACATTATCTGCCACATTAACTGCCACTTTAACTGACACGTTAACTGCCACATTAGCTGCCACATTAACTGCTACATTATCTGCCACATTAACTGCCACATTATCTGCCACATCAACTGCCACATTAACTGCTACATTATCTGCCACATTAACTGCCACATTAACTGCCACATTAACTGCCACATTAACTGCCACATTATCTGCCATATTAACTGCTACATTATCTGCCACATTAACTGCCACATTAACTGCTACATTATCTGCCACATTAACTGACACGTTAACTGACACGTTAACTGCCACATTATCTGCTACATTAACTGTCACATTAACTGCTACATTATCTGCCACATTAACTGCCACATTAACTGCCACATTAACTGCCACATTAACTGCCACATTAACTGCCACATTAACTGCCACATTAACTGCCACATTAACTGCTACATTATCTGCCACATTAACTGCTACATTATCTGCCACATTAACTGACACGTTAACTGCTACATTATCTGCCACATTAACTGCCACATTAACTGCTACATTATCTGCCACATTAACTGCCACATTAACTGCTACATTATCTGCCACATTAACTGCTACATTATCTGCTACATTATCTGCCACATTATCTGCCACATTAACTGCCACATTAACTGACACGTTAACTGACACGTTAACTGCCACATTAACTGCTACATTATCTGCCACATTAACTGACACGGTAACTGACACGTTATCTACCACATTAACTGCCACATTAACTGCTACATTATCTGCCACATTAACTGCTACATTAATTGCCACATTAACTGCTACATTATCTGCCACATTAACTTCTACATTATCTGCCACATTAACTGACACGTTAACTACTACATTATCTGACACATTAACTGCTACATTATCTGCCACATTAACTGCCACATTAACTGCTACATTATCTGCCACATTAACTGCTACATTATCTGCTATATTATCTGCCACATTATCTGCCACATTAACTGCCATATTAACTGACACGTTAACTGACACGTTAACTGCCACATTAACTGCTACATTATCTGCCACATTAACTGACACGGTAACTGACACGTTATCTACCACATTAACTGCCACATTAACTGCTACATTATCTGCCACATTAACTGCCACATTAACTGCTACATTATCTGCCACATTAACTGACACGTTAACTGACACGTTAACTGCCGCATTAACTGCCGCATTAACTGCCATGTTAACTGCCATATTAACTGCCACATTAACTAACACGTTAACTGCCACATTAACTGCTACATTATCTGCCATATTAACTGCCATGTTAACTGCCATATTAACTGCCACATTAACTGCCACATTAACTGACACGTTAACAGCCACATTAACACCCATATTAACTGCCACATTAACTGCCATATTAACTGCCACATTAACTGCCATATTAACTGCCACATTAACTAACACGTTAACAGCCACATTAACTGCCATATCAACTTCTACATTAACTGCCATATTAACGGCCACGTAAACTGCCACATTAACTGCTACACTATCTGCCACATTAACTGCCATGTTAACTGCCATATTAACTGCCATATTAACTGCCATATTAACTGCCACGTTAACTGCCACATTAACTGCCACATTAACTAACACGTTAACAGCCACATTAACTGCCATATTAACTGCCACTTTAACTGCCACATTAACTGACACGTTAACTGGCACATTAACTTCCATATTAACTGCCACGTTAACTGGCATATTAACTGCCACATTATCTGCAAATGTTAACTGCCACATTAACTGCCATGTTAACTTCCATATTAACTGCCATATTAACTGCCATATTAACTGCCACGTTAACTGCCACATTAACTGCCACATTAACTGACACATTAACTGCCACATTAACTGCCATATTAATTGCCACATTAACTGCCACATTATCTGCCACATTAACTGCCACATTATCTGCAAATGTTAACTGCCACATTAACTGCCACGTTAACTGCCACATTAACTGACACGTTAACAGCCACATTAACTGCCACGTTAACTGCCACATTAACTGCCACATTAACTGACACGTTAACAGCCACATTAACTGCCACATTAACTGCCACATTATCTCCCATGTTAACTGCCATATTAACTACCACGTTAACTGCCACATTATCTGCCACGTTAACTGCCACATTAACTGCTACATTATCTGCAACATTAACTGCCACGTTAACTGCCACATTAACTGCTGCATTATCGGTCACATTAACTGACACGTTAACTGCCATATTATCTACCATGTTAACTGCCATATTAACTGCTACATTAACTGCCACATTAACTGCCACATTAACTGCCACATTAACTGCCACATTAACTGCCACATTAACTGCCATATTAACTGCCATATTAACTGCCATATTAACTGCCACATTATCTGCCACATTAACTGCCATATTAACTGCCACATTAACTGCTACATTAACTGCCACATTAACTGCCACATTAACTGCCACATTAAGTGCCACATTAACTGCCACATTAAGTGCCACATTAACTGCCACATTAACTGCCACATTAACTGCCATATTAACTGCCACATTAACTGCCATATTAACTGCCATATTAACTGCCACATTATCTGCCATGTTAACTGGCATATTAACTGCCACATTATCTGTCACATTAACTGCCACATTATCTGTCACATTAACTGCCACATTATCTGCAAATGTTACAGGTCTTTGTAAAGACTAATGTATTATTAGTATTCCTATGTGCATATAGTGATTCTACAACAGCACACCTAGTGTTCACATATTTCGAAATCTAGTCTAAAGTACAGGTCATACTTTAGGTATGCAAAGTGCTCTGTGCTTATAAAACCTGACTTTTAAATATAATTACATATTTTTACAAACGATATGAGGATTGTTTACATTTCTAAATCAGTGATTACATAATGCTTAATAATATATTTATTTCTCATATATTGTATATAATATGTATTATAAATAGTTGTTATGTTTAATACTACTATATACTATAGGTGTGCTGTTAATATTGTATAGATACATATAATAACATATAAACAAATTATCTATAACATCTATTGTACAAAAACAATTTGAAAACTAGGTCACATTAATCCCAATATTTCTTTAAACTTATCTATTCACTTAATTAGCTAATGATATAATTTTATATTTATTCCTTTTATATAAAAAATATATTCCATAATAATTTGAGTGAAAAAGGCAAAATTGTAAGTTATTAAATTAAGTTATTTTTGAATAATTTTTGTATTTTAAAAATTGTTTTATCTCAACAAATATTTATATTAATATATCCAATTTTTCTATGTTTAGCTTATTTGCTTGACAATTTAGTGGTAATTGTAAATATGATACACAGGAAACCAGATCATGTAACTATTATACAATCTTATATAGTTAATTTAAATAACAAATAAACATAATATATTTGAAATGCAAATAAAATCTATTTTAACTTTTATTATATAATAAAAGAACTACAAAAATCTGGATGCTTTCCTTTGCATATTCCAATGTGTCAAAATATTCTAAATTAATTGTATTAATGATAATGCCAGAATATAAATTGTCAATCGATTATAGATTATTTTTAAATTGCCGCATTGTTGGAATCCTCTACATGTTTTAATTTATTTATAGAGATATTATTTATTTATAGAACTATTAAGTGTTATTTGCTTTCTTAAAGTTATATTTTATAAATAATATTATATATTCCAAAAAAATATTTCTAATAGATCATTGTAATAAAATATAAAATTTCACTTTTTATAATGTTACAGAATTATCATAAATCATTGTAATAATTTCATCACTGTTATTTATTACATATAACTATAAAATCAATATTTCGTATTGTATGTATTGTGAAAAAATTAGGAAAATAACTATAATTGCCTTAGAATTTATAGAAAATTCAATATATTTATTCTATTGTATAGTAAAAGAACGTATAACAAACATTCCTAAACCGAGAGTTTAGTGTCAGTTTGGTGCATTGTTGTTTAGAGGATAGATTTAGAACGAATTTTATTTACACTCTTCATTCACTCCATACACCAGTAATATTGTGTAAGTTACCCTTCTGTGTTTTTTCATATTGTGTATGCTCTCCCTCTCCCTCTCCCTCTCCCTCTCCCTCTCCCTCTCCCTCTCCCTCTCCCTCTCCCTCTCCCTCTCCCTCTCCCTCTCCCTCTCCCTCTCCCTCTCCCTCTCCCTCTCCCTCTCCCTCTCCCTCTCCCTCTCCCTCTCCCTCTCCCTCTCCCTCTCCCTCTCCCTCTCCCTCTCCCTCTCCCTCTCCCTCTCCCTCTCCCTCTCCCTCTCCCTCTCCCTCTCCCTCTCCCTCTCCCTCTCCCTCTCCCTCTCCCTCTCCCTCTCCCTCTCCCTCTCCCTCTCCCTCTCCCTCTCCCTCTCCCTCTCCCTCTCCCTCTCCCTCTCCCTCTCCCTCTCCCTCTCCATCTCCATCTCCATCTCCATCTCACTCTCCCTCTCCCTCTCCCTGACCTCGTAACCATCACACAGGATTATGTAATCAATGGGTTGCTCAGGAAGTAGGACGGGTAACAGTAGCAGTAGCGGGGGAGGCAGGAGACGAGGAGAAGGAGGTGTCGGCTCCGGCGAAAACGACGACCTCGATCACCGGTGTAACCATAGCAACCAACAGCAACGCCACAACAATCGAAACCACCGCAACAACAACTACAACAACAACAACAACAATAACAGCAGTCGCAACAACCACTCGGACGCCGTACAGCAGAACATCGGAGTGACACCGACACCCCTGCCAGATAGCGACATGTTACATCAGAAGTCGGCTGCTGAGTGTCAGTGTTCTTGTTCTAGTTTGAACCGGAAACGTTAGTCAATATCTTCACCGTCAAGTAAACTTCAATAGCCTGGCTGTGAATATTAAATATAATATGTCAATATTAGTAATTACTATTATAAACTACAATATTAGTAATTACTTTATTCACCATAGAGAGAAATACATTCTATTTAATGACTTTAATTTGCATATCCCTGAAAAGGTTTATTATT
>OZ038312.1:7178265-7190765 GCA_964035775.1 Osedax frankpressi | reverse complement strand
TGTAGTTTGGTGTGTAGTGGGTGTGTAGTTTGGTGTGTAGTTTGGTGTGTAGTGGGTGTGTGTAGTCTGGTGTGTAGTGGGTGTGTGTAGTTTGGTGTGTAGTTTGGTGTGTAGTGGGTGTGTGTAGTTTGGTGTGTAGTGGGTGTGTGTAGTTTGGTGTGAAGTGGGTGTGTGTAGTTTGGTGTGTAGTTTGGTGTGTAGTTTGGTGTGAAGTGGGTGTGTGTAGTCTGGTGTGTAGTGGGTGTGTGTAGTTTGGTGTGTAGTTTGGTGTGTAGTTTGGTGTGTAGTGGGTGTGTAGTGGGTGTGTGTAGTTTGGTGTGTAGTGGGTGTGTGTAGTTTGGTGTGTAGTTTGGTGTGTAGTTTGGTGTGTAGTGGGTGTGTAGTGGGTGTGTGTAGTTTGGTGTGTATTGGGTGTGTAGTGGGTGTGTGTAGTCTGGTGTGTAGTGGGTGTGTGTAGTTTGGTGTGTAGTTTGGTGTGTAGTTTGGTGTGTAGTGGGTGTGTAGTGGGTGTGTGTAGTTTGGTGTGTAGTTTGGTGTGTAGTTTGGTGTGTAGTGGGTGTGTGTAGTCTGGTGTGTAGTGGGTGTGTGTAGTTTGGTGTGTAGTTTGGTGTGTAGTTTGGTGTGTAGTGGGTGTGTGTAGTCTGGTGTGTAGTGGGTGTGTGTAGTTTGGTGTGTAGTTTGGTGTGTAGTTTGGTGTGTAGTGGGTGTGTAGTGGGTGTGTGTAGTTTGGTGTGTATTGGGTGTGTAGTTTGGTGTGTAGTGGGTGTGTGTAGTTTGGTGTGTAGTGGGTGTGTAGTTTGGTGTGTAGTGGGTGTGTGTAGTTTGGTGTGTAGTGGGTGTGTGTAGTTTGGTGTGTAGTTTGGTGTGTAGTTTGGTGTGTAGTTTGGTGTGTAGTGGGTGTGTGTAGTCTGGTGTGTAGTGGGTGTGTGTAGTTTGGTGTGTAGTTTGGTGTGTAGTTTGGTGTGTAGTGGGTGTGTAGTGGGTGTGTGTAGTTTGGTGTGTATTGGGTGTGTAGTTTGGTGTGTAGTGGGTGTGTGTAGTTTGGTGTGTAGTGGGTGTGTAGTTTGGTGTGTAGTTTGGTGTGTAGTTTGGTGTGTAGTGGGTGTGTGTAGTTTGGTGTGTAGTGGGTGTGTGTAGTTTGGTGTGAAGTTTGGTGTGTAGTTTGGTGTGTAGTGGGTGTGTGTAGTTTGGTGTGTAGTTTGGTGTGTAGTTTGGTGTGTAGTGGGTGTGTAGTTTGGTGTGTAGTTTGGTGTGTAGTTTGGTGTGTAGTGGGTGTGTGTAGTTTGGTGTGTAGTGGGTGTGTGTAGTTTGGTGTGAAGTTTGGTGTGTAGTTTGGTGTGTAGTGGGTGTGTGTAGTTTGGTGTGTAGTTTGGTGTGTAGTTTGGTGTGTAGTTTGGTGTGTAGTGGGTGTGTGTAGTTTGGTGTGTAGTTTGGTGTGTAGTGGGTGTGTGTAGTTTGGTGTGTGTAGTGGGTGTGTGTAGTTTGGTGTGTAGTGGGTGTGTGTAGTCTGGTGTGTAGTGGGTGTGTGTAGTTTGGTGTGTAGTGGGTGTGTAGTTTGGTGTGTAGTGGGTGTGTGTAGTTTGGTGTGTAGTGGGTGTGTGTAGTTTGGTGTGTAGTGGGTGTGTAGTGGGTGTGTAGTTTGGTGTGTAGTGGGTGTGTGTAGTTTGGTGTGTAGTGGGTGTGTGTAGTTTGGTGTGTAGTGGGTGTGTGTGTAGTTTGGTGTGTGTAGTTTGGTGTGTGTAGTTTGTTGTGTGTAATTTGGTGTGTGTAGTTTGGTGTGTAGTGTGTGTGTGTAGTCTGGTGTGTAGTGGGTGTGTGTAGTTTGGTGTGTGTAGTTTGGTGTGTAGTGGGTGTGTGTAGTTTGGTGTGTAGTGTGTGTGTGTAGTTTAGTGTGTGTAGTGGGTGTGTGTAGTTTGGTGTGTGTAGTTTGGTGTGTGTAGTTTGGTGTGTGTAGTTTGGTGTGTAGTGGGTGTGTGTAGTTTGGTGTGTAGTTTGGTGTGTGTAGTTTGGTGTGTGTAGTTTGGTGTGTGTAGTGGGTGTGTGTGTAGTTTGGTGTGTAGTGGGTGTGTGTAGTTTGGTGTGTAGTGTGTGTGTGTAGTTTAGTGTGTGTAGTGGGTGTGTGTAGTTTGGTGTGTGTAGTTTGGTGTGTGTAGTTTGGTGTGTGTAGTTTGGTGTGTAGTGGGTGTGTGTAGTTTGGTGTGTGTAGTTTGGTGTGTGTAGTGGGTGTGTGTGTAGTTTGGTGTGTAGTGGGTGTGTGTAGTTTGGTGTGTGTAGTTTGGTGTGTGTAGTTTGGTGTGTGTAGTGGGTGTGTATAGTGGGTGTGTGTGTAGTCTGGTGTGTAGTGGGTGTGTGTAGTCGCTATATGTAATTAATGAACGTAGTTAGCGTCTAGAGTATGAAATCAGAATTGATATAAGCAATACATATTTATATATTTTCTTACATAACTATCTATTTCAATATATATTTGCTTTATTAATTGCTTTCTCATCTATTGTTATCATCTTGCGATGTTTGGATTTCAGTTTTCAAAACAATAGGAATCTTTCATTAGACAATTATAGATATTTTAGCGATCACTTATACATCGATATGAGCATTTTATGAGCCGTATGCGAGGTGTATGTAAAGTGTATGAGAGGTGTATGTAAAGTGTATGCGAGATGTATGTAAAGTGTATGCGAGATGTATGTAAAGTGTATGAGAGATGTATGTAAAGTGTATGCGAGATGTATGTAAAGTGTATGTAAAGTGTATGCGAAGTATATGTAAAGTGTATGAGAGGTGTATGTAAAGTGTATGCGAAGTGTATGTAAAGTGTATGCGAGATGTATGTAAAGTGTATGTAAAGTGTATGCGAAGTGTATGTAAAGTGTATGCGAGGTGTATGTAAAGTGTATGAGAGATGTATGTAAAGTGTATGCGAGATGTATGTAAAGTGTATGTAAAGTGTATGCGAAGTGTATGTAAAGTGTATGCGAGATGTATGTAAAGTGTATGTAAAGTGTATGCGAAGTGTATGTAAAGTGTATGCGAGGTGTATGTAAAGTGTATGCGAGGTGTATGTAAAGTGTATGAGAGATGTATGTAAAGTGTATGCGAGATGTATGTAAAGTGTATGTAAAGTGTATGCGAAGTGTATGTAAAGTGTATGCGAGATGTATGTAAAGTGTATGTAAAGTGTATGCGAAGTGTATGTAAAGTGTATGCGAGGTGTATGTAAAGTGTATGAGAGGTGTATGTAAAGTGTATGCGAGATGTATGTAAAGTGTATGCGAGGTGTATGTAAAGTGTATGCGAGGTGTATGTAAAGTGTATGCGAGGTGTATGTAAAGTGTATGCGAGGTGTATGTAAAGTGTATGCGAGGTGTATGTAAAGTGTATGCGAGGTGTATGTAAAGTGTATGCGAGGTGTATGTAAAGTGTATGCGAGGTGTATGTAAAGTGTATGCGAGATGTATGTAAAGTGTATGTAAAGTGTATGCGAGATGTATGTAAAGTGTATGCGAGATGTATGTAAAGTGTATGTAAAGTGTATGTAAAGTGTATGTAAAGTGTATGCGAGATGTATGTAAAGTGTATGCGAGATGTATGTAAAGTGTATGTAAAGTGTATGCGAAGTGTATGCGAGATGTATGTAAAGTGTATGTAAAGTGTATGTAAAGTGTATGTAAAGTGTATGCGAGATGTATGTAAAGTGTATGTAAAGTGTATGTAAAGTGTATGTAAAGTGTATGTAAAGTGTATGTAAAGTGTATGCGAGATGTATGTAAAGTGTATGTAAAGTGTATGCGAGGTGTATGTAAAGTGTATGTAAAGTGTATGCGAAGTGTATGTAAAGTGTATGCGAAGTGTATGTAAAGTGTATGTAAAGTGTATGCGAGGTGTATGTAAAGTGTATGTAAAGTGTATGCGAGATGTATGTAAAGTGTATGTAAAGTGTATGTAAAGTGTATGCGAAGTGTATGTAAAGTGTATGCGAGATGTATGTAAAGTGTATGTAAAGTGTATGCGAAGTGTATGTAAAGTGTATGTAAAGTGTATGCGAGATGTATGTAAAGTGTATGTAAAGTGTATGCGAGATGTATGTAAAGTGTATGTAAAGTGTATGTAAAGTGTATGCGAAGTGTATGTAAAGTGTATGCGAGATGTATGTAAAGTGTATGTAAAGTGTATGCGAGATGTATGTAAAGTGTATGTAAAGTGTATGCGAGATGTATGTAAAGTGTATGTAAAGTGTATGTAAAGTGTATGCGAAGTGTATGTAAAGTGTATGCGAGATGTATGTAAAGTGTATGCGAGATGTATGTAAAGTGTATGTAAAGTGTATGCGAAGTGTATGCGAGATGTATGTAAAGTGTATGTAAAGTGTATGTAAAGTGTATGTAAAGTGTATGCGAAGTGTATGTAAAGTGTATGTAAAGTGTATGCGAGGTGTATGTAAAGTGTATGTAAAGTGTATGCGAGATGTATGTAAAGTGTATGTAAAGTGTATGTAAAGTGTATGCGAAGTGTATGTAAAGTGTATGCGAGATGTATGTAAAGTGTATGTAAAGTGTATGCGAAGTGTATGTAAAGTGTATGTAAAGTGTATGCGAGGTGTATGTAAAGTGTATGCGAGATGTATGTAAAGTGTATGTAAAGTGTATGCGAGATGTATGTAAAGTGTATGCGAGATGTATGTAAAGTGTATGTAAAGTGTATGCGAGATGTATGTAAAGTGTATGTAAAGTGTATGCGAAGTGTATGTAAAGTGTATGTAAAGTGTATGCGAAGTGTATGTAAAGTGTATGCGAGATGTATGTAAAGTGTATGTAAAGTGTATGCGAGATGTATGTAAAGTGTATGCGAGGTGTATGTAAAGTGTATGCGAAGTGTATGTAAAGTGTATGCGAGATGTATGTAAAGTGTATGCGAGATGTATGTAAAGTGTATGTAAAGTGTATGCGAAGTGTATGCGAGATGTATGTAAAGTGTATGTAAAGTGTATGTAAAGTGTATGCGAAGTGTATGTAAAGTGTATGTAAAGTGTATGCGAGGTGTATGTAAAGTGTATGTAAAGTGTATGCGAGATGTATGTAAAGTGTATGTAAAGTGTATGTAAAGTGTATGCGAAGTGTATGTAAAGTGTATGCGAGATGTATGTAAAGTGTATGTAAAGTGTATGCGAAGTGTATGTAAAGTGTATGTAAAGTGTATGCGAGGTGTATGTAAAGTGTATGTAAAGTGTATGCGAAGTGTATGTAAAGTGTATGCGAGATGTATGTAAAGTGTATGTAAAGTGTATGCGAGATGTATGTAAAGTGTATGCGAGGTGTATGTAAAGTGTATGCGAAGTGTATGTAAAGTGTATGTAAAGTGTATGCGAGATGTATGTAAAGTGTATGTAAAGTGTATGTAAAGTGTATGTAAAGTGTATGCGAGATGTATGTAAAGTGTATGTAAAGTGTATGCGAGGTGTATGTAAAGTGTATGTAAAGTGTATGCGAGATGTATGTAAAGTGTATGTAAAGTGTATGCGAAGTGTATGTAAAGTGTATGCGAGATGTATGTAAAGTGTATGTAAAGTGTATGCGAAGTGTATGTAAAGTGTATGTAAAGTGTATGCGAGATGTATGTAAAGTGTATGCGAGGTGTATGTAAAGTGTATGCGAGGTGTATGTAAAGTGTATGCGAGGTGTATGTAAAGTGTATGCGAGATGTATGTAAAGTGTATGTAAAGTGTATGCGAGATGTATGTAAAGTGTATGTAAAGTGTATGCGAAGTGTATGTAAAGTGTATGCGAGATGTATGTAAAGTGTATGTAAAGTGTATGCGAGATGTATGTAAAGTGTATGTAAAGTGTATGCGAAGTGTATGTAAAGTGTATGCGAGATGTATGTAAAGTGTATGTAAAGTGTATGTAAAGTGTATGTAAAGTGTATGCGAGATGTATGTAAAGTGTATGTAAAGTGTATGCGAGGTGTATGTAAAGTGTATGTAAAGTGTATGCGAGATGTATGTAAAGTGTATGTAAAGTGTATGTAAAGTGTATGCGAAGTGTATGTAAAGTGTATGCGAGATGTATGTAAAGTGTATGTAAAGTGTATGCGAAGTGTATGCGAGATGTATGTAAAGTGTATGCGAGATGTATGTAAAGTGTATGCGAGGTGTATGTAAAGTGTATGCGAGGTGTATGTAAGGTGTATGCGAGATGTATGTAAAGTGTATGCGAGATGTATGTAAAGTGTATGCGAGATGTATGTAAGGTGTATGCGAAGTGTATGTAAAGTGTATGCGGGATGTATGTAAAGTGTATGTAAAGTGTATGCGAGATGTATGTAAAGTGTATGTAAAGTGTATGCGAAGTGTATGTAAAGTGTATGCGAGATGTATGTAAAGTGTATGTAAAGTGTATGTAAAGTGTATGTAAAGTGTATGCGAGGTGTATGTAAAGTGTATGTAAAGTGTATGCGAGATGTATGTAAAGTGTATGTAAAGTGTATGTAAAGTGTATGTAAAGTGTATGCGAGGTGTATGTAAAGTGTATGTAAAGTGTATGCGAGATGTATGTAAAGTGTATGTAAAGTGTATGTAAAGTGTATGCGAAGTGTATGTAAAGTGTATGTAAAGTGTATGCGAAGTGTATGTAAAGTGTATGCGAGATGTATGTAAAGTGTATGTAAAGTGTATGCGAGATGTATGTAAAGTGTATGTAAAGTGTATGCGAAGTGTATGTAAAGTGTATGCGAGATGTATGTAAAGTGTATGTAAAGTGTATGTAAAGTGTATGTAAAGTGTATGCGAGGTGTATGTAAAGTGTATGTAAAGTGTATGCGAGATGTATGTAAAGTGTATGCGAGGTGTATGTAAAGTGTATGCGAAGTGTATGTAAAGTGTATGCGAGATGTATGTAAAGTGTATGTAAAGTGTATGCGAAGTGTATGCGAGATGTATGTAAAGTGTATGCGAGATGTATGTAAAGTGTATGCGAGGTGTATGTAAAGTGTATGCGAGGTGTATGTAAGGTGTATGCGAGATGTATGTAAAGTGTATGTAAAGTGTATGCGAAGTGTATGTAAAGTGTATGTAAAGTGTATGTAAAGTGTATGTAAAGTGTATGCGAGATGTATGTAAAGTGTATGTAAAGTGTATGCGAAGTGTATGTAAAGTGTATGCGAGATGTATGTAAAGTGTATGTAAAGTGTATGCGAGATGTATGTAAAGTGTATGTAAAGTGTATGCGAAGTGTATGTAAAGTGTATGAGAGATGTATGTAAAGTGTATGCGAGATGTATGTAAAGTGTATGTAAAGTGTATGTAAAGTGTATGTAAAGTGTATGCGAGATGTATGTAAAGTGTATGTAAAGTGTATGTAAAGTGTATGCGAAGTGTATGTAAAGTGTATGCGAGATGTATGTAAAGTGTATGTAAAGTGTATGCGAAGTGTATGCGAGATGTATGTAAAGTGTATGCGAGATGTATGTAAGGTGTATGCGAGATGTATGTAAAGTGTATGCGAGGTGTATGTAAAGTGTATGCGGGATGTATGTAAGGTGTATGTGGTAATTTGGAGGTGTGTTTGAAAAGTTTGAGACTTCGCTTTACCAGAACTTACGTCTTATGTTACAAATTCGTGGTTTGTTTATTACGTAGTAAACCGCACACTTCCCCGCACACTTCCCCGCACACCTCACACTTCCCCGCACACCTCACCATATACTTTACAACATATGCCATTGCATAGCTCACCGCACACCTTACCTCATACCTCACCTCACACCTCATATCTCACCGCACACCTCACCGTACACTTTATCGCACACCTCACTAAACCCCTCACCGCACACCTCGCTATACATCTCATCGCACACTCCACGCACACCTCACCGCACACATCACCACACACCTGACCGTACGCCTCACTGCACACATTACCGAAAACCTCACTACATACATCACCGCACACCTCACCGCACACCTTACCGAACACATCACCGCACACCCCATCGCACACCCCACCGAACACCTCACCGCACACCCCACCGCACACCCCACCGCACACCCCACCGCACACCCCACCGCACACCCTACCGCACACCCCACCGCACACCCCACCGCACACCTCACCGCACACCCCACCGCACACCTCACCGCACACCCCACCGCACACCCCACCGCAAACCTCACCTCACACCTCACTACATACATTACCGCATACCCTACCGCACACCCCACCGCACACCCCACCGCACAGCTCACCGCACACCTCACTACATACATTACCGCATACCATACCCCACATCTCACCGCATATCTCACCGCACACCTCACCGCACACATCACCTCACTACATACATTACCGCATACCCTACCGCACACCCCACCGCACACCTCACCGCACACCCCACCGCACACCCCACCGCACACCTCACCGCACACCTCACCGCACAGCTCACCGCACACCCCACCGCACACCTCACCGCACACCTCACCGCACACCTCACCGCACACATCACCTCATTACATACATTACCGCATACCCTACCGCACACCCCACCGCACACCTCACCGCACACCTCACTACATACATTACCGCATACCCTACCGCACACCCCACCGCACACCTCACCGCACACCCCACCGCACACCCCACCGCACACCTCACCGCACACCTCACCGCACACCCCACCGCACACCCCACCGCACACCTCACCGCACACCTCACCGCACACCTCACCGCACACATCACCTCATTACATACATTACCGCATACCCTACCGCACACCCCACCGCACACCTCACCGCACACCTCACCGCACACCTCACCTCACACCTCATATCTCACCGCACACCTCACCGTACACTTTATCGCACACCTCACTAAACCCCTCACCGCACACCTCGCTATACATCTCATCGCACACATCACCGTACATTACGCTCATACTGATCTCCCAAACAAACTACAAATAAATAAACACAAATTAATGCAAACACATGATAACCATTAGTTTATGCTCATTAAAAGATCTCTATATAGTGACCTCTACTGTGACCTCTACTGTGACCTCTACAGTGACCTCTACTGTGACCTCTACTGTGACCTCTACTGTGACCTCTACAATAACCTATATAGTGACCTCTACTGTGACCTCTACAATAACCTATATAGTGACCTCTACTGTGACCTCTACAATAACCTATATAGTGACCTCTACTGTGACCTCTACAATAACCTATATAGTGACCTCTACTGTGACCTCTACAATAACCTATATGGTGACCTCTACTGTGACCTCTACAATAACCTATATAGTGACCTCTACTGTGACCTCTACAATAACCTATATAGTGACTTCTACTGTGACCTCTACAATAACCTATATAGTGACCTCTACTGTGACCTCTACAATAACCTATATAGTGACCTCTACTGTGACCTCTACAATAACCTATATAGTGACCTCTACTGTGACCTCTACAATAACCTATATAGTGACCTCTACTGTGACCTCTACAATAACCTATTTAGTGACCTCTACTGTGACCTCTACAATAACCTATATAGTGACCTCTACTGTGACCTCTACAATAACCTATATAGTGACCTCTACTGTGACCTCTACAATAACCTATATAGTGACCTCTACTGTGACCTCTACAATAACCTATATAGTACAATAACCTATACTTCCCTTAACTACTATTCATGTCTACTTCCCTTAACTACTACTCACGTCTACTTCCCTTAACTACTATGCCTGTCTACTTCCTAGTACTATGCCTGTCTACTTCCTAGTACTATGCTTATCCAATTCCAATTTCATAAAGTTGATTTGTCTTTTCCATCTACTCTCTATTCCAGTAGAGATGAGCGCTCTCTCCCTACTCGCTTCTTCCCCTTCTGTTCTCCATCGCTATCTCCCAAACCCCCCCCCCCTTCCTTTCCTCCTCGAACTCCAAATAACCCGTTACGTTAATGTTCCAACTTTTCTTTTACTTTGCTTAACCAAGTCCTACACACCGTAAACATCTAGTACGGATTTAATAAACACACGATTATGTAATACGGCGAATATTCACTCTGCATATTATTCCAATGTAAATTAAACTATAAATCACGAAAACCCTGTTAATCAATTGTTAGCGACGGCATCACCGGAGTGGTCAACATCGGACCGTAGTACTATAATAGTCAATAATGACCAGACTTGGTCAGTATTTGTCAGAAGTGGTCGGTGGTGGACAGTATTGCATAATAGTCGGGAGTAGTTAGAAATAGACCATTGGTTGTTGTCAACGGTGGGATAACTGTAGTTAGATGTGAGGGTTTTAGTGGTCAGTTACGATCTACGATGACCGTCTGTGGAAAGTACTGGTCAACCATGGACATCGCGTGACTACAACATTATCCGTCGAATTGCTCATCTCGTATCATAGCCATCGCGTCGTAGGACGGGTCATGAACTCCTAGTGAACCCTGCGAGTATGCTGACCGTTGTATAGTGTACACTGTACAGTGTACATTGTACAGTGTACACTGTACATTGCACGCCAGTGTACATTGTATAGTGTACATTGCACGCCAGTGTACATTGTATAGTGTACACTGCACGCCAGTGTACAGTGTACATTGTACACTGGAATATAATTTACACTGTACAGTGCATGACAGTGTACATTGTACATTGTACACTGGCGTACAATGTACATAGCACGGCGATGCTACGTTAACAAACTGGCGAATGGGTTTGGGAGCGGGATTCAAGGTCAAACTAACATTGATTATATGCACCGGTGTGACTGCGTGTCTCGGTGTAAGTCATTTGGTGACGTAATATCTCGAAGTTGCGTAATTAGCGCTATCTGGTTATACAATGTATTGTCTTACCGCGTAATGGAATGTGCCCAAAACTACTCATACTACTACTACTACTACTACTACTACTACTACTACTACTACTACTACTACTACTACTACTACTACTACTACTACTACTACTACTACTACTACTACTACTACTACTACTACTACTACTACTACTACTACTACTACTACTACTACTACTACTACTACTACTACTACTACTACTACTACTACTACTACTACTACTACTACTACTACTACTACTACTACTACTACTACTACTACTACTACTACTACTACTACTACTACTACTACTACTACTACTACTACTACTACTACTACTACTACTACTACTACTACTACTACTACTACTACTACTACTACTACTACTACTACTACTACTACTACTACTACTACTACTACTACTACTACTACTACTACTACTACTACTACTACTACTACTACTACTACTACTACTACTACTACTACTACTACTACTACTACTACTACTACTACTACTACTACTACTACTACTACTACTACTACTACTACTACTACTACTACTACTACTACTACTACTACTACTACTACTACTACTACTACTACTACTACTACTACTACTACTACTACTACTACTACTACTACTACTACTACTACTACTACTACTACTACTACTACTACTACTACTACTACTACTACTACTACTACTACTACTACTACTACTACTACTACTACTACTACTACTACTACTACTACTACTACTACTACTACTACTACTACTACTACTACTACTACTACTACTACTACTACTACTACTACTACTACTACTACTACTACTACTACTACTACTACTACTACTACTACTACTACTACTACTACTACTACTACTACTACTACTACTACTACTACTACTACTACTACTACTACTACTACTACTACTACTACTACTACTACTACTACTACTACTACTACTACTACTACTACTACTACTACTACTACTACTACTACTACTACTACTACTACTACTACTACTACTACTACTACTACTACTACTACTACTACTACTACTACTACTACTACTACTACTACTACTACTACTACTACTACTACTACTACTACTACTACTACTACTACTACTACTACTACTACTACTACTACTACTACTACTACTACTACTACTACTACTACTACTACTACTACTACTACTACTACTACTACTACTACTACTACTACTACTACTACTACTACTACTACTACTACTACTACTACTACTACTACTACTACTACTACTACTACTACTACTACTACTACTACTACTACTACTACTACTACTACTACTACTACTACTACTACTACTACTACTACTACTACTACTACTACTACTACTACTACTACTACTACTACTACTACTACTACTACTACTACTACTACTACTACTACTACTACTACTACTACTACTACTACTACTACTACTACTACTACTACTACTACTACTACTACTACTACTACTACTACTACTACTACTACTACTACTACTACTACTACTACTACTACTACTACTACTACTACTACTACTACTACTACTACTACTACTACTACTACTACTACTACTACTACTACTACTACTACTACTACTACTACTACTACTAC
>OZ038312.1:7169649-7178065 GCA_964035775.1 Osedax frankpressi | reverse complement strand
CTCTCTCTCTCTCTCTCTCTCTCTCTCTCTCTCTCTCACCCTCTCATGATCTTGTTCTTTCTCTATTTATCTCAATAATACTGTTTTTTGATATATTTTTTCTTGAATAATCATTTAAATAAATATTTCATGGAAGTTTAATAATCTATTTACTTTACCCTATCAGCCACCTCCTCAGTAATAAAGCCCCTCTTGACTTCAATAATCGATTGTATTCAAGTTCAAACAGATTCTACAATTGTCACTTGGCCATAGATCTAGTATGATTGATCTTTTATTTTTCTCTCTTTCTCTCTCTCTCTCTCTCTCTCTCTCTCTCTCTCTCTCTCTCTCTCCCCTCTCTCCCCCTATCTCCCCCTCTCTCCCCTTCTCTCCCCATATATCCCCCTCTCTCCCTCTCCCTCCTTCTCTCCCTCTATCTCTCCCCCCTCTCCCCCTTCTCCCCCTCCTTCTCTCCCTTTATCTCTCCCCCTTCTTTCCCCCTCTCTCCCCCTATCTCCCCCCTCTCTCCCCTCTCTCCCCTCTCTCCCCTCTCTCCCCTCTCTCCCCCTCTCTCCCCCTATCTCCCCATATCTCCCCCTCTCTCTCCCTCTCTCTCCCTCTCTCCCCCTCTCTCCCTCTCTCCCCTCTCTCCTCCTCTCTCCCCTATCTCCCCATATCTCCCCCTCTCTCTCCCTCTCTCCCCCTCTCTCCCCCTCTCTCCCCCTCTCTCCCCCTCTCTCCCCCTCTCTCCCCCTCTCTCCCCCTCTCTCACCCTCTCTCACCCTCTCTCACCCTCTCTCCCCTCTCTCCCCTCTATCATCCTCTCTCTCCCTCTCTCCCCTCTCTCTCTCTCTATCAAAAATGATATTATTTCAATAAATGATGATACATTTATTTTGTAATGCTTATTATACAACATGGGCTATATATGTATATACTAATATATATATATATATATATATATATATATATATATATATATACACACTAATATATATATATATATACTACCTATATATATATATATATATATATATACTACTTATATATATATTAATATATATATATATATATATATATATATATACTAATATATATATATATATATATATACATATATACTAATATATATATATATATATATACATATAACCCAGGTAAATTATACAGAATCATTTCATTTTAAAATGATCATCAAATTGAACTCTTCTCTCTATATCATTACTAATGAATTATTCATGACCAACTGACGGGCGTTTAGTTTACCCACCGCAGTGATTTTAGGTTTGCAATTATATTTCTTCTTTCTCTCTAATTAACTTTCGCCGTTCAATAAATCAGCCGCGATCAATTCAGTTCGCATTTTCTGCATTCCCCGACGCGGAGTGTCCTTTCGCACGGTTGTATATTTTCCATTACGCCGTAGCTAGGCTCTAGTTTGTTGTTTCATGCGAATTGTTGTTCCCGTACGATACATGAACGATGGATATGTCTTATATAAACAATGCAATACATGCTGTCTTCATATGTAATCTCATGATTGTTTACTATACCTTGACTGGGGTGTCTATCATAGTGTTTAATATTTTTTTGATTCCTTAATTAAACTTAATTAGATATTGATTTTAATTTTCATTGTTTAAAAACCTATTTCATATTTAATAAAGGATAATATTCCATTTAACTTCTTTACTAAGAACAAAATAAATGTTCATATTATATCAGTGAATACTAATTATTTATAAAAAACAAAAATATCACAATGCACTAATGTTATGATATTCAAATAGAAATGCGATTTCTAATTTTATTATCTTTATACACTAAATTTAAATAAAAGAAAACTTATTTCTAAACTGCTTTTATTGTTTAATGTCTGCATTCAAAGCAGGAATTCATATTTAATAATTATTGTAAAAAATCGAATTTTTTAAAATAAAAAAAAGATTTTAGAAAATCCAACTAAATAATGAAATTGACAATTTAATAATATTACAAACAAAATGTGTTTTTTCATTATTATATCAATAATTCATTCTCTACCAACCTCCAACTGACACCAATACTGACACCACCCTTACCTCCATCTCACCTCTTCCTCCTCACTCACAAACCCAACCTTGCTATACATGTTACTCAATTCCACACCTCCTATCTTATCACCCACCCCACCCCTACCCCACCCCTACCCCTCCCCTACCCCACCTCTCCCCACCCCTACCTACCCCTACCCCACCCCTACCCCACCTCAACTCTACCTCTACCCCACCCCTACCCCACCTCAACCCACCCTTACCCCACCCCTACCCCACCCCTACCCATCTCAAACCCACTACTACCCCACCCCTGCCCCACCTCAACCCACCCTTACCCCACCACTACCCCACCCCTACCCCACTCCTACCCCACCCCTACCCAACTCAACCTCACCCCTACCCCACACCTACCCCACCCCTACTCCATCCCTACCCCACCCCTACCCCATCTCAACTCTACCCCTACCCCATCTCAACCACACCCCTACCCCACCCCTACCCCTACCCAAACCCCACCCCTACCCCACCTCAACCCCACCCTACCCCACCCCTACCCCACCCCTACCCCTACCCCACCCTACCCCACCCCTTCCTCACCCCTACCCTACCTCAACCCCACCCAAACCCCACATCAACCCCATTACAGACCATTGGGACAAGACGAACCACCGATGAAACCATTATTCGATGCTGGCTTCAATACTGTTAGTCTAAGAACTCTGAAGGTCCAAACGAGTAATATTGAAGTCGGGAGCTCTTGACCGCAGTGGTCCTTGGCACACCTATTGTCAATCTTCTTTCGCGTGAACACAAATGGCAAACTATTAATCGAAAAACTTTCAGCCATATTTTTTGGATTACTTTAAAATTGTTTATCCGTATGATATCCTTAATGTAGAGTTTGTAAACCGTAAATATATGCTTTAGAAGGGTTTTGTTCATCGGTGCAACATTCCGGGTGCTAATTCCTATAAAGTATCCGGATCACTACAATTGTTACAATTCAACGAAGTCAATTTACGCACGAATTGTATTATTATGCGATTTCGCGTTCACCGCAGCGAATTATTGCGCCAAACGGGAGAATGTCGTGGTTGAATGAACTTCAGGCCCTGCGACATGGTCTCGTCGGTCAGCAGTTTCAGGCGGTCAGCACTGCGGCCCTTTTCAAGGTCGTCGAGAACGTGGGCCATGCCGCCGTCAGCATCTCCAATCAAGATCACCGCATACAGGTAAGCCCCGCTTTATTTCCGGCCCCGCTTTAATTCCGGCCCCTTCCGTTGAATCCATTTCTATATATCCGATAATTTCACAAAATTCTATTGTTGGCAACGGTCCCGACACCAAGAGATAACATTCGACGCTATCGATGAACCCACCCTTTGTTCCCTAGTTCTCTACTAGCGCGAAACGACGTCCGTTGACCTCCCGCCCCTACCCGATAGTTTGATCTCTGACCCCGCACGTTTGCAGTACGTGAACCCTTCGTACGAGAACATGTTCGGCTTCAAGTACGTCGAGGTGTCGGAGTGTCACGACGACTCCGAGTTGACCAACGAAGCCAAGAACGTGATTGCCCAACAACTGGTTGGTTGGGATGATTACTCGAGGACTACCCACCAATTCCCACCAGTTCCCACCAGTTCCCACCAGTTCCATCCAGTTCCCACCAGTTCATACCAGTTTCCACCAGTTTCCACCAGTTCCCACCAGTTTCCACCAGTTTCCACCAGTTTCCACCAGTTCCCACCAGTTCCCACCAGTTCCAACCAGTTCCCACCAGTTCCCACCAGTTCCCATCAATTTCCCACCAGTTCCCACCAGTTCCAACCAGTTCCAACCAGTTCCAACCAGTTCCTACCAGTTCCCACCAGTTCCCACCAGTTCCAACCAGTTCCAACCAGTTCCAACCAGTTCCAACCAGTTCCAACCAGTTCCCACCATTTCCCACCAGTTCCAACCAGTTCCAACCAGTTCCCACCAGTTTCCACCAGTTCCCACCAGTTCCAACCAGTTCCAACCAATTCCTACCAGTTTCTACCAGTTTCCGTCTATTCCCGCGTTCGCGGTCTCTAGGTTCCTAGTTTCCTTGTCCATACTTCGTTGGCGGCTTTACGTTCTCGCAAACATTTCCAATAACATTTCGTCCTCTAATGATTTCGTCCTCTAATGATTCCGTCCTCTAATAATTCCGTCCTCTAATAATTCCGTCCTCTAATAATTCCGTCCTCTAATAATTCCGTCCTCTAATAATTTCTCCAATTCGTCATTCCAGCAATGGTTCGGCAAAGTCGAAGTACCTCGTAAGAACTTACCACCTTTGCAGAGAAATGTGCAAGTGTTTCCAATTGTCAACCACATGGGGTTTGTGGGGCTCATTTACGTGGGGCTCATTCGGGAGGTGAGGTGAGGTGAGGTGAGGTGAGGTGAGGTGAGGTGAGGTGAGGTTAGGTGAGGTGAGGTGAGGTGAGATGAGGTGAGGTGATATAAGGTGAGGTGAAGGGAGGTGATATAAATTAGTTGATGTGAGGTGAGGTGAGGTGAGGTGAGGTGAGGTGAGGTGAGGTGAGGTGAGGTGAGGTGAAGAGAGGTGAGGTTAGGTGAGGTGAAGAGAGGTGAGGTGAGATGAAATGAAGAGAGAAGAGGTGGGGTAAAGTGGGGTGAGGTGATGTGATGTGATATAAATTAGGTGATGTGAGATGAGGTGAGGTGAGGTGAGATGAGGTGAGATGAGGTGAGGTGAGGTGATATGAGGTGAGGTGAAGTGATATGAGGTGAGGTGAGGTGAAGGGAGGTGATATAAATTAGTTGATGTGAGGTGAGGTGAGATGAGGTGAGTTGAGGAGAGGTGAGGTGAGGTGAGGTGATATAAATTAGGTAATGTGAGATGAGGTGAGATGAGGTAGGTGAGGTGAGATGATATGAGGTGAGGTGAGGTGAAGAGAGGTGAGGTGAGGTGAGGTGAAGGGAGGTGATATAAATTAGGTGATGTGAGGTGAGGTGAGATGAGGTGAGGTGATATGAGGTAGGTGAGGTGAGATGATATGAGGTGAGGTGAGGTGAAGAGAGGTGAGGTGAGGTGAGGTGAAGGGAGGTGATATAAATTAGGTGATGTGAGGTGAGGTGAGGTGAGGTGATATGAGGTGAGGTGAGGAGAAGGGAGGTGAGTTGATATGAGGTGAGGTGAGGTGAGGTGAGGTGAGGTGAAGTGAGGTGAGGTGATATGAGGTGAGGTGAGGTGAAGGGAGGTGAGGTGAAGGGAGGTGAGGTGAAGTAAGGTGATATAAATTAGGTGATGTGAGGTGAGGTGAGGTGAGGTGAGGTGAGGTAAAGGAAGATGAGTTGAGGTGAGGTGATGTGAGGTGAGGTGAGGTAAGATGAGGTGAAGTGAGGTGAGGTGAGGTATGGTGAGGTGAGGTGAAGAGAGGTGAGGTAAAGGAAGATGAGTTGAGGTGAGGTGAGGTGAGGTGAGGTGAGGTGAGATAAAGGAAGATGAGTTGAGGTGAGGTGAGATGAGGTGAGTTGAGGTGAGGTAAGATGAGGTGAGGTGAAGTGAGGTGAGGTAAGGTGAGGTAAGATGAAGTAAGGTGAGGTAGAGAAAGGTGAGGTGAAGTGAGGTGAGGTAAGGTGAGGTAAAGGAAGATGAGTTGAGGTGAGGTGAGGTGAGGTGAGGTAAAGGAAGATGAGTTGAGGTGAGGTGAGGTGAGGTGAGGTGAGGTGAGATGAAATGAAGAGAGAAGAGGTGGGGTAAAGTGGGGTGAGGTGATGTGATGTGATATAAATTAGGTGATGTGAGATGAGGTGAGGTGAGGTGAGATGAGGTGAGGTGAGGTGATATGAGGTGAGGTGAAGTGATATGAGGTGAGGTGAGGTGAAGGGAGGTGATATAAATTAGTTGATGTGAGGTGAGGTGAGATGAGGTGAGTTGAGGAGAGGTGAGGTGAGGTGAGGTGAGGTGAGGTGAGGTGATATAAATTAGGTGATGTGAGATGAGGTGAGATGAGGTAGGTGAGGTGAGATGATATGAGGTGAGGTGAGGTGAAGAGAGGTGAGGTGAGGTGAGGTGAAGGGAGGTGATATAAATTAGGTGATGTGAGGTGAGGTGAGATGAGGTGAGGTGAGGTGAGGTGATATGAGGTAGGTGAGGTGAGATGATATGAGGTGAGGTGAGGTGAAGAGAGGTGAGGTGAGGTGAGGTGAAGGGAGGTGATATAAATTAGGTGATGTGAGGTGAGGTGAGGTGAGGTGATATGAGGTGAGGTGAGGTGAGATGATATGAGGTGAGGTGAGGTGAAGAGAGGTGAGGTGAGGTGAGGTGAAGGGAGGTGATATAAATTAGGTGATGTGAGGTGAGGTGAGGTGAGGTGATATGAGGTGAGGTGAGGAGAAGGGAGGTGAGGTGATATGAGGTGAGGTGAGGTGAGGTGAGGTGATATGAGGTGAGGTGAGGTGAAGGGAGGTGAGGTGAAGGGAGGTGAGGTGAAGGGAGGTGAGGTGAAGTAAGGTGATATAAATTAGGTGATGTGAGGTGAGGTGAGGTGAGGTAAAGGAAGATGAGTTGAGGTGAGGTGATGTGAGGTGAGGTGAGGTAAGATGAGGTGAGGTGAAGTGAGGTGAGGTATGGTGAGGTAAGATGAGGTGAGGTGAAGAGAGGTGAGGTAAAGGAAGATGAGTTGAGGTGAGGTGAGGTGAGGTGAGGTGAGGTGAGGTGAGGTGAGGTGAGATAAGGAAGATGAGTTGAGGTGAGGTGAGATGAGGTGAGTTGAGGTGAGGTAAGATGAGGTGAGGTGAAGTGAGGTGAGGTAAGGTGAGGTAAGATGAAGTAAGGTGAGGTAAAGAAAGGTGAGGTGAAGTGAGGTGAGGTAAGGTGAGGTAAAGGAAGAGTGAGTTGAGGTGAGGTGAGGTGAGGTGAGGTAAGAGATGAGTGAATAGGTAAAATATTATTTATGATTCCTAGTGCATTTATGTTTTATTATTACAGCGTAACTTTATTGACCCTTCCCTTCCCCTTCCCCTCCCCTGTACGCATACCTTTCTCCGGGCATGTTCTTTGGCCTATTTTACCGACTACTACCGCCCCCTCATAGATTATTCCATTTGACATACTCTAGCAATTAATCTCACCTAATAAAGAGCAGTTTTTTTCTAACAATACAAATACATTATATTAATATTGTGTTTTTCATATTATGTAATAGAATCTATTTTTTATTGTACTTTTTTTGAATACTACACATTCTAAACAATAGAATTTATTAATAATATTTAATGCCGCAAATATTTGCAAACTGACATCATTCCACCTTGTACTGAGATCTAACTCCCCCCCCCATACAGCGATAAACCCCACCCCTCACGTAGTGACATTTCTACCCCTCTTTCAGTGACACCTGTCACTCCCACACAGTAACACCTCTTCCTCTCACACAGTGACATATGGCATTATGTAACCCTGTACTCGGAGCCCAAAGTTCTACTTCCCGAATCCAGAAGTATGTAGTTTTGTAGTCTAATCTAAAGTAGATACACAGGGTACCCCTGTATCCTATATTCCAGTAGCGATATAGTACTTCTCGTACAAATCCTACACAATGATGATACCTAACACCTCCCTATTCCTCCCGTAGATATCATATCGCATCGAAAAGGTTCCCTCTCAGAAACAGCCGCCATATCTAAGGTAATCCAATCTCCTATATCAAAGGCATGGCTCGGTTACTTTTAACATGCCATTAGATTTACAGGAAATTCTAGATCATTCTAGAATTCTGGTATTATGATTTTTGTGTAGCGTATAATAAGTTATAGATACTCGTCAATAGTATAAATATAATGTAATATAGATAATGTAAATAATGTAATGTCTAGTAAAAAATGTTATTGAGAAACTAAAATTGGTTTTCTTTTAAGTGCCTGGATGCTTATTTCATATTTTTAGCAAAATTATAATCCTAGAATTGATTTATTTTTAACATCAAAACTATTTTTAGTATGGACTCTAAATATATCTAATATATTTAGATATATTTGTTTAAATAGAAAGTTATTTATAAATGTAAAAATATATATGCTATTATATATTTGCATATATTCAATATTCAAAAATAGTCTTTTTTCCCATCTAAATGTTATAATAAATAATAAATACACACCTTTAAACAGTTTTACGTTTACGGTTAAACGCTTTAGAGGGACTCGAGCAGTCCGTAAAATGAGTTATTTTCAATTGTCTATGTTCGGTTCGATTATGTTGAAAATGAATTGGGTCATATGATTCATAGGCTTACGGCGGAATGATTAAACTTTGTAGAACTTCGCGATAGAAATATTATTGAAACGAAATCCGATATCGTATTGTTTGCACGCGCGTTTCAACCGGAAAATACTCGGAATCTTCT
>OZ038312.1:7144649-7164649 GCA_964035775.1 Osedax frankpressi | reverse complement strand
GATCTTCCCAAATAAGCTTCCCAAGTGATCTTCCCAAGTGATCTTCCCAAGTGATCTTCCCAAGTGATCTTTCCAAGTGATCTTCCCAAATGATCTTCCCAAGTGATCTTCCCAAGTGATCTTCCCAAGTGATCTTCCCAAGTGATCTTCCCAAGTGATCTTCCCAAATGAGCTTCCCAAATGAGCTTCCCAAGTGATCTTCCCAAGTGAGCTTCCCAAGTGATATTCCCAAGTGATCTTCCCAAATGAGCTTCCCAAGTGATCTGTCCAAGTGATCTTCCCAAGTGATATTCCCAAGTGATCTTCCCAAGTGATCTTCCCAAGTGATCTTCCCAAGTGATCTTCCCAAATGATCTTCCCAAGTGATCTTCCCAAGTGATCTTCCCAAGTGATCTTCCCAAGTGATCTTCCCAAATGAGCTTCCCAAATGAGCTTCCCAAATGAGCTTCCCAAGTGATCTTCCCAAGTGATCTGTCCAAGTGATCTTCCCAAGTGATCTTCCCAAGTGATCTTCCCAAGTGATCTTCCCAAGTGATCTTCCCAAGTGATCTTCCCAAGATCACTTTGTGACGATTGTTGTCGGAAGAATTCGCGAAACGATTTATGCTCCTGAAGAATCATTAATTTAATATCCCAATTTTCCTGTTGATCATCTTCAATTCTATATTTGCATGATATGTGATCAGTGGTATGCCATGTAAATGTCATGTAAATGTCATGTAATATTAAAATGTAACTCCTATTAGATACTTAAATATTTTATCAATATAAACCTTATATTAATTAAGCGTATTAAAATCTTTAATGTACATTTTTTTCTAATTATATTATTGTTCGTAGCCAAAGATTATAAGAGAATTACCCGAGAAGCATACCATGTCAAAAGCTAAATGTAAGTTTTTTAATTTGTATAATATGGTATATAAATATATAAATAGGATATCAATAATTATTATACTATAAATAACTATATATTATAATTTATATACATTTTTATTAAGTGATATTTTTCAAATATTTTAAAATTTATTTTTCATTTCATAAATAAATTATTCAATTAGTAGAAATAATACATAATTATTATATATTAATATGATGTCATATATAGAAATTAATATATATATATATATATTCTCAATTATCATCATTTATTATCATTTATTAACATTTATTAACATTTATTAACTTTTATTGATATTTGTATAAGTAATAATTAAAAAAATGAAAAAAGTGATTAATTTAATTTTAATTTTATGATAATTTTATAATTCCTAAATATTGCGTTATTAATTTACAGATTGAACTCACTCCCCTAGTGAGATATTCCATCACTAATTTATATATTGAACTCACTTCTCTAGTGAGATCTTCCATCCCCAACGAAACGCTTCCAGAACTAAATCCAGAAATGATTTCCACCTTACAAGAGGCCTTAACTTGGAAAATGGACATAATTAGACTTGAAAAACTGTCTGGTCAAAGGTTTGCATGCGTTCATTTTATACTTCCCCTCACTTCCCCTCACTCACTCAATCACTCACACACCCTCTCACTCACTCACTCACTCACCCTCTCACTCACTTACTCACCCTCTCACTCACTTACTCATCCTCTCACTCACCCTTTCACTTACTCACTCACTCACTCACTCATTCACTCACTCACCCTCTCACTCACTTACCCTCTCACTCACCCTCTCACTTACTCACTTACTCACTCACTCACTCACTCACCCTCTCACTCACTCACACACCCTCTAACTCACCCTCTCACTTACTCACTCACTCACTCACTCACTCACTCACTCACTCACTCACTCACTCATCCTCTCACTCACTTACTCACCCTCTCACTCACTTACTCACCCTCTCACTCACCCTCTCACTCACTCACACACCCTCTAACTCACCCTCTCACTTACTCACTCACTCACTCACTCACTCACTCACTCACTCACTCACTCACCCTCTCACTCACTCACTCACCCTCTCACTCACTTACTCACCCTCTCACTACCTCTCTCACTCAACCTCTCACTCACTCACTCACCCTCTCACCCACTCTCTCACCCTCTCACTCTCTCACTCACTCACTCACTTACTCACCCTCGCACTCACTTACTCACCCTCTCACTACCTCACTCACCCTCTCACTACCTCACTCACCCTCTCAGTTACTTACTCACACTATCACTACTTCACACTACTAACTATCTCACCATTTCCCGCCATATATCTCATTATACATTCCACCATTTCCTTTTCGTTCGAATTTTTTCATCGTTTGTTTATTCTCATCGCTCACAAACTTGACCTTTCTCGACCCCTTAGACCACTCCTCTACCTCGGCTGGCAAGTGCTTCAGGCTTTCTCTATCTTGGACTTCCTACGAGTTAGCGAGTCCGTCGTGATCAACTGGTTGACTGAGATGGAAGCGAATTACCACGCTGCCAACCCTTACCATAACAGCACTCATGCGGCAGATGTTATGCAAGCTACAGCTTATTTCTTGAATGCTGAACCTTGCAAGGTTTGCCCTCCTCTTCCTCTCCCTCTTCCTCTTCCTCTTCCTCTTCCTCTCCCTCTTCCTCTGCCTCTTCCTCTTCCTCTTCCTCTTCCTCTTCCTCTTCCTCTTCCTCTGCCTCTTCCTCTGCCTCTTCCTATGCCTATGCCTCTGCCTCTGCCTCTGCCTCTGCCTCTCCCTCTGCCTCTTCCTCTGCCTCTGCCTCTTCATCTGCCTCTGCCTCTACCTCTGCCTCTGCCTCTGCCTCTGCCTCTGCCTCTTCCTCTTCCTCTTCCTCTGCTTCTGCCTCTTCCTCTCCCTCTGCCTCTGCCTCTACCTCTGTCTCTGCCTCTGCCTCTTCCTCTTCCTCTGCCTCTGCCTCTTCCTCTGCCTCTTCCTCTTCCTCTGCCTCTGCCTCTGCCTCTGCCTCTGCCTCTGCCTCTTCCTCTGCCTCTGCCTCTTCCTCTTCCTCTTCCTCTTCCTCTTCCTCTTCCTCTGCCTCTTCCTCTGCCTCTTCCTCTTCCTCTGCCTCTGCCTCTTCCTCTCCCTCGGCCTCTGCCTCTGCCTCCTCCTCTTCATCTGCCTCATTTCTCGCTCCCCTCCATCTATCTCTACCTCTCCCTCGTATCTCTCTCTACCTTTCACTCTCTCTCATATCAATCTTTTCTCACTCCTCCATAACTCCCCTATCTATACTCTCTCTCTCTCTATTTCCCTCATACCTCCCTTATCTCCCATCTCCATCTCTATCTCCCGTTACGTCTCCCTCATATCTCCTTCATAACTTCCATATCTCCCCTCTCCCTCTTTCTTACACTTAGCGTAACCATATCCCTTACTGCAGTATGTTTTTGATGACCTCGAGAGTATTGCGGCCATTTTAGCGGCCATAGTTCATGATCTTGACCACCCCGGCAAGACCAACGCCTTCCTCGTGAATGCACGATTTCCTCTGGCGATTCTGTACAACGACAGGTTGGTGGCAGGTGTTGAAATGTAGTATACGGGTGTAGGTCTACGGTAGCAGACGGGTGTAAGTAGTGGGAGGAGGAAGGTGGGGATTGAATTGGTGGAGCAGGTTGGGGATTCATCTGAAGACTAATATTGCTGAGATATAATTAGGTAAAGTATAGAGTAAGTAGAATGGTAGAGTAAGTAGAAGTGTAGAGTAAGTAGAATGGTAGAGTAAGTAGAATGGTAGAGTAAGTAGAAGTGTAGAGTAAGTAGAATGGTAGAGTAAGTAGAAGTATAGAGTAAGTACAATGGTAGAGTAAGTAGAATGGTAGAGTAAGTAGACTGGTAGAGTAAGTAGAATGGTAGAGTAAGTAGAATGATAGAGTAAGTAGAAGTGTAGAGTAAGTAGAATGGTAGAGTAAGTAGAAGTATAGAGTAAGTACAATGGTAGAGTAAGTAGAATGGTAGAGTAAGTAGAAGTGTAGAGTAAGTAGAATGGTAGAGTAAGTAGAAGTGTAGAGTAAGTAGAAATGTAGAGTAAGTAGAATGGTAGAGTAAGTAGAGTAAGTAGAAGTATAGAGTAAGTAGAATGGTAGAGTAAGTAGAAGTGTAGAGTAAGTAGAATGGTAGAGTAAGTAGAATGGTAGAGTAAGTAGAATGGTAGAGTAAGTAGAATGATAGAGTAAGTAGAATGGTAGAGTAAGTAGAATGGTAGAGTAAGTAGAAGTGTAGAGTAAGTAGAATGGTAGAGTAAGTAGAATGGTAGAGTAAGTAGAAGTGTAGAGTAAGTAGAAGTGTAGAGTAAGTAGAAGTGTAGAGTAAGTAGAAGTGTAGAGTAAGTAGAATGGTAGAGTAAGTAGAATGGTAGAGTAAGTAGAATGGTAGAGTAAGTAGAATGGTAGAGTAAGTAGAATGGTAGAGTAAGTAGAATGGTAGAGTAAGTAGAATGGTAAAGTAAGTAGAATGGTAGAGTAAGTAGAATGGTAGAGTAAGTAGAAGTGTAGAGTAAGTAGAAGTGTAGAGTAAGTAGAGTGGTAGAGTAAGTAGAAGTGTAGAGTAAGTAGAATGGTAGAGTAAGTAGAATGGTAGAGTAAGTAGAAGTGTAGAGTAAGTAGAATGGTAAAGTAAGTAGAATGGTAGAGTAAGTAGAATGGTAGAGTAAGTAGAATGGTAGAGTAAGTAGAATGGTAGAGTAAGTAGAATGGTAGAGTAAGTAGAATGGTAGAGTAAGTAGAATGGTAGAGTAAGTAGAATGGTAGAGTAAGTAGAATGGTAGAGTAATTAGATTGGTAGAGTAAGTAGAATGGTAGAATAAGTAGAATTGTAGAGTAAGTAGAAGTATAGAGTAAGTAGAAGTGTAGAGTAAGTAGAATGGTAGAGTAAGTAGAATGGTAGAGTAAGTAGAATGGTAGAGTAAGTAGAAGTATAGAGTAAGTAGAAGTATAGAGTAAGTAGAATGGTAGAGTAAGTAGAATGGTAGAGTAAGTAGAAGTATAGAGTAAGTAGAAGTATAGAGTAAGTAGAAGTGTAGAGTAAGTAGAATGGTAGAGTAAGTAGAATGGTAGAGTAAGTAGAATGGTAGAGTAAGTAGAAGTATAGAGTAAGTAGAAGTGTAGAGTAAGTAGAATGGTAGAGTAAGTAGAATGGTAGAGTAAGTAGAATGGTAGAGTAAGTAGAAGTATAGAGTAAGTAGAAGTATAGAGTAAGTAGAATGGTAGAGTAAGTAGAATGGTAGAGTAAGTAGAAGTATAGAGTAAGTAGAAGTATAGAGTAAGTAGAATGGTAGAGTAAGTAGAAGTGTAAAGTAAGTAGAATGGTAGAGTAAGTAGAATGGTAGAGTAAGTAGAATGGTAGAGTAAGTAGAAGTGTAGAGTAAGTAGAAGTGTAGAGTAAGTAGAATGGTAGAGTAAGTAGAATGGTAGAGTAAGTAGAATGGTAGATTAAGTAGAATGGTAGAGTAAGTAGAATGGTAGAGTAAGTAGAATGGTAGAGTAAGTAGAATGGTAGAGTAAGTAGAATGGTAGAGTAAGTAAAATGGTAGAGTAAGTAGAATGGTAGAGAAAGTAGAATGGTAGAGTTAGTAGAATGGTAGATTAAGTAGAATGGTAGAGTAAGTAGAATGGTAGAGTAAGTAGAATGGTAGAGTAAGTAGAATGGTAGAGTAAGTAGAATGGTAGAGTAAGTAGATTGGTAGAGTAAGTAGAATGGTAGAGTAAGTAGAATGGTAGAGTAAGTAGAATGGTAGAGTAAGTAGAATGGTAGAGTAAGTAGAATGGTAGAGTAAGTAGAATGGTAGAGTAAGTAGAATGGTAGAGTAAGTAGATGTGTAGAGTAAGTAGAAGTGTTGAGTAAATAGAATGGTAGAGTAAGTAGAATGGTAGAGTAAGTAGAATGGTAGAGTAAGTAGAATGGTAGAGTAAGTAGAATGGTAGAGTAAGTAGAATGGTAGAGTAAGTAGAAGTATAGAGTAAGTAGAATGGTAGAGTAAGTAGAATTGTAAAGTAAGTAGAATGGTAGAGTAAGTAGAAGTGTAGAGTAAGTAGAAGTGTAGAGTAAGTAGAAGTATAGAGTAAGTAGAATGGTAGAGTAAGTAGAAGTGTAGAGTAAGTAGAAGTATAGAGTAAGTAGAATGGTAGAGTAAGTAGAATGGTAGAGTAAGTAGAAGTGTAGAGTAAGTAGAAGTGTAGAGTAAGTAGAAGTGTAGAGTAAGTAGAATGGTAGAGTAAGTAGAATGGTAGAGTAAGTAGAATAGTAGAGTAAGTAGAATTGTAAAGTAAGTAGAATGGTAGAGTAAGTAGAATTGTAGAGTAAGTAGAATGGTAGAGTAAGTAGAATGGTAGAGTAAGTAGAATGGTAGAGTAAGTAAAATGGTAGAGTAAGTAGAATGGTAGAGAAAGTAGAATGGTAGAGTTAGTAGAATGGTAGATTAAGTAGAATGGTAGAGTAAGTAGAATGGTAGAGTAAGTAGAATGGTAGAGTAAGTAGAATGGTAGAGTAAGTAGAATGGTAGAGTAAGTAGAATGGTAGAGTAAGTAGAATGGTAGAGTAAGTAGAATGGTAGAGTAAGTAGAATGGTAGAGTAAGTAGAATGGTAGAGTAAGTAGAATGGTAGAGTAAGTAGAAGTGTTGAGTAAGTAGAAGTATAGAGTAAGTAGAATGGTAGAGTAAGTAGAATGGTAGAGTAAGTAGAATGGTAGAGTAAGTAGAAGTGTAGAGTAAGTAGAAGTGTTGAGTAAGTAGAATGGTAGAGTAAGTAGAAGTGTAAAGTAATTAGAATGGTAGAGTAAGTAGAATGGTAGAGTAAGTAGAAGTATAGAGTAAGTAGAATTGTAAAGTAAGTAGAATGGTAGAGTAAGTAGAATGGTAGAGTAAGTAGAATGGTAGAGTAAGTAGAAGTGTAGAGTAAGTAGAAGTGTTGAGTAAGTAGAATGGTAGAGTAAGTAGAAGTGTAAAGTAAGTAGAATGGTAGAGTAAGTAGAATGGTAGAGTAAGTAGAAGTATAGAGTAAGTAGAATTGTAAAGTAAGTAGAATGGTAGAGTAAGTAGAATGGTAGAGTAAGTAGAATTGTAAAGTAAGTAGAATGGTAGAGTAAGTAGAATGGTAGAGTAAGTAGAATGGTAGAGTAAGTAGAATGGTAGAGTAAGTAGAATTGTAAAGTAAGTAGAATGGTAGAGTAAGTAGAATGGTAGAGTAAGTAGAAGTGTAAAGTAAGTAGAATGGTAGAGTAAGTAGAATGGTAGAGTAAGTAGAAGTATAGAGTAAGTAGAATTGTAAAGTAAGTAGAATGGTAGAGTAAGTAGAATGGTAGAGTAAGTAGAATGGTAGAGTAAGTAGAAGTGTAGAGTAAGTAGAAGTGTTGAGTAAGTAGAATGGTAGAGTAAGTAGAAGTGTAAAGTAAGTAGAATGGTAGAGTAAGTAGAATGGTAGAGTAAGTAGAAGTATAGAGTAAGTAGAATTGTAAAGTAAGTAGAATGGTAGAGTAAGTAGAATGGTAGAGTAAGTAGAATTGTAAAGTAAGTAGAATGGTAGAGTAAGTAGAATGGTAGAGTAAGTAGAATGGTAGAGTAAGTAGAATGGTAGAGTAAGTAGAATTGTAAAGCAAGTAGAATGGTAGAGTAAGTAGAATGGTAGAGTAAGTAGAATTGTAAAGTAAGTAGAATGGTAGAGTAAGTAGAATGGTAGAGTAAGTAGAATTGTAAAGTAAGTAGAATGGTAGAGTAAGTAGAATGGTAGAGTAAGTAGAATTGTAGAGTAAGTAGAATGGTAGAGTAAGTAGAATGGTAGAGTAAGTAGAATGGTAGAGTAAGTAGAATGGTAGAGTAAGTAGAATGGTAGAGTAAGTAGAATTGTAAAGTAAGTAGAATGGTAGAGTAAGTAGAATGGTAGAGTAAGTAGAATTGTAAAGTAAGTAGAATGGTAGAGTAAGTAGAATGGTAGAGTAAGTAGAATTGTAGAGTAAGTAGAATGGTAGAGTAAGTAGAAGTGTAGAGTAAGTAGAATGGTAGAGTAAGTAGAATGGTAGAGTAAGTAGAATTGTAAAGTAAGTAGAATGGTAGAGTAAATAGAAGTATAGAGTAAGTAGAATTGTAAAGTAAGTAGAATGGTAGAGTAAGTAGAATGGTAGAGTAAGTAGAATTGTAAAGTAAGTAGAATGGTAGAGTAAGTAGAATGGTAGAGTAAGTAGAATTGTAGAGTAAGTAGAATGGTAGAGTAAGTAGAATTGTAGAGTAAGTAGAATGGTAGAGTAAGTAGAAGTGTAGAGTAAGTAGAATGCTAGAGTAAGTAGAATTGTAGAGTAAGTAGAATGGTAGAGTAAGTATACTGGTGTAAAGGTTTCGGTAGAGAATTTTATATATTAGAGAAAGGGTTCATGTAAATAAAATTAGTGGATAGTAGAAATAGTGTGGAGATGGGGTGGAGATGGGGTGGAGATGGGGTGGAGATGGGGTGGAGATAGGGTTGAGATGGGGTAGAAATGGGAAGAAGATGGGATGGAGATGGTCTGGAGATGTGGTGGAGATTGGGTTGACATGGGGTGGAGATGGGGAGAAGATGGGGTGGAGATGGGGTGGAGATAGGGTTGACACGGGGTGGAGATGTGGTAGAAATGCGGAAAAGATGGGGTTAAGATGGGGTGGAGATGGGGTTGAAATGGGATGAAGATGGGGTTGAGATGGGGTGTAGATATGGTTGACATGGGGTGGAGATGGGCTGGAGATGGAGTGAAGATGGGGTTGAGATGGGTGATTGATTATTATAATGCTACAAGTAGGATGTTATTAGAAGTGGGGCTACAGATGTTGTGCAGTGTTTGCCTTATTTTCAGTTACATTCTGTAGCATAATAAACACCTCCACGTCAACAGCGCTGTTCTTGAAAGCCATCACATATCGCTTTGCTTCCAAATAATGAAATCTCACCCTGAACTCGACATCTTCAACAAACTAAACAGGTTATTCGATGAGACCTGGCACTCTTTTACAAAATCTAATAAGTACCGAACCGTGAGCCACGCCCCCAAATCGCTTACATCATTAGCCATACCTCTAAGCCCCTCCCCCCATCTCTTAGAGATGACTACATGGCTGTTCGACAAACTATGATTGACATGGTTTTGGCAACGGATATGACGAAGCATTTCGAACATCTTAACAAGTTCCACATTTTCATGGCCGACGTTCAGAAGGAAGTATGTAGATTAAGCCACGCCCACTACCGGCGTGTTATAGCTCCCTTGCCATAAGCCCCCGTCTCCCCTCCCGCGTCCCCTCCAAACGACCACCATCTCCTTTTCCGCCCCTATTCCTTTCATCGTCTCGCTCATCCACTCCTCCTTCGCTCCCGCGCCTGACCTCTAGACCCCTGTAACCTTTGAACCCGCAAACAGGAACCCACCGACCGCATAGCTCAATATCGAATACCCGAATCGAGGACTATCATTAAACGTTTGATCATCAAATGTGCTGACGTATCTAACCCCGTACGACCTCTTCACATCTGCAAAGTCTGGGCAAGTCGTATAGCAGACGAGTATTGCGCTCAGGTCTGTAGCCTCTGACTGTTATCTCTAGTTGTTATCTGTTATCTCTAGTTGTTATCTGTTATCTCTAGTTGTATCTAGTTGTTATCTGTTATCTCTAGTTTTTATCTGTTATCTCTAGTTGTTATCTGTTATCTCTAGTTGTTATCTGTTATCTCTAGTTGTATCTAGTTGTTATCTGTTATCTCTAGTTTTTATCTGTTATCTCTAGTTGTTATCTGTTATCTCTAGTTGTTATCTGTTATCTCTAGTTGTATCTAGTTGTTATCTGTTATCTCTAGTTTTTATCTGTTATCTCTAGTTGTTATCTGTTATCTCTAGTTGTTATCTGTTATCTCTAGTTGTTATCTGTTATCTCTAGTTGTTATCTGTTATCTCTAGTTGTATCTAGTTGTTATCTGTTATCTCTAGTTTTTATCTGTTATCTCTAGTTGTTATCTGTTATCTCTAGTTGTTATCTGTTATCTCTAGTTGTATCTAGTTATCATCTGTTATCTCTAGTTGTTATCTGTTATCTCTAGTTGTTATCTGTTATCTCTAGTTGTATCTAGTTGTTATCTGTTATCTCTAGTTTTTATCTGTTATCTCTAGTTGTTATCTGTTATCTCTAGTTGTTATCTGTTATCTCTAGTTGTTATCTGTTATCTCTAGTTGTTATCTGTTATCTCTAGTTGTATCTAGTTGTTATCTGTTATCTCTAGTTTTTATCTGTTATCTCTAGTTGTTATCTGTTATCTCTAGTTGTTATCTGTTATCTCTAGTTGTTATCTGTTATCTCTAGTTGTTATCTGTTATCTCTAGTTGTATCTAGTTGTTATCTGTTATCTCTAGTTTTTATCTGTTATCTCTAGTTGTTATCTGTTATCTCTAGTTGTTATCTGTTATCTCTAGTTGTATCTAGTTGTTATCTGTTATCTCTAGTTTTTATCTGTTATCTCTAGTTGTTATCTGTTATCTCTAGTTGTTATCTGTTATCTCTAGTTGTTATCTGTTATCTCTAGTTGTTATCTGTTATCTCTAGTTGTTATCTGTTATCTCTAGTTGTATCTAGTTGTTATCTGTTATCTCTAGTTGTTATCTGTTATCTCTAGTTGTTATCTGTTATCTCTAGTTGTTATCTGTTATCTCTAGTTGTATCTAGTTGTTATCTGTTATCTCTAGTTGTATCTAGTTGTTATCTGTTATCTCTAGTTGTATCTAGTTATCATCTGTTATCTCTAGTTGTATCTAGTTGTTATCTGTTATCTCTAGTTGTATCTAGTTGTTATCTGTTATCTCTAGTTGTATCTAGTTGTTATCTGTTATCTCTAGTTGTATCTAGTTGTTATCTGTTATCTCTAGTTGTATCTAGTTGTTATCTGTTATCTCTAGTTGTATCTAGTTATCATCTGTTATCTCTAGTTGTATCTAGTTATTATCTGTTATCTCTAGTTGTATCTAGTTGTTATCTGTTATCTCTAGTTGTATCTAGTTATCATCTGTTATCTTTAGTTGGAATCTGTTCTCTAGCTGTTATCTGTTATCTCTAGTTATATCTAGTTTTTATCTGTTATCAATAGTTGTATCTAGTTATCATCTGTTATCTCTAGTTGTATCTAGTTGTTATCTGTTATCTCTAGTTGTATCTAGTTATCATCTGTTATCTCTAGTTATATCTAGTTGTTATCTGTTATCTCTAGTTGTATCTAGTTGTTATCTGTTATCTCTAGTTGTATCTAGTTATCATCTGTTATCTCTAGTTGTATCTAGTTATCATCTGTTATCTCTAGTTGTATCTATTTATCATCTGTTATCTCTAGTTGTATCTAGTTATCATCTGTTATCTCTAGTTATATCTAGTTGTTATCTGTTATCTCTAGTTGTATCTAGTTATCATCTGTTATCACTAGTTGTATCTAGTTGTTATCTGTTATCTCTAGTTGTATCTAGTTATCATCTGTTATCTCTAGTTGTATCTAGTTGTTATCTGTTATCTCTAGTTGTATCTAGTTATCATCTGTTATCTCTAGTTGTATCTAGTTGTTATCTGTTATCTCTAGTTGTATCTAGTTATCATCTGTTATCTCTAGTTGTATCTAGTTGTTATCTGTTATCTCTAGTTGTATCTAGTTATCATCTGTTATCTCTAGTTGTATCTAGTTGTTATCTGTTATCTCTAGTTGTATCTAGTTGTTATCTGTTATCTCTAGTTGTATCTAGTTGTTATCTGTTATCTCTAGTTGTATCTAGTTATCATCTGTTATCTCTAGTTGTATCTAGTTATCATCTGTTATCTCTAGTTATATCTAGTTGTTATCTGTTATCTCTAGTTGTATCTAGTTATCATCTGTTATCACTAGTTGTATCTAGTTGTTATCTGTTATCTCTAGTTGTATCTAGTTATCATCTGTTATCTCTAGTTGTATCTAGTTATCATCTGTTATCACTAGTTGTATCTAGTTGTTATCTGTTATCTCTAGTTGTATCTAGTTATCATCTGTTATCTCTAGTTGTATCTAGTTATCATCTGTTATCACTAGTTGTATCTAGTTGTTATCTGTTATCTCTAGTTGTATCTAGTTATCATCTGTTATCTCTAGTTGTATCTAGTTGTTATCTGTTATCTCTAGTTGTATCTAGTTATCATCTGTTATCTCTAGTTGTATCTAGTTATCATCTGTTATCACTAGTTGTATCTAGTTGTTATCTGTTATCTCTAGTTGTATCTAGTTATCATCTGTTATCTCTAGTTGTATCTAGTTATCATCTGTTATCTCTAGTTGTATCTAGTTGTTATCTGTTTTCTTTAGTTAGCATCTGTTTTTCCATTTGTTATCTGTTGTTTCTAGTTGTCATGTTTAGTAGCAAGATGTTATTGAAATTGTAAGTTATTTTATTTAATTAGATTTCAAATAAATTAGTAAATTGTATTTATTAAACATTGAACTCGTTTTTCTTTAAATTTAACTCATCAAAAATGATATGAAATTGACATTGGCACACAGACAATGGAAGAGAGGAAACGCTGTATTCCAATAATTATGCCAATTTTTGACAATCGGTCCACGTGTAACGTACCAAAGTCTCAAACGAGTTTCATCGACTTCTTCATTAACGACCTCTATACTTCATTCAACTGTTAGTTGCCACTCAATGCGCTTACCTTCCCCCAGAACCCTTGACCAACATATATAGCAGGCGATTCCATTTTTTGTGTAATGTTAAAAATATTTGTTATAAGTAAAAAATTTTATATTTTATATAATAATTATATAATCCCCGTTTAATGGATTTGTGGTCCCAACCTCTCCAACGGAACACTCTGGCCACGCCCCAAACCCTAATACATTTCCCCTCAATACCCTATTACGTGTCCCAAACCCCCCCCCACAGCTCTTTGCCCCCTTCCGGAACTGATGCAGCTACTGACCTCAAACTATCGCCACTGGAAAGCTGCTGAACAACACCACATTCAGAAGATGGCTCAAAGGGACTCAGGCAAACACAAACCTTCAACGCTAGCCACCGCCACCACCGCTCCAAAACCCCAAAACAGTATTAACCCGACGATCAACGGCCCCAATAAATCAGGAGAGGCCACGCCCCCCGCAACGAAAAAATAGACCTAATGCATTATGCAATAAACTTATTTCGAAATCCCTTATTCTAAACATATAGGGAGAAAATCATTTGTATTTATCCATCATATGTATATATGTAGGCATTTCTATATATTTATATATACACATCGATATATATATACATATATATGTATTGTTATACTTGTTTACAAATGTAACTAGACGTTTTTTTATGATTTTATTTAATTAAAAATATTTCTCATGAAGAAGCCTCGTGAGTAGATTTAAGAAAATTTAGTTACGTTTCTTCGACTTCAACGGCTTGGATTCGAGTACGGGGGCATACTTAGCTTGAGATACTTTATTCACGTAATAGAGGTCCACGATGGAGAAAATGAAACTGAAGATGAGTTTTACAATTAATCAGAGGGGGGAAGGGGAGAGAGAGAGGGAGAGAGAGGGAGAGAGAGAGAGAAGAGGGAGGGAAAGAGGGAGAGAGAGAGAGGGGGGAGAGGGAGAGGAGAGAGGGGGAGAGTGAGAGAAGGAGAGAGAGAATAGGGAGGGAAAGAGGGAGAGAGGGAGAGGGAGAGAGAGAGAGTGAGAGAAGGAGAGAGAGAATAGGGAGGGAATAGGGAGGGAAAGAGGGAGAGAGAGAGAGAGAGAGAAGAGGGAGGGATAGAGAGAGGTAGAGAGAGAGAGGGAGGGAGAGGGAGAGAGGGAGGAGAGGGAGAGAGAGAGAAGAGGGAGGGAGGGAAAGAAGGAGAGGGAGAGAGAGAGGAGAGGGAGGGAAAGAAGGAGAGAGAGAGGGAGAGCGAGGAGAGGGAGAGAGAGAAGAAGAGAGGGAAAGAGAGAGAGGAGTGAGAGGGAGAGAGAGAGAGGGAGAGCGAGGAGAGGGAGTGAAAGAGAGAGAGAGAGGAGAGGGAGGGAGAGATAAGAGGGAGAGAGGGAGAGAGAGAGAAGAGGGGGAGAGCGAGAGGGAGAGAGATAGAGGAGAAGGAGAGAGATAGAGAGGAGAGGAGAGGGAGAGAGAGAGAGAGATGAGAGGGAGAGAGAGAGAGCGAGAGGGAGAGAGAGAGAGAGAGAGAGGGAGAGAGATAGAGGAGAGGGAGAGAGAGAGAGGAGAGGGAGTGAGAGAGAGAGAGAGTGAGAGAGAGAGAGAGAGAGAGGGAGAGAGAGAGAGAGGAAGAGCGAGAGGGAGAGAGAGAGAGGAGAGGGAGTGAGAGAGAGAGGGAGAGAGAGTTGCGTAATTAATAACGATGATGTTTACAGAGGGTTTATAAAATCAGAATTCGGTGCAAACAGTGCACGTCAATAAAGAAATATCTAGTTTATCAGGAATGCGTGGGTACCATGAGCTAACCATGTGGTGAGACAAACCCTGTGCACCATTCCGGCCGAGAGTAAGGCGAGACCGAGAGCCAGGGTGACTGTAAAAACGTTTCGAGATCATTAATCAGCGTGACGAATCAGCGTTGTGCGTTCGCAGGTAAAAAGTGAAAGCGGCGACTGTTCGACAACCTTCGGGGAAAATTTTCGCTTCGTACCCTCGGCCTAACAAAAGAGATCCAATGTTTGAGAAGCACTGCGATTGGTGAAAAGATATAAATAGATTTGAATTTCAAAGGATTAAAGCAATGTCGATGTAGAATGAAATTAGATCGGATCGTTTTTTAAAAGCTAAATTTAAATTAAATATTATCGAAATACGTTTGGTTTAGAGAATAACAAGAGTACGACGATATAATTCCACTGACCGTCAACAGCAAAACAAATAAAATTGACGCGAGAAATCCGCCGATGATTGTACGTAGTTCCGACGAATTAAACACCGAACAGTAGAGTTGCATACTAGCAAACAGAAGTGCCGATAAAACACCGGAGATAATGCCCGAAATAGCGGTGTTTAGAGCTGCATGTTTACAAATATTAAATTACATAACTAGCATTAGTAATATTTATATATCACTTTCGTTAAATTAGAAATAGTTTATGTAATCAATTTTTAAACAAAGAATTATAAAAATATGTGAATACAAAACATTGTATAAAAATTATTACTTTATACAAAATTATACTAAATATGATATATTATATCAATTATAAAGAGTTACATTTAATATAGTAATAAAAATATTATTTATTAGTTGCATAAGTAGTCGAATTTATAAAATAAGAAATTGAATATCTCAATAAGTTATGTCAGAAATGTATTCATGGTCAATTTAAATATCCGATTTTAATCTCATTGATCTAATAGCATAATTTTAAATGTTTATTGGCATCTAGTATTACTGTAAAGTAACATGTATCCCACATTATCCAACACTTTCTATTATAATCTTATATACAAGATTACCAAGATATCCAGTCACCTATCTCTTTTATATTGTATTTCATATGGGTAATTTACGCCTGCTAGATAATGAAAGTATTTTTTATATTCAAATTATGTAGAGAATTAAGCTTTTTGATTAATAATGATCATGAAATAAAAATATATTTGAACATCTCGAGTTATAATAATTTATTTATAATATATTAGTATCTATGCAATGTAATTAAATATATATTTATAACATCCCCCCAAGTGCTCGTAAACAAATAATTACATGTAATATTTCTTTCACCCTGTATCTTATTAATCTTCAATTATATAGTATAAATATATCTATATTTCTCCTACTATAAATATACATTGTCACACTTCAGTAAAACCTACACATACAAATACATTACAGTATCATTTATAATTAATAATAACTATTTATATACTGTAAATGTGTATAATATAAGTTATAATATGACCAGTGTTAGGCAAACTTTGATTCGACGATAAGAAAAGGGAATTAAACAAATGCAAACACGTTTCACACTAGCTGCAAATTACCGGTTTATTGACCCCAATAATACAAATAAACTAAGTCTATAATTAGATAAGTCTAGTATATATTCAATGCAAGAATTGAGTATTTTTACATTAATTTAATAAAAACAAATTAAACTTTAAAAACATATAAAAAAATAAGAATGTATTGTAACATAATAAGTCATTACATTAATATTGATTTAATGAATGTAATATTATAATTACTTATTAAAACTTATTGATACATTTTATCATATGCATCATAATTTAAAGTTAATTTTACAAAATAATATTCATATGTTATAGATTGGAATTATATATATTGTATAGCATTGGTATAATAATATATATTATATATTACCCATTTTTAAAGGTTTCGTTTAATTATTTATTAAATTTTAAATTTGTTTGCAACGTAAAGGTATACAACGATTGCAAAATACTAGGATTTTATAATATGTTTATATTTTATTTAAATGATATAGATAATATTATTGTTATGATATATTGTTTTATATTATTATTATTTACATCATCATTACTATAGGTAAATATTAATATAAATTATAAAAATAAATTATATAATTAAATAAATCTATACTCTTACATAATATTTTTTATTTTAATATATCTTTAAAACATTTAAATACAAACTAAATACTAATTTATATATCGATCATAAATATATGTGTAAAATTAAAATAAAAATACACTAATGCTAACTTTTGAATTTACTAGTATTAATATAATATTTATAATTCATTTCATTATTATACCAATTCTGCCAACCACCGAAGTAACACACGTTAAACCTATCAATTATACGGATAGCGATTACAATACTGTAATAGTTGGTGTTTCATTAAAATCACCAAACAATACTAATGCAGTTGGAATATCAAATATAACGTATACAACTACAACCACTTTTAAACCACCGATACCATTAAAATGTGAACGCCTATTGATTGGACAGTATCCTTTTCTTTCAAATTAAAATTTGTTTAAAATACTTATCTGTTTTTGAAATTATTTATATACTCTATTGTAAATTAGTCTATAATCTAACAGATTACTTGGAGTCAATTTAAAATATGTTTTATTATTTGTTGGATGAACAGATCACGAGTTTAATTAATATTCAGATTTTGGGTATGATACTAATTGGTAAATAATGTTATATTAAATAAGCAGCGTTGTTAATTTCTTAATCGTTAGGTGTTTGTGGATACATTATTTGTCAATGTTATCTTATCATTAAATAATTATTGTTTATTAATCTTACAGAACTATCAAATAGGAAGTCATCCTTTCATGAGTTTTTATAAAGAGTCATTAAAGATATATTTCGATTTTGTATTTGAAGTTAAAATATCTATTGTTGGGATTTTTTGTTTTGTGTATTTTTTATCCGAAAAATAAAAAAGTTACAAATAAAGTAGAGGATCAAATATACGGGTATTAATTTAGTATTTATGAATTGACATGATTAATATTATCACACCAAATGAATTGTTCCATATCTTATAAGGAGCTCATGAATTAGATGACTAATTCCGTCAAAGACATAGTTCCAAGTTTAAACAGTGTTTATTTGAAAATGTAATTAATGAATGAAATTTTGTGAGGTGAAGAAATTAGCTTTAATTTTGTTAAAATAAATATATCTATATTTAGCAAATAATATTGTTAAAATATAATGTTTTTTATATGATTGATGATTATTGCAAGTTTAATAGTTACTTTTAATATTTTTTAAGTGGGTATTTTTTATATACGGATATATTGCTGTTCATGTGACTACATTTTTACCGCTGCATTGATTTAAGTCAGGATTTTACATTAATAATCATCGTCAGATTATTATAATTTCTGATTTGTACATTTTATTTACTATTTTAGGAATTGCTCGGTATTAGCTCAAATGTTTTACTCAAAACAAATATATAGCAGATAACAGAATTTTCAAGATTTATACCTAAAAGACTACATATTTAATGAATACTGTAGGTACAATAACATAAGAATGTAGTCGATATGAAATTAAACACAGAAATTATATTGTGATCATCTTGACAGTATTTAATATACTATGCTCTAGTTTATGACAATTTCATTATTTAATGCATTAATTAATGCATATTTAATGCATTATTTAATGCATATTTAATGCATATTTTATGGATAAGAGTACAAGTTTGTAAAAACTTCATAATAAATAATTTTGTACATTATCAAATCGTTAAATTAAATTATTCGTATTTGGATATCGTAACACAAAAAATATGGAAAAAAATGTCCACTTTATATTCTGATATCATCATTTATTTGTGTTTACATTGCATCTGAACAATTATAAACTAATCATTTTAAAAAGCTCACTTTTTCAACCTAGCCAATAAATATATATAATAAATATTAATTTTAATTTTAGTTAATTATTTTTAAGAATTATTTAATTTTTCATTTAATGCATGTACATGTCCTTAACTACTAATATAGGTTTATATGTTCGCCACCTGTTATTGATGTGACTACTCAAGCTGAAGTTAACTGTACTATCCAGGGTATTGTGCAAGGTTAGTTACATTTATATATCTAGTTAAAATTACATTAATATCACTATATCATCTCATTAGTGTATCTAATTAATATATCTCACTATTACATCTCACTATTACATCTCACTATTACATCTCACTATTACATCTCACTATTACATCTCACTATTACATCTCACTATTACATCTCATTATTACATCTCACTATTACATCTCACTATTATATCTCACTATTACATCTCACTATTATATCTCACTATTATATCTCATTATTTCATCTCATTATTACATCTCACTATTTCAGCTCACTACTATATCTCACTATTACATCTCACTATTACATCTCACTATTATATCTCATTATTTCATCTCACTATTACATCTGACTATTTCAGCTCACTATTACATCTGACTATTTCATCTCACTATTATATCTCACTATTACATCTCACTATTTCATCTCACTATTACATCTCACTATTACATCTCACTATTACATCTCACTATTTCATCTCACTATTACATCTCACTATTTCATCTCACTACTATATCACACTATTACATCTCACTATTTCATCTCACTATTATAACTCACTATTTCATCTCACTACTATATCTCACTATTACATCTCACTATTTCATCTCACTATTTCATCCATCTCACTCATCTCACTATTTCATCTCACTATTACATCTCACTATTACATCTCACTATTACATCTCACTATTACATCTCACTATTACATATCACTATTTCATCTCACTATTTCATCTCACTATTACATCTCACTATTACATTTCACTATTTCATCTCACTATTATATCTCACTATTACATCTCACTATTTCATCTCACTATTTCATCTAACTATTACATCTCACTATTACATCTCACTATTTCATCTCACTATTACATCTCACTATTACATCTCACTATTACATCTCACTATTACATCTCATTATTACATCTCACTATTACATCTCACTATTATATCTCACTATTACATCTCACTATTATATCTCACTATTATATCTCATTATTTCATCTCATTATTACATCTCACTATTTCAGCTCACTACTATATCTCACTATTACATCTCACTATTACATCTCACTATTATATCTCATTATTTCATCTCACTATTACATCTGACTATTTCAGCTCACTATTACATCTGACTATTTCATCTCACTATTATATCTCACTATTACATCTCATTATTTCATCTCACTATTACATCTGACTATTACATCTGACTATTACATCTCACTATTTCATCTCACTATTACATCTCACTATTTCATCTCACTACTATATCACACTATTACATCTCACTATTTCATCTCACTATTATAACTCACTATTTCATCTCACTACTATATCTCACTATTACATCTCACTATTTCATCTCACTATTTCATCTCACTATTACATCTCACTATTTCATCTCACTATTATAACTCACTATTTCATCTCACTACTATATCTCACTATTACATCTCACTATTTCATCTC
>OZ038312.1:7134649-7139649 GCA_964035775.1 Osedax frankpressi | reverse complement strand
AGGAACTAAATAATAAAAAATTTAAGAGTTAAGCGGGATTCTTAGCCGAATTATTCGAACAGTGTAAAAAATATGTACCTTATTAATATGTATCTTTAATATATAAATAACATAAACAAATTGTATTTGTATTACTACTATAAATATATTTAAATATATATTACTTTTTTAATAATTGTAGATTTTAAATTATTATTTACTAATAATCTGAAAACTTAATTCACTTTCAGAAAAGTTCTAAGCAATAAATTAAGATGACATATCATTTAAAATATTAAAAAAAACATTTTTAATAATATATAATATATTATTAAATAATAAATAAATGAATGATATATATTAAAAATATACTTTTTTATATATAAAAAAATGAATTAAAAAAATGAACAACCCTTTCAACAAAAATGACAATACTACTAAAAGCCCAATCGATAAATATTGACAATTATTTTTATTGTGTATTATATATTTATTGTGTATTATATTACTATCTGCGAAATATGTATTATGTTATACTAATTTATTATATACTATTTTAAATTTAAATTCAATTTTCTTTTACATAGCGTATCAAAAAATAACCCTAACATTCTTATTTACATTCTTATTACTGAGATATAGCATATTTAATGACACATCCGTTAAAAAATATGTAATAATTAAAACAGATATTTTATTATAAAAATACATTTTAATGCACATTTAAGTATAATTTTCGATATGTTTTAAAACGGTATTGTTTATTATTTACATTATAAGAATCATGTGATTTCATTAAATTTTACATTTAAAACATTTCTTTTTCAAAAACGTGTTTTTTAAAAATAAATTGTTAAATAATTCATGCGGAAATTATAAGTATTAGAACTGAAAAATAATTATGCTAAATAATTATATAAAAATTAGTTTATTTAATTTATAAAATATGCGCATTTATATTAAAATCATAAAATATATATATTTGATACTACTTTTTAAAATATTTAACAAAATTGTTTTTACGAAAATTTAAAATGGTGTCGCGCAAATTTAATGCAGAAGCCCTACGGCTGATACTTGCATCAAATGATGAGGAATTTGTTTATCGAGATGAGGTTAATATTATATTTGTATTATAATTACCATAATAAAAGGTATCATATTTTATATTGTGGTTATTTTATAAATCATATACTAAGAGTATTTATAATTTTTTTCTTTTATTTCAAGTTATTTAAATTTAATATAATGTAAAATAATAGCGTCATTGATTCACTAAATATAAATAATATATTGTTTAATTACATTATACATTATATAACTGTTTAAAAAATCATATATATAAAATGCTTCATGAAATTTATCGCCATATATAATGATAATATTATTGTTTTTCAAATAATAAATGTTCCTAGTTACCATGACAACAATACACGAGTAATATTTACATCTAATATAACCTTGTGGTATGCATTTCGTGATTTGTCTTTGTTCATATTATCCTAGATTAAAATGTCATTGGAATGCTATTCATATTATACATAATACTACAGTTAGGACATGTCAAGTAACTATGATGTAACTATGATGAAAATAGTGATGATAATACTAGTGGTAATATCACACTTCCTGTTCAACCACTACAGCGAGCTACACATTAGTTTTTAATTTTAATTATTTGTTATAAACTTTATCTGTAATATAAGTTATAGAAATAAAAAGAGTAATAATTATAGTGATTATTTATAATATATTGTTTTGTATGATTTTATAGCTGATGGTTGGGGCCTGGTAAATACTGACAGAAGTAGTGTGAAGATCTATGCTGAGAAAGAGGGATGTTCATATCTCCCTTTCAATTGCTGAAGCAGATGCTAGACTATCACTTCTGTGAGGATCGGAACAAATAACCCAAGAAAAAATGGATAAAACATGCAGTTATTACAAAACGGGAGAAAATTTCGGAAATAGTGCAAATACATAATATATAATATGTTCAATATTTCTGTGATCATTTCCTTTGTTTTGTATAACAAAAGTGTCAACTTCGACCCCGAAATTTAAATCTGTTTGATTATAAAAAAACACAAATACATGCAATGAGGATAATTAAAAAAAATATCAGAAATCGACTCCTTCCTATATGTGTTCCTTACCAGATAGAATGATTACTGGAAAAAGTCTCCATGAGCTGTACAAATCTTAAAAGAAAACATTCAACTGGCCGGAATATCAGAACAGTTTTTCTCATGTGATTTGTGTAAAATGTCCATTTGTAAATCTTGTTTTTCATAACATGTCTAAATAAATGTTTATAATGCTTATAATTATTTTAAAATTTTAAATAAATTTTAATATTTTTTTTGTTTAAATCAACTGTATTTATTAAATTAAACTGTAATCATTTATTATTTAATTTGACATATAACCTTCATTAATATAGCTATTATAGTTATATGTTTACCTTTTATAATAATCTATTTTCTTAAAGTATAAGTGAGTATCATTCATAGAAATTGTAGATGAAGAAAATAATAATTTAATGATATATTTTTAATTATCTAATTTATTTGATATTTATACAATTTAAACTGAATATATTATGGTAATGTTATATATTATATTGAACGTATTTGAATTATCTTTAATATAAATCTTTAATATGTTGTCTATATGTAAAATTAAGTATTTAATCGATTGATTTCTATTTTAAAATTTATCATGTATAATTTTTACATTTAAAAATAAACTTGTATATGATAAATAATTCAATATAATATATATCTATAGATTTCAGAATTATTCATTTTATACTCTATTTTTTTTAATTAATAATTAACATATTATTTCATAATCTATATAAAAATTAAATGTATAAGATAAAACATTTTTTTATGTAGAGCACTATATAGGCATGTATGTTATTTTTTTTATAAATATAAATTACTATAGTTATATTGTTTTAGATAAATAATATTTATAGGTATTATTGTAGTGTATTTAATTTAAACAAAAATATATAAAATTTTTTTATAAAAATTAACATTTAATAGTATAAAAGAACGAAATATGTTGATATTAAGGATTAAAAATTAATTTTTAAAATGGTGGGCATTTCAATACTATTAGCCTTTAAAGGGTTTGGTAATAATGAATACATATTACACTCTAAAGTTAGTTCATTAGTTCTAAAGTTATGGATAGAAATTGCAAGAGTTGGGGTGGGATCATCTTAACTTCGTACATCTCTGTTTTAAATACAATACAAAGTGGATCTAATCTAAATCTAATCTAAAGTATGCAGAGAGTATCAAACATCGACACTGGAATTTCTTTCATGAATTGTTCATCGTCCCTAGTCGTCTCTCGATAGAATGATTTTAGTCCATTCAATTCCCTCTGTCTCCATCTCAGCTACGTAACAATCCCAATGTAGACTTCACAGAACTGAAATAAATGTACGCTATAATCCAATAAAAAAGCACCAACTGTACCTTTTAAATACTGTTTATGAACATCTGTATAAATAATATATATTTAGAAGTTATTTATTCTTGACAATGTTAATTGGAATATTTAAGAATTTGTCTTTTTAACGTAATATTTATAAACTGGAAATATTTGTAATTTTATAGAAATGAAACAATAGAACAACACATTAAAAATATAGTTATAGAAATCAATTAATACAATGATCATGATTAAGTTTCAGGTTCAATTTATTAACTTTATTCAATTGGTAAGACTGATTAACTACTTCCTACTCCATAGGTCTCGCCAAACTCTGCACTTTTGGGTTTATGTTTATTGGACAATTGATTGATATTATTCTGATTTCTTTGCAGGTTTTTTAATTATTTTTGAATAATTTACTTATTTAAATTACACTTAATCTATGCAGGTTTGTTTTTAATCCTATAATTTCGTTAATATAATGTTAAAATGACCATTTTTTAAAAACAGATTGTTGGACCTTCAGACAAATCACATTACATAATAGACTATTATGGGGCCAAAGTTCAAGTCTTGATACAGACTAATGCAACGTTTTTATCCACCGATGACCTTCTGTGAACTCACCAGAAACTTCTCTTTTATTTCACAGTACATTGTATCACACGCATTGCATGGCAATAACAAATAAATGAATAGTATTTTTTTTATTAATTTTCTATTTCACTATTCATGTACAAATGAATATATAAATAATGATGAAGAGGCAGTAATCGGTGAAAGCTAATCGTCGAATCCATTAGATAACAGGAAGTTAGCCGCTAACTCTTCATTCTTCTCACACGCAAAGTAGGCCTGAAGACACATACCTTCGGAGAAGCCAAGAGCCTTCAACTGTGTGTATGTGTGTTGGGATACAAGTCGGATTTAATAATACTACTAGATATTTTTTATAATAATTTCTTTAACATAAATATGTAAATCAAGTATAGTTTTAACAGCTATTGTGTAGACAAACCCTCTCGATGGCCAGCTTCTCATTGGGAGTGATGGTGATGTCCTCGGAGGCTCCATGTCCTTCCCTGGCTGCCGCAGCATCCGTCTCCGATACCGGCTCATTCAACATGTTCACGAAACTCTCCTGGTTCTGAGTGATCAACTGTTTTTGAATGCGCGTGTTATTAAAACAATGGCTGGGGCACTATTGAGTTGAGAACAAACAAAAATTGACGTCGATTAATAAAAATCACTAAGACTTTATCGATAAAATAAAAACGAATAGAAAGTGAGAGGTATTAGAAAGTAAAAAGATAGTAGGAAAAAGAATGAAATGTCAGTACGAAGGGTGAAAATGAGAGGTAATAACCTGTAGCAGTTGGGGGTTAGTACTCCTAATCTGCTCTAGAAATGACTGCAGTCTACTAGGATCCTCGTGAATCAACTGCCTCATCTGCTGAAACTGGGGTTGCCCGCGCATGAACGAAATGTCCTGGGCTTCGGCCGAAGCAGCATCTGCGGATCTCAACGCACCTCGGAGGTCTGACAAGGTCGCCTGATGGGGGGGGTCG
>OZ038312.1:7061573-7134449 GCA_964035775.1 Osedax frankpressi | reverse complement strand
GATCAAAACCTTCCGGCATTCCCTGAAGGTCGGGTGCGTAAGTTCGCAAAGTTATTAAAACTTACGCTGGGTTATCTTACTAACTGCGTTTGTACTTATATTATATATATTAGAACGATTTAATACTATATATTGGGTGAATTGTAAAAATATATCTAGAATGTTCCATTCATATTATTTAGATATTAGATAATTCGAAAAAAATTAAGAATTTAGATAAATCCATCCCATTCATGTTTTTAGATGAAATTTAAAAAAAAAATAATGAATTTAGATATATTAATTTGAAAAGCTGAAGGATGTTGATGGATGCGTAGGGGGATGGTAGCAAACGTTTAAGAGATATTCAACTGCACGGTTGGGGTTATTAAAGCTGGCCCGTAATGCCCTCATCACCAGTTCTCGATCAAATCCCATCTGCATGAGTTCGGTGACAGTTTTGTCGTAGTTGTCGCCGGTGACAAGTGCTAAGAGAAAATAAACGCAAGAGTATAAACTTATTAAAAACCTCAATATTAACAAATTAAAAGCAAATAATGACAATAATAATTCATACTAATAACAACAATAATTAGTATGAATTTTCAGAACAATTTTGTATTATCTTATAAATAATTTATAAATATATATATATATAAACATACCATTTTGGTCAGATTGTTGTTGGGTAATACTGGCCAAAGGGACAGATTCTTCACTTTTCGTAGAAACTTTAACCGTATTGTCCTCATCCTCTTTAACTTTGTCTACAGGTGATTTTGGAGCAGTTGATGTTTCAGATTCAGCAGCCGATTCGACTTTTTTCACTTTCTGTACAAAAATATGAAAATCTAATAAATAATGTATGTGTGAGATAAACTTAATAATTTTACTTTCTTATTATTTACAATATTTCATTATCAAAACCTGATAAATTAATTAATGTTCATAATAGTATATGTAATCTTTCTCAAATGTATAGGAGAGTAAATGAAACCTTAGTTGCCATGACAACAATAAATTTTTCTTCGCACATTTCATAAAATTTTAATAATCTATCATTGTCTAAAATCTTACCTGTTGAAATTGACGTCGATTAAATTAAGAAAATAAATCAAATTTAAATTGATGATGAATTTGTAATAAATAAATTAGTATAGGGAATGGGAATGATATTTGATATTATGAAACAGAGTTAAACAGTCTACAAATATACCATTATAAATTAGTCTTAGTTCACTTGATGGATAATTTTCTCCTTGTTCTTCATTTATCTTTTTTTTCAAACTTAAAACCTAATAAATATTTAAAACAAATAATTATTTATGATGATTATAATTATCACATTTATTGTATGTGACATTATTATATGAATAATATATGATGTCATTTAAGTATTTATATACATGCGATAATTAATATTTAGATATAATAATTTTATTCCTGCTTATACATGAGAATGAATAGTCAACCCAAACCATTAAATACCTAAAAAAATTATTTATATCATCAATCATATAATTAATAATATAAAATTACGTTTATTAATTAATCTTATGATAAATACATGTATGCCTACATTTGAAACAAGTCATGAATACTATCGGATTCAATTGGTAGTACAATTATTCGTACGATAAAAAATATATAAAAATTCAAATAGAATGCATGTATAATATATATTTATTTTACATTTAAAATGGAAAGTATAAAATTATAATATTATTTAATGATATTTAACTAAAATATTAACCGTTTCATTTATATCGATTTCTACCTTGAAAACAACTTGTTTGAGCGTTTTAATAGTTAACAACATGACTACAATTTGATTTTAGTAAATAAAAAACGGAAGTAAGCATATATTCAATTTTAATTCCTTTTAATTACTATGTAATTATTTTTTGAAAATTGTATCGTATATTTTTAATATAATAATAATATAAAATTAGAAATATATAAATATATAATTTAGATAATTAATTGAAATAGTTAGATAATTAATTGAAGTAGTTAGATAATTTTTGTTTTCAAATTGAGGCTAACTATTATACTCACAGTCGGGCTTTGTACTCTCTGTGTTTATCTCTTTTATGTTTTTGTCAAAATATATAACTTATACAATCCATTAGCATATTACGATGTAAGTATACCATATTTCATCTAATTATGTATGGAAAATTTAAACCATCTTAAATTTAACCAAATTCATTTAAATTTAAAAATATAACATGATTTTATAAATCTTAAACAAAAAATGGCCACGCTTTTTTAATAATTTATTATATTTCACGCATTTTTTATACTTTTTCATTATTAAATACATAGTTAGCATCTTAAAATAACATTATCCTATATTATCATTAATTCATTTATTAATAATATCATATAGTATATCCATTATAGTGTTGTTTAATTTTTATAATGTTTCTAAAAAAAATATCATGTTTTGTAATTAACTTTGCATATAAACGTCTATTTATTAAATATATTATTTATAGGTAACATATTAATTATTACTATATTATTAAATATATTTTTTATGTTATTTATACATTCAATTATTTTCTCTGCACTATTTCTTTATTCTAATTTGAAATCATTGCAGGTTCGACGGCATGGACATCAACGTGATGATTCATAACCTGGTTGTGTTTCTGAATAAAAATCAAACGTTGATGAAGGTATTCAAAACTTTTACAACTGACAAACAACGTTTTCAAGAGGTCTACAAGATTTTGATTGAAAACAACACCCCCGGTGTTTTGGTAAATGCCAGTTTGCCATCCAAATGCAATAATACATCGAACATGCTAAGGAGGGAAGGTAAATTTATGAATTTATAAATGACTTTATTATAAACACAAGCAAAGTATTTAAGTTGAGAATTTTAGATTTTCTTATATATTATTACTTAATGTATAGTATTTTATTAATATTTATACAAATTTTCATAATAATTGAAATTAAAAATATATCCAAATAATAAAAGAGTAAAAACAGATAATCAACATGAAAACGATTATTAATTTGATCAAGGAAAATGTAATATTGTAAACATTCTTAAACAAATTAATTAAAATACTTAGTTAAATAATAAACAATAATATTCAACAATCTTAACATTCCAGGTACAAAGTTCTTCCTTCAGCACATGCTCTGCGAGGCACATGGTCTATATACACGTGGCATGTGCCATGCCGAATCCACAGATAGCAGCGAGTTTACCTTGGCGGTCAGCAACCGGTCTGCTGTGAACTTTGACCTCGGAGACTATGAGGCGTGTATGGCCGACATCGGCTTGGCTTTGCGCCATGGTTGGAATATCTCTGCAAATCTTCTCCATTATGCTGCAATTTGCAATTTGAATCTATCGGAATTTACTTTTATATAAATATGTTTAATACAGATGTATACAACTAATAACAATATGTATCCTTGAAATCCACTCATTTTTTTAAATTTAATCTTGACAATGATTATTAAAAACTGAAATTATACTCAATAGGATTCATATTATTTATAAAATGGTTTTATTTATTTTTTTTAATTAGTATTATATTTACAAGCATCTTTTAACAACATATATTTAAATCGTTCAAAATATATGAAATCTGCATATTTTCAGTAAATTCCCTGCTTTTACAACTTATTTTGATACAAAAATTGTTTTCATAATTTTTTAGTATTATACAATTGTATCATATATAATATTTTGTATTGCAAACTTTATAAATTGGAAATAAGGTGCACACATTTTGTTATATTTGTATGGCACTTTCGCAGATTACCACAATTTAACTTGTAACCACTTTATTCTATATCGATGATATTTATATATTTTGCATGATCAATGAGTAAATAATATTTCTAGAACTTAGTGTATAGAAGCAATTATTTTCATCCATAATGAGCTTATATAAAATATATTATAAATAATTAAAGAATGATCTAATATGATAATAGTATTGTTATGAGACAATAATATTGAATAGAATAATATTAGATATACTTTATAATGTATGTTCTAAATGGTATTGGCGTGACCATGCCTCCAACATATTCAGGTATCGACAAACTCATCGAACACAAGTTGTATTCGCGTCGATCTAGGTGTCTTACCGCCTTGGGTCGCCATGTCGAATCCACCGAGAACATGAAACTCGCATTGGTCTCTGCCACCAAGTACAACCTTAAACGAGCCATTGAATCTCACACGGAATCACTTAAAAACCCATCGAGTTAGTCATTCTCAACGGAGTACAACGAGGTTTTTTTGTATCGCCTGGTTGGGTATGTGTATCTATCTTTTTATTGCTATAAATGTCACCAATTTTCGAGAATTTTTGATACATGTTTCTTCAACAACAATTTCTAATGAGATTAATATCAAGTTTAAATATAATTTAAATATTGTATAATATATTTAATATCTAAACACGTGCAACTAAAATTTCTATTTATTTAGATATATTAAAAATCATTTAAAATTATATATTTTTAATTAATATATTTAGAAATTTCTGGTCTAAATTTGACTTCTCCGTGTATTTTGGACAAATTACATCAAATAAAAATGATTGTTTCATTAATCCAACTATTAATTCATGTTGTTTAAATTTATATTTTTCTAATCCTTGACCTCAAATTTTCTGCCAATTTTTTATATATTTTTTGAAATAATGTCGAGAACTCCTATTATGACCTACAATATATCAGAAAATATAAAATTGTATTTATTGCATAAACTACATGTGAAATATTTATTATATAGAGTATATATAATCTTAAAAATCTATTGAATTATTGTTATTTACTTTTTTAAAGTATTTTTGAATTAGTAATCTATATAGTAATTCAAATAAACAATTATATATTAAACCTATTCTGAAAAATATGCTATCATATTGAGATTAGAATATATTTATTTTGGAGTGATTTGAGATATGGTTATTATAAGTTAAATAAATTGACTAAAATATAAATAATTTTACAAATGCCTAAAAGAAACTTTAAAATATAATAAAGATCCACAATTTTTCTAGTCAACAAATATTTGGGTTTTCTTTAATCTTTACTTATACTTGCAATTATATTTTATGTATATCATTTTCTATGAAGTTTAAACCACTATCTTTCATTAGTAAATATACTGAATATTCACCAGTGATTAATGACTTCTATCATACAGCTACTCCAGTGGCTCCACCTTCTCTTTGCAAACTGATGAACTTTGTTTGCGTCGACTCCGACTATGTTGAAAACCACTACTTGCGTTAGTTACCATAGTAACACCAGATATGTATTACTTTATTATTGAAATCTAATTTCCTAATTAAATTCTGTGATTATAGATACATCACCTTAGAGTATGGTAAGTATTAATCACATTATATTTTTAGTGTGCAATTTGAATTGGATAATAAATTGATATCAATGGGAAAGTCTTAATGTTAAAAAATTATCAAGAGATCTCCTTTCGCTTTGTTTTTGATATTTTTTTCTTTATGAGATTTTTTTATTTTATTTCATTTTCTATGTTTCTATGTATATCATTGAATTCTTCTTGATTTTATTTTTCTTTTTAATACCAAAAGTTAATGGTAGGAATTGTATAATTTAGTTCCTATATATAATGTAGAATTAATTTTTGTTTCAATTTTCCTCAATTTTAGGAATTTTAAATAGGTGATATTTTTGATTCACAATATTGTTAATTCACAATTTCATAATATTTTCCTATGGATGAATATTATCTTTTTATTGTTTTTTAATATAATTTCTATTATCTTATTCTAAATCTTGTTCAGTTCGTCTAAATTTGTGATGTAAATTTATCCTCATATTTCACAGGATTATATCATTAGTGATACACACAACAATTCTGACATATATGTATGACATATATGATTGATATAGTGATGTATTTATATTAGAACATTCAATGTTTTTTAATATTATAATTGATAGAAGTCAGTTTTTTTTAAATAAAATATATGTTTAAATCTAGCCTTAATATAATCTTTTGTAATTACCATTGTACAAATTCATTCTAATTTATATACTTACAATGAGTAAAGCTCTACATGCATTTAGACACTGTCACTAATTGGCATAAACCTGCCCAATTATCTATGACAACTTAACACCAACTAAACACACATCCTTAATCCAGGTAACTGCCTAACCATACCTCCTTAACTCAAGTAACTGCCTAGCCATACCTCCTTAACCCACCCCTCTTACTCCAGGTAACTGCCTAACCATACCTCCTTAACCCTCCCCTCTTACTCCAGGTAACTGCCTAACCATACCTCCTTAACCCTCCCCTCTTACTCCAGGTAACTGCCTAACCCTACCTCCTTAACCCTCTCCTCTTACTCCAGCTAACTGCCTAGCCATACCTCCTTAACCCTCTCCTCTTACTCCAGCTAACTGCCTAGCCATACCTCCTTAACCCTCCCCTCTTACTCCAGGTAACCGCCTAGCCATACCTCCTTAACCCTCCCCTCTTACTCCAGGTAACTGCCTAACCCTACCTCCTTAACCCTCCCCTCTTACTCCAGGTAACTGCCTAACCCTACCTCCTTAACCCTCCCCTCTTACTCCAGGTAACTGCCTAGTCATACCTCCTTAACCCTCCCCTCTTACTCCAGGTAACTGCCTAGCCATACCTCCTTAACCCTCCTCTTACTCCAGGTAACTGCCTAGCCATACCTCCTTAACCCTCCCCTCTTACTCCAGGTAACTGCCTAGCCATACCTCCTTAACCCTCCCCTCTTACTCCAGGTAACTGCCTAGCCATACCTCCTTAACCCTCCTCTTACTCCAGGTAACTGCCTAGCCATACCTCCTTAACCCTCCCCTCTTACTCCAGGTAACTGCCTAGCCATACCTCCTTAACCCTCCCCTCTTACTCCAGGTAACTGCCTAGCCATACCTCCTTAACCCTCCCCTCTTACTCCAGGTAACTGCCTAGCCATACCTCCTTAACCCTCCCCTCTTACTCCAAGTAACTGCCTAGCCATACCTCCTTAACCCTCCCCTCTTACTCCAAGTAACTGCCTAGCCATACCTCCTTAACCCTCCCCTCTTACTCCAAGTAACTGCCTAACCCTACCTCCTTAACCCTCCTCTTACTCCAGGTAACTGCCTAGCCATACCTCCTTAACCCTCCCCTCTTACTCCAGGTAACTGCCTAGCCATACCTCCTTAACCCTCCTCTTACTCCAGGTAACTGCCTAGCCATACCTCCTTAACCCTCCCCTCTTACTCCAGGTAACTGCCTAACCATACCTCCTTAACCCTCCTCTTACTCCAGGTAACTGCCTAGCCATACCTCCTTAACCCTCCCCTCTTACTCCAGGTAACTGCCTAGCCATACCTCCTTAACCCTCCCCTCTTACTCCAGGTAACTGCCTAGCCATACCTCCTTAACCCTCCTCTTACTCCAGGTAACTGCCTAGCCATACCTCCTTAACCCTCCTCTTACTCCAGGTAACCGCCAGTACCCTACCTCCTTAACCCTCCCCTCTTACTTCAGGTAACTGCCTAGCCATACCTCCTTAACCCTCCCCTCTTACTCCAGGTAACTGCCTAGCCATACCTCCTTAACCCTCCCCTCTTACTCCAGGTAACCGCCTAACCCTACCTCCTTAACCCTCCCCTCTTACTCCAGGTAACTGCCTAACCCTACCTCCTTAACCCTCCCCTCTTACTCCAGGTAACCGCCAGTACCCTGCTCTTGTTGAACAGACTATTATTGTTGATGATAAGGACGACTCCGGACGTCATGTTCAGGCAACCAAGGAATTCAAACCTGGAGAAATCATTGCTGTTGAGAGACCCTTTGCCTCTGTACCCAACAAGGATTTCATGTTGGTATTCTCTCGCTCTCTCTTTTTCTCTCCTTTCTTACTCTCACATTCTATCTTTATATATATCTTCTTCTATTTTTCGGTATCTCTTCTTCTCATATCCTCTTTATTCAAGATTACTGTTGCTTTATGCCTAAATAAGATGGCTGTCTCTCTCGTTCGTGTTTGCATGTTCCGTCGTTTCCCACAGCTTTCAATTCTGCGGATACTGCCAGAAGCGTTGCCTTCACAGTCTTCCTTGCCCAATTTGCACCTCCTCTGTGTTCTGCAGCGAACATTGTGTAAAGAAAATATCTATGTTTGTTAGTGAGCGTCCAGTTTGGGAAAATAAAAAGTACTATTGTTTAAATAGAGATGAAAATGATATCACTTTTGCTATATTAAGATAATAAGGATAACAGATGTCATATTATATAGGTTTATCTTTTAATTTCGAAAAGACAAATACCTTCGTGACATTATATTCAATACAATTATATATCCTAAGTTATACAGTATATGGAATGCATTTTAGTGAAATACCGGCATTGCATTTGTCTGATTCCGATCGCATCCTTTTTTCAGAAAACCAAACGGTGCATCTGTGCCACTGAACTCTACGATATTTTGAACGCTGATAAGTTCACCGTTTTGGCTGTCCGTCTATACTTGGACGTTCAGAAGCGCAGGATCGAAGGTCTTCCTGGTCGTGAATTACAAGCGAGTGCAAAACGCATCCCATCTTTCGACTACTATCACTCTTTTGATTTCTTCAACATCGAAACCTTGGTTACTAATGGACATCGCCGCGGAACCAAAGATCTACTAGAACGAACTGTTAAAGGTTATGTTTAACCTTTAACCTTTAACTTCATCACCTTGATATGTGCCCTACAAACCTATATCGACATTTTACCAACAAATATTTTCGATCATTAATATAATAACTGATATAATCAGATTTCCAATAAAAATCAAATCAAAGTGACCTAATTATCAAACACAGAAATACAATTAATGTTTTAATTATTTATTTGAAAAAGAATCCATTGCTTCATCCCCATAACTTTTAATTTTAATAACTACCCGAAAGCACCATCAGCATATAAACTAGTTAAGTTAACATTCCCCATTATTTTCACAGCATTTCTGATCTTCCAAATGCTCGGCCATTACCGGTCTACTGATTATCGTCGAGGTCATCTGTTGCTACGCCTACTACAATTGTTACCTAACAATGCCCACGCGATCACCGCCCTACCTCTACAGCCGTCGTCCTCCGTAGATTTTGTCACCAACGCCATCGTTCAAGACATCGGCAGCGGCATCTACGCCACCCTGTCGCTGTTCAACCACTCTTGTTTCCCAAACGTTATGCGCCAGAACCTCACCGACCACTGCATCGTGGTGCGCGCCCAACGCCGAATTCCCAACGGCCAGCCAATCGCGGATAACTACAGCGCCCTGTCTGCGACGATGAACAAATCCGACCGACGTCGACACCTCGCCCTCGGCTACCAGTTCACTTGTCGGTGCGTCGAATGCGACGTCGATACCGCCATGTTTGCCGACCTCGCCGAAATGCCTCCGGTGTGGAGGTGTCCCAGTTGCCATCGCGCCATGCAATCCCGAAGCGATCGCCTCATGTGCTGTTCTGCGGATTGCTCTTACTCGGTTGCCGGCAACTGTCCCGAACTCGTCGAGCAACTCGAACGACTAGGAGACTTCGACACTTTGAGTGATTTGATCCACCGGGACGTCTCCGCTGTAGAGACCAAGGTGATTAGCTTAATGGCTGAGGTACAGGCCACTTTCATGAGGCCAAGTATGCACGAATATGCACTCATCGAGTTCCTCAAACAGTGCCTGAACATTCGGTCGCAGAGTTACCAGGTGATTTCTATTCCCTTCCACAAAATGCCTCTTCCCAACCCCTCTTTACCCTAACTTGTCTCCCAATCCCTCTTTACCCTGACTTGTCTCCCAACCCCTCTTTACCCTAACTTGTCTCCCAACCCCTCTACCCTAACTTGTCTCCCAACCTCTCTTTACCCTGACATCCCAACTCCTCTGTCCCTAAATCTTTCCCTTAACACCACATATTCAACACACTCTTTCATCCCAACCTTATCCTAATAATCCATCCTATCTCATATCAAGACCCTCCTTCCCTATCAAATCCTGTCCTACATAATTATATTTATAGTGTTTATTTCCTACATATCCTAGTGTACATTATTTGCTCTTACCCTGTGGCTTTCCAATACCCTTTGCTTTCGAGCGTGTTTGAATTTTAAAGTATCGAACTTGCATTCACCTTTTATTTTTATTTCCCTCCCCTTTACTTTCAACATATCGCAGGTTCATATATTTTAATGTAATCAACAAGAATTCACCTTTTATTTTTATTTCCCTCCCCTTTACTTTCAACATATCGCAGGTTCATATATTTTAATGTAATCAACAAGAATTCACCTTTTATTTTTATTTCCCTCCCCTTAATTTTCAACATATCGCAGGTTCATATATTTTAATGTAATCAACAAGAATTCACCTTTTATTTTTATTTCCCTCCCCTTAATTTTCAACATATTGCAGGTTCATATATTTTAATGTAATGAACAAGAATTCACTTTTTATTTTTATTTCCCTCCCCTTAATTTTCAACATATTGCAGGTTCATATATTTTAATGTAATGAACAAGAATTCACCTTTTATTTTTATTTCCTTCCCCTTAATTTTCAACATATCGCATGTTCATATATTTTAATGTAATGAACATGAATTCACCTTTTATTTTTATTTCCCTCCCCTTTATTTTCAACTTATCGCATTTTCATATATTTTAATGTAATGAACAAGAATTCACCTATTATTTTTATTTCCCTATTATCTTTATTTTTATTTCCTTCCCCTTTACTTTCAACATATCGCATGTTCATATATTTTAATGTAATGAACATGAATTCACCTTTTATTTTTATTTCCCTCCCCTTTATTTTCAACATATTGCAGGTTCATATATTTTAATGTAATGAACAAGAATTCACCTATTATTTTTTTTACCCTCCCTTTGGCTTTCAACATACCGGATGTTCATATATTTTAAAGTATCAAATTGCGTTCACCTTTTATTTTTATGACCCTCCCCTAGTCTCTATACTATATGAATTATTTTATGTTGATCTCCTATTTTCCCCGGTGTTTAATGCTATTTCACAGTATCGCAGATGAATGTGTAGCTTTGCCCTTGAAGTCAGGGTATACCTAATTTTTAATAAAAATGAAATACCAATTTTCTTTTATTTATTAGATATTTTAATGCTAAACATTGCTAAGTCATGTATACCAATGGAAGTTCTTGGCGTTTTGTAATTAAATTGTATGGAAATATGTAATCCTTATCTATAGTTGTCTTGTTTAATTATTTTTTGATCAAATAAAATATTTCTATAAAATTAAAAATACATGAAATCTTTTTCATTTTATAAATGAATATATTTGATTAGAAATATGATTAAAATCCGTGAATTTTAACTGTTGACAAGTGTACACAGGTAATTTCATTACATAAGGGATTAATTTTTTATTTCTGCACTAGGATATCAAATATGGCCTAGTTTATATCAACCTGGGGCTCTGTCCATGAGTCCTTCCCCTAAACTTTGTAGATTTATTTTGTGTAGTATTTTGCATCTAGTTATATGACAAATATAGTTTTACATATTTCTTTTAATAAGAATAAATGCCGGGAATATTACATAATAAATACGTAGGTTATCTAAAATATGTTATTATTATGCAACTATGACTAGATTTTACTAACCTTTACTAGATGAACTTAAACTTGTGAATTTTCATATATAATCAAGAAGCTTAATGTAAGTAGTTAATCGTTTATATCATTAAATCTCTCTTTCTTTGTTAAGTATTGACCAAGACCCATTACAAATTATATTTCTTAATATGCTTATCTTATTTCGTTTTCGTCTTATTTATATTCATCCTATATTTTTGAATCAATATTATTTCGAAACGATAGATTTAGAACAATATTTCTCTTTAATTTCGTATAATGTCATAGTATATACTACAATGCATATGCGGGTCATAAGTAGATTTTGATTATACTCTGTCCTTTGTATTCGCATATTTTCATCTTCAATATCACATCTAGGTTTCAAAAATATATTCTTCGAAATTAGTCTTGTTTGATATGTTCTCCCCATTAATCTTTCTTATTAACTTAATAGGTGTCCTTCTCTGAGTTGAGTCTGATCATTTCTAATAAATGCTATTTTTTGAGACTACATATAATAGAATTCTTTATTACATTTTTAAACAATTCTTCACCACTTTGACCACATTTACGGTTCTGCTATTTATTTCTGGATAGTAAGTACTAGAAGGCGTTAGATGTAATTTGATCTATATATAGTTTTTAGAATGCTTTAAATTCCTATCTAAACAGAGGTAGTAGGATCTATTGTGGGATATCGTGATATTGGGTATTCCACGCATACTAATTATATCACATTTATTAATTATATTTGTTTATCCATTACGTCTAATCAAGTAACACTTGTTTAATTTGAGTAGTAGTCTACGACTATTAACTAATTTCTTTTGTTCAAATTACAAAGAACTATATTGATGTTTAACCATCGAGTTTTTTCTATATTATACTGAATTAATGGTTCATAAGACCATATATTATATAAACGTTTAATATATATTTTATTCATCTATAAAAACTCTACCATTTCTAATTAATAGCCAGTCCAAAACATACTTTAACGTAATCTTTTGACATGCTTGTATTCCGAGATTTATGTATTTAATTAATTGTTTAGTGTTTCTTCGAATGTTCTATTATTACTCTATCAGCGTTATAAATACCATTGTCGACACGCGTCCTTACGTTTTGTTGTCATATTATAACGATGAATCACACTATTATCGATATTACTTTTCATAGGCTATTATTCTTCAACATATTTGTTTAGTATCGTCTATCTTTCTCGAATTCATCTTTGATTTGTATTCTTCTAGATTCCCATATTGCTAAACTCATCATTGAATCACATTCTACTTCAAAAATATCCATATTTTCTTTTATTTTTGCCTACTTAATTGAATTATCTATTAAAGTATCTGTTATTACCAGTTATTTACCAGGTTTATATTTTACTAAATATCATATGTTTGAAGTCTCAACCTCATTCGCTGCAATACCACTGATATTTCAATTGGTTTTGTCAAATATTTTTGAGGGGTTTATGATAACTTTTAATATGTATTTTCTATTCTTTATATATAAATATTGTTTACATTTTTCACACCCAAAAAGTGTAGTCGACTTTCCTTCTCAATCTGAGTATATCTTAACTTGGTATTCGATACATTTTGTAAGGATACGTTATTAATTTATTATTCTTGAATTATATCGTTTCCAATCCAATCACATCATAGCGTTAAAGATTTTCTTAAATTATAATATCGTAACATTTGGGTACATGTAATTACTTTCTTTGATTTTCAAATTCTTCTTGTTCAATCCATTTCCATTTCTAAATAAATATTTCTCAATAAGTTTGATCATAATTCTTGTAATATTACATAAATATTTGCCGAACTTGTCTAATTATTGAAACATTCCGGAGAGTCTTCTCTCACTTTCTACAACTTCTTATCAATTGATTAACAGTGAAATGAGCACATGCCAATAAATAAAATACTAAGTTTAAGAAATGTATAGTCTGGATAATACATATAGAAGTAGGTACATCGATGTGTTTTACTCTTGATAACTTGATGGATCCACATATCTGCAATAATCATATTACATCGATGAGGTTAATTCATGCAAATATCAACTATTTTTTTCAACCATATATATATATATACATATATATTAAATTGAAATGTTATAAATAAAATGTATTTCATATCATATCCAAAACTTACTGTAACTATAAAATTTTCCATAACATAATTTTTTCATTGAATTTATAATAACTGATAATATTATTGAATTCGTGAAAGTTTTTAACGATTTCAACAAGTTTTAAAATTTATTATATCTAATAATGGTTTCTGGGTGTATTATTTGTTGGTAAATATCCATAAATTCAATCCATCACGTGTATTTATCATCGCCATTTTATATGCCGACTTTTAAATGTTTTGATTGTTATTACGTGTTTTATCTATTAAATACTTTATACTCTGATAAGTTTTATTTGTTATTTTTAACAGTTTAAATATTAAATATGCCTACTTTTTTTCAAAGACCCGACAATGCTCTTAAACGTGCAAATGGTATGATATTATTTTAAAGATATATTTAATTAAAAAATATGTTCATTTCACCTTTACATTAATTTATTTATCATGCTTTTAACAATATATATATTATAAATTTATTATATCATATAAATAGTTTTTTATTTTTAGTCAAATTATATATATTGCAAATAAATGATACTTTTGCTAATATCTATAAAACACAATTGAAAGTTTCACATCTAGAAACATTCTTCACATATTTTTTAATTAAATATCATTTTGATCAGCTATTATTTAAATAATTCAATGTTATTTATTATTTAAACAATATTCTCATAAGAAATAACCTATGGTTTAGTGAATGGCCCACAAAATATGATTTTTATTTAAAAATATTAATAATTCAATATGGTGAAAATGCATATCCTGTAATACTCCTATCAAAAGATTATATAGTGATATTTGTATCACATTTGTAGTCAATTTAAGAAAATATTTTGTTATAAATATTTACTTTATTCACAAATAAATATATATGTTTATAGTAAGGGATTCTAGTATATATTATAAATAGTATGCAAGTTTAACAAAATCATCTGTTTATAAAAAACAATATATATATGATAGCTGATTCAGTGTTTCAATCTACGTAAACTTTTTATGATATGTCAGCTCATGCCTGATATCTTTGAAATGTAGGAGATGTGATACAGTTTTTTGTTAGATAAATAATCTCACATCTGTCACATTTTGTTGATAATAATGAATATGATAGCTATATATGACTAGAGTCTTGATATTATTTTCTTCCGTAAATTATTTAAAAATATTTTTTTAAAATTAGAATCATTACATTATCACAAACTTTTTGCTGTTCTGATAAGACATTGAAGACGAGACGATATTGAATAAATGTAATCGAGAACTCCATCGTATAACTTAAGGATGACTCATTACGGAAATAATCTTGTAAAGATCTTCTTTCGAATGCAACATCAGCTAAATAAGGCATATCAAAAGTTTATCAATCTGATGGTAATTCTTCACAGCTAGTTCTAGCAGCAGTATTTCGCCCTCGTCTACTAGAATGACCACAAGTTACACGAATATATCAACATTCAAATACAGCGTACGGGACAAACAGGAAACATTGTCTAATCATCGTATATCAACGACATTCTAAAAAAATTTTTAAAATATGCCAGAAAAATTACGTGTTTATTGAAATCATGAATAGAATTCATATTATTTATACAATATAAATGTTTATAAAAAGTACCTCACAATTGAGGATCAGTGTTTGAAGGGCTTCAAAATCAGAACTCGGTAAATGTTCTACCTAATAGAAACGTGAAATAGGTAAACAATAAAATAAAAGTGATAAAGGATAAAGGAGTAACAAAATAAAAATGATAAAATAAAATATTTTAAAATTATAATAAACATTATATTTGTTATGATATATCACTACATTTTACTTATAATTGAATATACGTTGTTAGATTAGTATATGTAATAAAGTATGTATAATAAATAATAACCTGTTACAGGATATCATTAGAAGATACATATCTAGTTATATTGAATTTGAAAAAAGACATTGTAATTTATAAAAATTACCATATATAGTTATATACAAAATATTTTCTTATTTATTAATACATTATACGTAGTTTAATTCACTCTTAATTTATTAAATAAGTTTTATAATGTTATATGCAATTATTTTTACGTTCTAAATAGCACTTTTTTGATTATAATGACTATTTTTATATGTTTTTTGGGATTAACTTCCTTGTGTTAATAAACAAAAATAGATTTTCAAATATATTTATTATATTCTATATGAATTAATTGTTATTATTGTTATTGTTTTTCTGTTATAATCTATAACGAATACAAATATGGATACCTTTATTTATTTTTTTTACATAATTATATAACTAATATTGAAAATATACCTATTTGTTACATCATCCGCCAATTCCCGCTTGTCTTAAATTATCTATTTTCTTTCATTATTTAGATAATTTAATTTTTTTATCATTTGATTTATGAAATACATTAATCAGTAATGTAATAATCTATTAATAATTATATATGATATAAAGTAAATGATTAATATTTATAAATTCAATGTATTTCTAATATTTAATTTAAATTTTCTAATATAATAATATATATTAAATTATATGATTGATTAAATTTTTTGTAAATTATGAATATTTTGTAATTTGTATATACCTTGAATTCTAGGTTCTTTTTATTTATTACTTTATTATTGCCTATTAATTATTGCTATTTTTGATTTACTTACTTTATACACAATTTTATGTCTAGATTCATTTATTGCCAAATGTTTTTATCATTTCAAATGTAAAATAACTTAATATAATAACTTGTAAAATAACAGTTTAAAAATAACTCTCCTTGTGTAGAAATTTTATAAATATAAATTATTATTTATTTATATTGTTTATTCCATTTAAATAAATTAGTAATTTATAAATATTTCTAACTATTTTATTTGACAAAAAGTAAAACTCGTTTAAAACAAACATTAATGAACCATAATAAATTATGTTTCACTGTTAATTATTTTACATATTTTATTATTTTATTAATCAATACAAATAAAATATTTTATTTAACTCTACATAAATTTAAGTGTATATCGAAATTCGATATTACACCTTTTAGTTTTCCTGCTAACTAACCGTTACTCCAATAGAGTTTATCGATGTGGGTAAGAAGCACCGAGCCCTCGATACGCTGTATGATGTCATCAAGAGTAAACGCCATCGCACTTGGCAGAAGATACACGAACCCATTATGGCCAAGTACCTCGAACTTTGTATAGAGTTAAAGAAAAGCCATATCGCAAAAGAGGGTCTCTACCAGTACAAGAATATCTGTCAACTGGTTTGATTGAGATTATTTCTCATATTTATATTAACTAGTGCAATTATTCGTATTTAGTATTATTTAGTAAAATTAGTACTTTTATTTACTTTAAAATGTACTATTTACACAATAAATAGTATTCATGTTATACTTGTATGAATTATAATTCATTATAAATCATAATTTATAATGAAAACTATTAATTAAAACATATTTTTTATTAATTAATTAATATGTATCCATTTAATTACTATATTTGTATGTATGTATATCTGTATATAATTATTGTTTAATTAAATATTGAATACATAATGCATTGCTAACTTAGACTAGAGATTATGGTTGATGACGAAATACATATCCAGGTGAACATTGCATCACTCGATGAAGTGGTCAGGCGTTACCTCGAGCTGGCCGAACAAAAGACTGAAGAGGCCAGGATAGCTTCTCATCAAACTGTTTTAGAGATTGACGACTTGGACTCCATACAGACATCGGAAGAGTACGTTACAATCGTATATTGCGAGCAGTAGTACAGATATCTTTGTTATACGATACATCTATACAGCCAACGGCTCGATTTACGTTCTACGCCAATGTCCCGTTAACGCCCGCTCACTTTCCGCAGTCTGCTGTTGGGAGCGGTCAGCGTCGAGGACAGTCAAGACCGTAACGATCGCGCCGTACTCACCCCGTGGGTGAAGTTCCTCTGGGAGTCGTACCGCCAGTGCCTGGACCTCTTGCGTAATAACAACAGCGTTGAGAAGCTGTACCAAGACGTCGCCCAAATGGGTTATTAATGACAGCTAAGATATTGCGTTGTTCCTAACAATTCAGAGAATTGTGCTAGTTAGTTCTTAGTCTCCTTGGGGCAGTTATAAGAACTCTGTAGTGCACAGTTGCAGGTTTAATGTAATATATTGAGAACACATTTCACTACCGGGATAGGTAGTCAATTAACACTTCTTACATTCTTAACACCCTTTATCTTACCTCCTTAACACCCTTCATCTTACCTCCTTAACACCCTTTATCTTACCTCCTTAACACCCTTCATCTTACCTCCTTAACACCCTTCATCGCAGCTTTCAAATTCTGCCTGAAATATGAGCGTAAGACCGAGTTCCGCAAGCTCTGCGAAAACCTGCGAACCCATCTGCAACAAGTCTACAAGCACAGCAACCAACCTCGCTCCGTTAACCTTGAAAAGTTGGAGAGTCAATCCATGCACCTCGAAACCCGTCTTGTGCAACTCGATCATGCCATCAACCTTGAACTCTGGCAGGAAGCATTCAAGGTGTTTATCCTTAATTAATGTCGTATAAGTAGAAATTGTTGAAAATTCGGAGAATGAATATATTCAATTTGAAATAAAAACACCAGCACTTGTCCCATGTTAAAATCTTCTATAAATTGAAGTATTTTATTTGATAAATGTACATTTTAAGATTCTAATAAATTATTAATAATAATCCACTAAACATTAAATATAATATATATTAATTTCATTCTATTATTTAATTTTCCTAAATGGCAACCTTTGCTAAGTTTACATGTAAAAAATAGGGGAAAAGTTGTCTATTAGAAATTTTATTTGAGATTTAATTAAAAAATAAAAAAATAAATGTTCCTCTTTATTAAATTGCATATTTTTCGCAGTATAATAATTATTGGATATCCTCGCAGGCTGTTGAAGATGTCCATGGACTTATCAACCTGTCGAAGAAACAGCCCAAAGCAGTACTCATGTCAAACTACTACCAAAAGCTAGCATTGGTGTGCTGGAAGTCTGGCAATTACTTGTATCACGCAAGTAGCCTTCACAAACTCTTCACCCTTTCACTGGATCAACGCAAGAATCTTTCTGGAGAGGAACTGCAGAAGTTAGTGAGTGAGTGAGTGAGTGAGTGAGTGAGTGAGTTAGTGAGTGAGTGAGTGGGTGGGTGAGTGAGTGGGTGAGTGAGTGAGTGAGTGAGTGAGTGAGTGAGTGAGTGAGTGAGTGAGTGAGTGGGTGAGTGGGTGGTGAGTGAGTGGGTGGGTGGGTGAATGAGTGAGTGAGTGGGTGAGTGGGTGAGTGAGTGGGTGAGTGAGTGGGTGGTGAGTGGGTGGGTGAATGAGTGATTGAGTGATTGGGTGGGTGAGTGAGTGAGTGAGTGAGTGAGTGAGTGAGTGAGTGGGTGGTGAGTGAGTGAGTGGGTGAGTGGGTGGGTGAGTGAGTGAGCGAGTGAGTGAGTGGGTGGGTGAGTGAGTGAGTGAGTGGGTGGGTGAGTGAGTGAGTGGGTGGGTGAGTGATTGGGTGAGTGAGTGGGTGGTGAGTGGGTGGGTGAATGAGTGAGTGAGTGATTGGGTGGGTGAGTAAGTGAGTGAGTGAGTGAGTGAGTGAGTAGGTGGGTGGGTGGGTGGGTGTGTGTGTGTGTATATGTTTATTCACGAAACTCCAATGTTTACATTGTTATAAGGTGAGTGTAAGTATTATTAAGGAAATATAACAAAATTAATATAGTAAATAATACGTTTTTCAAAATAAATAAATAATCGAGTTAATAATTGTGGTAATATGTGTAAGGAGTGAGTGTGTGAGTGAGTGAGTAAGTGAGGGAGGTATGCAATGAACATTGTGTATATGGGAGACATGTATAGGGGATAGTGTGTAGAAAAAATATGTCAGATATAAATATACGTGTAAGGGATGTAAAGAATAGTAGTAAGGTTGGTAAGAAGTAAGTAGTAAAAGTGGTAACGTAATATAGGTTGTAGAAATAAGTAGTGGCGTATTTGTAGTTGAGTAATATATATAGTATTAGATAATAGTAGAGTATAAGTCATTTTGATAATTCAGTAGCAGTAGGAATATTATAATGGTGTGTCAGGTTATATCAGTCTAGATCAAGTAAGTATTTGTGAAGTTTGCTTTTAAAAGTAATGAGTGAATGAGTTAGTGAATGAGTTAGTGAGTGAGTGAGTGAGTGAGTGAGTGAGTGAGTGAGTGGGTGAGTGAGTGAGTGAGTGGGTGAGTGAGTGAGTGAATGGATGGGTGAGTGAGTGAGTGAATGGGTGGGTGGGTGAGTGAGTGAGTGTTTGAGTGAGTGAGTGAATGAGTGAGTGAGTGAGTGAGTGAGTGAGTGAGTGGATAGATGTATGAGTAGAATACTTTCTAACTGCCTACATATTCCCAACTTTAATTGAATTACTCCAAATTCCCATAGGTTGGCTTCTCGAGTCTTGTGCGCTACTCTTGCCATTCCGATTTCTCAAAACTATACAAATGTTGAGCAGTTACTTCAAATGGACGAGGTACATCTTCGTAAACAAAGACGGCTTGCGGCTCTGATCTCGTTACAAGTGCCCCCTACCAGGAGCTCTCTGATCAAGGACATGGTTGGTCTTACTTCTACTGTCGTTGTTTATAGAAAACATTTTCATGAATAATTGGTTAACAATTTCTAATTTTTTGTAGAGATTACAATGACATGCTTTTCCTGTATATAATTGTATTATATTAAGATATATCATATTTGAATATGATAAAGTCATTATCTTATTTTAAAAAATTGTATAATTAATGCATTATATTTATATATGTAATGTACAAAGAAAACAAACACATTTTTAATATATAGTTATTTATATTTATATATAACTTTTATTTACTAATAACATAATTTATTTTAACATTTTTTTGTATGTTCAATTTGATTTCAAAATCAATGTTTTTAAGATTTATATTATTTTTAAAATTATCTTATAGAGATGATTTATTTTGCTTTTTTAAAAATAGAAACATAGAATATTGGTTTGTCATTGATTGAATATCCATTTATTTTCAATTTTTAAAATAATAAGAAACAAGCATTTATTGGCAATGCACACTTTTCAGAATTCAACATTTTAATCGAAATAGAAATGCTATCTTTGCTAGAAATAATCTACTTCTCTGTAATATAATTAGTCTATTATATAATGTTGTCATTTCGAAGTTGGCATCTAAAGAATCATAGCAAATAGTATTAAATTTATAATAAACTAAGATATATATGATAATAGATTAATTCTATAATAAAAATTAATATTTAATATTATATCTAATGCAAATCACAATTAGATATTAACAAATGAATATAATATATACTAAAATAAAGTTAAATTTAGATTTAGTTGGTAGTCGTCAATATTTACATGGTAGATATAGGAATTTATACATCTAATGTAACTAGTGATTCAATATTTGCCAATATTTTTGATTAAATTAAATAACATTTTCAGGATTTATAAATACTATTAATATATAATATTATTATTTTTTTATATTATATGCGATATCAAAGTTATGATTCTTTTTAATAAAAAAATTAAGTATTTTATACATTAATATTATATCTATCATGGTATTACACATTATATAGATTTAATTAATATTGACGGATGTATGGGTATTTTTGTAGAGTATTATTTTCCCTTAATTTTTATTAAATATATGTAAAAATCTATTTATATATGCACTGTATTTCATAACTTTAAATAATAATAATCTTAAGTAAAAAGTAAAATTAATTGATTACAATATTAATTATAAAAATACTTTAGAATTAATTATAGATAATTATTTATGATTAGAAAACAGTAACTTTATATTAATACTTTCTAAAAAAATTCAAAGGTTGAAATAATTTACTTATATATTTTATTTATTTTAACAAAAATATCAATTATACTTTCTTGTATGTATTCAATATACTTTCAGTACATCTACATATTTACTAAATTACATTTTGTATTTAAACGCCATCATAGCTAATACATTCCAATGTTATTTCTTAAAACTACCACACTTGCTGGAATTCGAAGTACACTTGCTGGAATTCGAAATTATAATTTAATATTTACATTAGATATGAATATATACATATGATAAAATATATTATTGAATTCAACATTGAATATTTATAATTCATAGTATCATTATAGAAAGACTAGTTTACACTCATTTACTCGTATGTTAGGCATTGCAATGTAGGCAATGTTTGAAATGTTTAACGTATGTTACATTACTATAGTTGAAGATGAACGTAGTGCAACAAGCTTATCCGGCCGTACGTCAACTCTACCAAACACTCGAAGTCGATTACAATCCACTCAAACTCTCCGAACGCGTGAAATTACAGTTGGACTTTCTGCAAACCAAGGACGAGTTGCTCGACTATGTGAGTGCCATTCAAGAGATGAGCATCACGAGACTGATTAAACAGGTTGGTAATTATCTACGTAAGGTTTAGAAAATCAAATGAAACTCGTCGTCCATTTGCTAACATTTCTATCAAAAGCTTTTACGTTTTTACGAAACACTTTAATTAATCTTCGAGTACTAATTATTTAATATGATATCAATATGAATGAATGTTAATATCACTTTTGTAACGTTCGCAGATATCCCAAGCCTACGAGACGATCACTTTTGATAGACTAAACCGACTAGCTCCTTTCATGTCCGGCTTATCTCTGGAACGCAATATTGTGCACATCACGCATAAGCTGAAGTTGCAGATTCGCATAGACCACCGCACTCAGACCATGGCATTTGGTAGCGATCTCACCAACAACTCGGAACAGATCGAAGAGGGTCCTATCTTGCAACCGATGCCCAGCGACACGATCCGTTCGCAGCTCACGCACATGGCCACGGCGCTAGATAAGGCTGTGTCACTGGTGCAACCGGTGGATAAGAGGCGTACAGCGGTTCAGAAGCACGTGAAGACCTGCTTCATCAGCACTAAACAGAAGGAGCACAGTCGTATTCTGAACCGCAAGGCGCTCATCGAGGAGAAGAAGGAGCAACAGGCTTACGAAACGCAGGCGAAGAATCGCGAGGAGAAGATGAAAGTGGAGTCCGAACGTCGTAAACAGGTTGAAGATGAGATGTCGCGGCTGGAGCGAGAAGCGGAACGTCGCGAGATGCAACGGCGACGAGATGAAGCCGAAGCGATTCAACGTAAAGCCGCCAAGGACAAGCTAGATCAATTGCGCAGCACGGAGATGGGAGCTCGGGCATTCCAGGGCATCGACGCCAAGGATATCGCGGAAATGAACAGCGAAGACATCCTCGCTAAACAAGTCATACAGCTCGAGAAGGAGAAACGGGAGCTAGCTGAAAAATTACGAACTCAGGAGAAGAAGATCGATTACTTTGAAAGAGCCAAGCATATCGAACAGATTGGAATGAGAAGGTCTCAAATTATATCGATCTCTGCTCAAAACAAGAAATTCTGGGATGACCAACAGCTTATCAAGGTTAAATTAAAGTAAAATATGTTATATGTTATATAGTTATATATAGTTATATGTTATATAGTTAAGAATATATGTTGGGTTACTTAGACTTCAATTTTCAGATAGCTAAACTGAAAGAGGAAAGAAAAATAAATATTTTATGTAAGGATAAGCTTTCTCGAATGGAAGAAGAAAGGGATGAATTCATTGAGATTCTTGTTGACAGGCGAGAAGAAATTTTTTTGGTATTTACTTATTATATATTTAACTACTTATATATTTACTTTGGTAATTACTTATCTAAAAATATTTATAATAAATAAGAGGATTAAAGTGATTTTAATCTATCATCAAATATGTTATTTATAATAGCATTTGTTAGAATTGTCATATTTAATTTGTTACATATTAAAGATGTATTTTTTAGGTCAAGAAAAAAGAGTTCGAAGATATATTAAATGTTTTGCGTATTGAGAAGTTGGAAGAAAGAAAAGTTTATCGTATAAAACGACGTCGTGAAAATTACATAAGAGAACAGGAAGAGTTAGAAATTAAAAAAGAAGCTGAAAAGAAGAGATTAGGTTACTAAATTATAACTTAATTAAATTATAAATTTCATTTGTTATAATTTTATATTTAATTAGCTGAAGAGGAAATATTAAAAAAAGAAATGGAGGCAAAACAAAAGGAAAAAGAAGAATATGATTTAAAGAAAAAGAAAGCGGATGAGATGGAACGTAAGAGGAAAGAGAGAGAAGAAGAAATTGAAAATAAGGTCATTTAAGTTATGATTTAAATATTTATTTATTTATTATAAATATACTCAATAAATGTTTCCATTCTAGATGAAAAAGACCTACCAAACCCCCGAACGCAAGACTTATCAAGCATTCTCAGATCGCGATTCCGGTATGAATTTCCAGCGCAAAGACATGCAAAGAAGTTCCGATTTCTCTCGGGATACGCAACGCAGCGATTTCGGAAAGACTCGAAGTTCTGATTACTCGAGAGATTCCCCCAGAAATGAAAATCGAACTGATGACAATCGCGGATTCAATAGAGATCGTGGCTTCGGTAACAATTTTTCACGCAACGACCGAGTTGGTAATGACAGACCTTTTGGCAAAAGAGATGGAAGAGCTTTTGGAAATGATGATTATAAGAAAGGTAAAATATACTATTTAGAACATTATTTGGATATGCGTAATATTAAACAAATTCAAGAAGTATATAAATATTTCTAAACATTTATTAAAATATTAATTACAGATGGAGAACTTAGTTGGAAGAGAAAATAGAATCTTCTGACAAATAAATGATATGAATATGACAAACAACTTTTTTATGTACATTTTATATATAATTGAACAATGAATTGGAATGGTTTGATGATTACGCGATGATTTCGGGACTCAATAGAACTTCTTGGCTTGTGCATTTGTTCTATATCTGAATATCATATTAATGTCATATTAATGTCATATTAATATCATATTAATGTCATATTAATTTCATTAATTATCGTTATTTACGATTTTATAGAAATAGAATACAGTTTGTTATTTTGTTACCAACTGATAAAAAACATAGAGTCCTGCGATAGTTGACTGTAAGATTATTAATATTGTTATGTATAAATTGGTGGCACATCCTCCTGAACACTCCGTCGGTCCCTGTATAAGAATGACGATTACTTCAGTTAAATGATAAACTACAGTTTTATGAGGTAAACTTACACGGAGATTGTAATTGTAAAGATTGTAAGATTTTCTATGAAACCTTTTGCGCAATCATTGATTTAATTTGATTCAATGACTCGTGGACTCTCTGGTGCTTGTCATTTAAAGTAGGAATCAGTTTATTATCAATTGTTTGATCTAATTTGCTGTGTAGATTTGCCAGTTGTTCTCTGAAATATAGAAATATTTATAAGAACTAAATAGGAAATAACTGAATTTCTAAGAGATTATTGAGTCTTACCGAACTAGTCCTATTTGATCAGTTATATCTTTTTGTTGATTGTTAATAGTTGCAATATTGTTGTCAATATTTGTGTTCATTCCAGCTCCTCCGGTACTACCCTATTGTTTTGTATACGTTTCCGATATTAAAATCAAATAGATTTTAAAGTTCAACCTCACCAATATTAGAACTAATATAGAACAATATTATACTAACACTCGTTGAACTGTCTTTGATAGTGGCCTGCAGTTTTTCGTTTGACTTCTCAAGTGAATTAAACTTATCATCGAGGAAACGGATCATATTCTGGATTTGAGTTTGGCCCTCGTAAATTTGTTTCAATTCACGTGTCTCTGCGGTTTCGTACTGTAAAATAAAAGACGCAATGAGCAAATTCAGTTACCGATAACAACTGTCCACATAGATACTTAGAATAGATCAGCATTTTCAAGTTATTGGGTTTATTATTTATATTTATTAATATTGAATATTTTAGTGGTATTTATTATATATATATATTCTTTTTAAAAGGTTGATTATTTTATAATATATTCCGATAAAGAATATATTTACCATGAGAAAGATTTGACCTTTTAACAGAAATACAAGAATATTAAAATATAACCTCCGTTTCTTCATTTGAAAATTTGTCTGGATTTACTTTTCGATATCTAAAAATGGAGAACAAATTTATTCGTTTTATCATTAGCAATTAGGAAGTCCTTGAGTATTAATTGTATAAATTGTATTGATTAATAAAGTTGTCTATTAGATAATTTATTTGAGATTTAATTAAAAAATAAAAAATAAATGTTCTTATTTATTAAATTGCATATTTTTCGCAGTATAATAATTATTGGATATCCTCGCAGGCTGTTGAAGATGTCCATGGACTTATCAACTTGTCGAAGAAACAGCCCAAAGCAGTACTTATGTCAAACTACTACCAAAAGCTAGCATTGGTGTGCTGGAAGTCTGGCAATTACTTGTATCACGCAAGTAGTCTTCACAAACTCTTCACCCTTTCACTGGATCAACGCAAGAATCTTTCTGGAGAGGAACTGCAGAAGTTAGTGAGTGGGTGTGTGAGTGGGTGGGTGAGTGAGTGGGTGAGTGAGTGAGTGAGTGAGTGAGTGAGTGAGTGAGTGAGTGAGTGTGTGAGTGAGTCAGTCAGTGAGTGGGTGAGTGAGTGAGTGAGTGAGTGAGTGAGTGAGTGAGTGATTGGGTGGGTGAATGAGTGAGTGGGTGAGTGAGTGTGTGAGTGAGTGTGTGAGTGAGTGGGTGGTGAGTGGGTGGGTGAGTGAGTGAGTGAGTGAGTGAGTGATTGCGTGAGTGAGTGGGTGGTGAGTGAGTGGGTGGGTGGGTGAATGAGTGAGTGAGTGGGTGGTGAGTGAGTGGCTGGGTGGGTGAGTGAGTAGGTGGGTGGGTGGGTGGGTGTGTGTGTGTATATGTTTATTCACGAATCTCCAATGTTTACATTGTTCGAAGGTGAGTGTAAGTATTATTAACGAAATATAACAAAATTAATATAGTAAATAATACGTTTTTCAAAATAAATAAATAAGCGAGGTAATAATTGTGGTAATATGTGTAAGGAAGTTATGTGAGAGGGAATTGCATGTGAGGGAGGTATGCAATGCACATTGTGTATATGGGAGAAATGTATAGGGGATAGTGTGTAGAGAAAATATGTCAGATACAAATGTACGTGTAAGGGATGTAAAGAGTAGTAGTAAGGTTGGTAAGAAGTAAGTAGTAAAAGTGGTAACGTAATATAGGTTGTAGAAAATAAGGTAGTGGAGAATTGGTTTTTGAGTAATATATATAATATTAGGTAAAAGTAGAGTGTAAGTCATTTTGATAATTCAGTAGCATAGGAATATTATAAAGGTGTGTCAGGTTATATCAGTCTAGATCAAGTAAGTATTTGTGAAGTTTGCTTTTAAAAGTAATGAGTGAATTAGTTAGTGAGTGAGTGAGTGAGTGAGTGAGTGAGTGGGTGAGTGAGTGGGTGAGTGAGTGAGTGAGTTAGTGAATGAGTGAATTAGTGAATGGGTGAGTGAGTAAATGAATGAGTGAGTGAGTGAGTAGGTGGGTGGTCAGTGAGTGAGTGAGTGTGTGTGTGTGTGTATATGTTTATTCACGAAAATCCAATTTTTACATTGTTCGAAGGTGAGTGTAAGTATTATTAACGAAATATAACACAATTAATATAGTAAATACGTTTTTCAAAATAAATAAAATCGAGGTAATAATTGTGGTAATATGTGTAAGGAAGTCACGTGAGGGAAGTGTGCAATGTACATTATACATATGGGAAAACTGTATAGGGGATAGTATATAGAGAAAATAAGTCAGATATAAATGTACGTGTAAAGGAGGTAAAGTATGGTAGTGAGGTTGGTAAGAAGTAAGTAGTAAAAGTGGTAACGTAATATAGGTTGTAGAAATAAGTAGTGGCATATTTGTAGTTGAGTAATATATATAGTATTAGGTAAAAGTACAGTGTAAATCAATTTGATAATTCAGTAGCAGTAGGAATATTATAAGGGTGTGTCAGGTTATATCAGTCTAGATCAAGTAAGTATTTGTGAAGTTAGCTTTTAAAAGTATTAGTATTATTTTCATTGGTAACAGTTATGGGTAGCTTATTCCAAAGTTGTGGAAAATTGTTTGTTATGTCTTGTTTAAGCAGTTTTTTAATGGGTGAGTGAGTGAGTGGGTGGGTGAATGAGTAAGTGAGTGAGTGGGTGAATGAGTAAGTGAGTGAGTGGGTGAGTAAGTGAGTGAGTGTGAGTGAGTGTGAGTGAGTGAGTGTGAGTGAATAGGTGGGTGGGTGAGTGGGTGGTGAGTGAGTGTGAGTGAATAGGTGGGTGGGTGAGTGGGTGGTGAGTGAGTGTGAGTGAATAGGTGGGTGGGTGAGTGGGTGGTGAGTTAGTAGGTGAGTGAGTGAGTGTTTGAGTGAGTGAGTGAGTGAGTAAGTGGATAAGTGAATAGATGTATGAGTAGAATACTTTCTAACTGCCTACATATTCCCGACTTTAATTGAATTACTCCAAATTACCATAGGTTGGCTTCTCGAGTTTTGTGTGCTACTCTTGCCATTCCGATTTCTCAAAACTACACAAATGTTGAGCAGTTACTTCAAATGGACGAGGTACATCTTCGTAAACAAAGACGGCTTGCGGCTCTGATCTCGTTACAAGTGCCCCCTACCAGGAGCTCTCTGATCAAGGACATGGTTGGTCTTACTTCTACTGTCGTTGTTTATAGAAAACATTTTGATGAATAATTGAATTAAGATGAATATTTTCATCTTATATTTGGTTAAAAATTTCTAATTTTTTGTAGAGATTACATTTTAATAAAATTAATAATAATCATGTGAGTACTTATTTAATATTAATAAGTACCAGCAATTCTAATCAATCGTTTTAAATATTACTTTTCATGCTTTTTCTGTATGTAATTGTATTATATTAAGATATATCATATTTGAATACGATAAAGTCATTATCTTATTTTTAAAAATTGTGTAATTAATGCATTATATTTATATATGTACAAAGAAAACATATAAATATAAATAATATTAAGTTATTTATATTTATATATAACTTTTATTTACTAATAACATAATATATTTTACCATTTTTTTTGTATGTTAAATTTTTTTTTCAAAATCAATGTTTTTAAGATTTATACTATTTTTAAAATTATCTTATAGAGATGATTTATTTTGCGTTTTTAAAAATAGAAACATAGAATATTGGTTTGTCATTGATTGAATATCCATTTATTTTCAATTTTTAAAATACTAAGAAACCAGCATTTATTGGCAATGCACACTTTTCAGTATTCAACATTTTAATCTAAATAGAAATGCTATGATTGGTTTTGCTAGAAATAATCTACTTCTCTGTAATATAATTAGTCTATTATATAATGTTGTCATTTCGAAGTTGGCATCTAAAGAATCATAGCAAATAGTATTAAATTTATAATAAACTAAGATATATATGATAATAGATTAATTCTATAATAAAAATTAATATTAAATATTATATCTAATGTAAATCACAATTAGATATTAACAAATGAATATAATATATACTAAAATAAAGTTTAATTTAGATTTAGTTGGTAGTCGTCAATATTTACATGGTAGATATAGGAATTTATACATCTAATGTAACTAGTGATTCAATATTTGCCAATATTTTTGATTAAATTAAATAACATTTTCAGGATTTATAAATACTATTAATACATAATATTATTATTTTTTTATATTATATGCAATATCAAAGTTATGATTCTTTTAAATAAAAAAATTTAAAAGTATTTAAAAGTATTTTATACATTAATATTATATCTATCATGGTATTACACATTATATAGATTTAATCAATATTGACGGATGTATGGGTATTTTTGTAGAGTATTATGTGTATTATTTTCCCTTAATTTTTATTAAATATATGTAAAAATCTATTTATATATGCACTGTATTTCATAACTTTAAATAATAATAATCTTAAGTAAAAAGTAAACTTAATTGAATACAATATTAATTATAAAAATACTTTAGAATTAATTATAGATAATTATTTATAATTAGAAAACAGTAACTTCATATTAATACTTTCTAAAAAATTCAAAGGTTGAAATAATTTACTTATAGCATATTTTATTTATTTTAACAAAAATATCAATTATACTTTCTTGTATGTTTTCAATATACTTTCAAATATCTACATATTTACTAAATTACATTTTATATTTAAACACCATCATAGCTAATACATTCCAATGTTATTTCTTAAAACTACCACACTTGCTGGAATTCGAAATTATAATTTAATATTTACATTAGATATGAATATATACATATGATAAAATATATTATTGAATTCAACATTGAATATTTATAATTCATAGTATCATTATAGAAAGACTAGTTTACACTCATTTACTCGTATGTTAGGCATTGCAATGTAGGCAATGTTTGAAATGTTTAACGTATGTTACATTACTATAGTTGAAGATGAACGTAGTGCAACAAGCTTATCCGGCCGTACGTCAACTCTACCAAACACTCGAAGTCGATTACAATCCACTCAAACTCTCCGAACGCGTGAAATTACAGTTGGACTTTCTGCAAACCAAGGACGAGTTGCTCGACTATGTGAGTGCCATTCAAGAGATGAGCATCACGAGACTGATTAAACAGGTTGGTAATTATCTACGTAAGGTTTAGAAAATCAAATGAAACTCGTCGTCCATTTGCTAACATTTCTATCAAAAGCTTTTACGTTTTTACGAAACACTTTAATTAATCTTCGAGTACTAATTATTTAATATGATATCAATATGAATGAATGTTAATATCACTTTTGTAACGTTCGCAGATATCCCAAGCCTACGAGACGATCACTTTTGATAGACTAAACCGACTAGCTCCTTTCATGTCCGGCTTATCTCTGGAACGCAATATTGTGCACATCACGCATAAGCTGAAGTTGCAGATTCGCATAGACCACCGCACTCAGACCATGGCATTTGGTAGCGATCTCACCAACAACTCGGAACAGATCGAAGAGGGTCCTATCTTGCAACCGATGCCCAGCGACACGATCCGTTCGCAGCTCACGCACATGGCCACGGCGCTAGATAAGGCTGTGTCACTGGTGCAACCGGTGGATAAGAGGCGTACAGCGGTTCAGAAGCACGTGAAGACCTGCTTCATCAGCACTAAACAGAAGGAGCACAGTCGTATTCTGAACCGCAAGGCGCTCATCGAGGAGAAGAAGGAGCAACAGGCTTACGAAACGCAGGCGAAGAATCGCGAGGAGAAGATGAAAGTGGAGTCCGAACGTCGTAAACAGGTTGAAGATGAGATGTCGCGGCTGGAGCGAGAAGCGGAACGTCGCGAGATGCAACGGCGACGAGATGAAGCCGAAGCGATTCAACGTAAAGCCGCCAAGGACAAGCTAGATCAATTGCGCAGCACGGAGATGGGAGCTCGGGCATTCCAGGGCATCGACGCCAAGGATATCGCGGAAATGAACAGCGAAGACATCCTCGCTAAACAAGTCATACAGCTCGAGAAGGAGAAACGGGAGCTAGCTGAAAAATTACGAACTCAGGAGAAGAAGATCGATTACTTTGAAAGAGCCAAGCATATCGAACAGATTGGAATGAGAAGGTCTCAAATTATATCGATCTCTGCTCAAAACAAGAAATTCTGGGATGACCAACAGCTTATCAAGGTTAAATTAAAGTAAAATATGTTATATGTTATATAGTTATATATAGTTATATGTTATATAGTTAAGAATATATGTTGGGTTACTTAGACTTCAATTTTCAGATAGCTAAACTGAAAGAGGAAAGAAAAATAAATATTTTATGTAAGGATAAGCTTTCTCGAATGGAAGAAGAAAGGGATGAATTCATTGAGATTCTTGTTGACAGGCGAGAAGAAATTTTTTTGGTATTTACTTATTATATATTTAACTACTTATATATTTACTTTGGTAATTACTTATCTAAAAATATTTATAATAAATAAGAGGATTAAAGTGATTTTAATCTATCATCAAATATGTTATTTATAATAGCATTTGTTAGAATTGTCATATTTAATTTGTTACATATTAAAGATGTATTTTTTAGGTCAAGAAAAAAGAGTTCGAAGATATATTAAATGTTTTGCGTATTGAGAAGTTGGAAGAAAGAAAAGTTTATCGTATAAAACGACGTCGTGAAAATTACATAAGAGAACAGGAAGAGTTAGAAATTAAAAAAGAAGCTGAAAAGAAGAGATTAGGTTACTAAATTATAACTTAATTAAATTATAAATTTCATTTGTTATAATTTTATATTTAATTAGCTGAAGAGGAAATATTAAAAAAAGAAATGGAGGCAAAACAAAAGGAAAAAGAAGAATATGATTTAAAGAAAAAGAAAGCGGATGAGATGGAACGTAAGAGGAAAGAGAGAGAAGAAGAAATTGAAAATAAGGTCATTTAAGTTATGATTTAAATATTTATTTATTTATTATAAATATACTCAATAAATGTTTCCATTCTAGATGAAAAAGACCTACCAAACCCCCGAACGCAAGACTTATCAAGCATTCTCAGATCGCGATTCCGGTATGAATTTCCAGCGCAAAGACATGCAAAGAAGTTCCGATTTCTCTCGGGATACGCAACGCAGCGATTTCGGAAAGACTCGAAGTTCTGATTACTCGAGAGATTCCCCCAGAAATGAAAATCGAACTGATGACAATCGCGGATTCAATAGAGATCGTGGCTTCGGTAACAATTTTTCACGCAACGACCGAGTTGGTAATGACAGACCTTTTGGCAAAAGAGATGGAAGAGCTTTTGGAAATGATGATTATAAGAAAGGTAAAATATACTATTTAGAACATTATTTGGATATGCGTAATATTAAACAAATTCAAGAAGTATATAAATATTTCTAAACATTTATTAAAATATTAATTACAGATGGAGAACTTAGTTGGAAGAGAAAATAGAATCTTCTGACAAATAAATGATATGAATATGACAAACAACTTTTTTATGTACATTTTATATATAATTGAACAATGAATTGGAATGGTTTGATGATTACGCGATGATTTCGGGACTCAATAGAACTTCTTGGCTTGTGCATTTGTTCTATATCTGAATATCATATTAATGTCATATTAATGTCATATTAATATCATATTAATGTCATATTAATTTCATTAATTATCGTTATTTACGATTTTATAGAAATAGAATACAGTTTGTTATTTTGTTACCAACTGATAAAAAACATAGAGTCCTGCGATAGTTGACTGTAAGATTATTAATATTGTTATGTATAAATTGGTGGCACATCCTCCTGAACACTCCGTCGGTCCCTGTATAAGAATGACGATTACTTCAGTTAAATGATAAACTACAGTTTTATGAGGTAAACTTACACGGAGATTGTAATTGTAAAGATTGTAAGATTTTCTATGAAACCTTTTGCGCAATCATTGATTTAATTTGATTCAATGACTCGTGGACTCTCTGGTGCTTGTCATTTAAAGTAGGAATCAGTTTATTATCAATTGTTTGATCTAATTTGCTGTGTAGATTTGCCAGTTGTTCTCTGAAATATAGAAATATAAGAACTAAATAGGAAATAACTGAATTTCTAAGAGATTATTGAGTCTTACCGAACTAGTCCTATTTGATCAGTTATATCTTTTTGTTGATTGTTAATAGTTGCAATATTGTTGTCAATATTTGTGTTCATTCCAGCTCCTCCGGTACTGCCCTATTGTTTTGTATACGTTTCCGATATTAAAATCAAATAGATTTTAAAGTTCAATCTCACCAATATTAGAACTAATATAGAACAATATTATACTAACACTCGTTGAACTGTCTTTGATAGTGGCCTGCAGTTTTTCGTTTGACTTCTCAAGTGAATTAAACTTATCATCGAGGAAACGGATCATATTCTGGATTTGAGTTTGGCCCTCGTAAATTTGTTTCAATTCACGTGTCTCTGCGGTTTCGTACTGTAAAATAAAAGACGCAATGAGCAAATTCAGTTACCGATAACAACTGTCCACATAGATACTTAGAATAGATCAGCATTTTCAAGTTATTGGGTTTATTATTTATATTTATTAATATTGAATATTTTAGTGGTATTTATTATATATATATATTCTTTTTAAAAGGTTGATTATTTTATAATATATTCCGATAAAGAATATATTTACCATGAGAAAGATTTGACCTTTTAACAGAAATACAAGAATATTAAAATATAACCTCCGTTTCTTCATTTGAAAATTTGTCTGGATTTACTTTTCGATATCTAAAAATGGAGAACAAATTTATTCGTTTTATCATTAGCAATTAGGAAGTCCTTGAGTATTAATTGTATAAATTGTATTGATTAATAAAATATAAAGGTGCATCCTGAACCCATTTTTAAACTAATATCAGTAAGATGAATCTGAAAGCTGAACTGTCTGCATATGTTCAATAACAATAAGTCTACTTTAAACCTTGTTCTTTTTATTGTATTCATAATACATATAGATTATAATAACAAAATTACATAATCTTGTTATAAATTAATCAGTTTCTACAATTTAGGAGGAAATCCACACATTTTTCTTCACATCTGTTTATAATTTCATATTGAATCACAAAAAAATTATATACAATAAAATTAAGCATAAAATATTAAGCTTTCTTATCACTATAGAAAAAACACTACATTAAAATGTGTGCATATGTTTAACTATAAATAGTTTACAATTTGTTGGCAATATTCCAAAAAATTGAATCGTTTATAACATTTTCTATATTTCTCTGTCTACTAAGTAAATATTGACTTCCATTAAATTCAACTAACTCGTCTTTAGCTTTGTTCAATTTCGCGTCGAATTCGTCGAATTCTGTTTGGAATTTCTTTTGTTCCTCAACCTCGAAAACTTTATTTTTTTCATATTCCTAAATTATTATATGATATAATTATTTGTAAATTATTTGGCATTAATATGAAGATTGAATGCAAACGCAGGATTCGTAATCGGAACTCGAATAACGAGTGCATAACCTAAACTCGAGTGATTTAACTAAAAGCTGATTAGAGTGTAGGAATATAGAGCCTGGGGGAGTGCGGGGGTTTGGGAGGTTTAAAGGCCAACCTTAATATCTCGGAGACTATGAGACTCGAATAACAAAACGTCGTGATCGTCTGCAAAGGGCAAAGGTCGAATGCAAAAGCATGCAAAGATAATGTAAAGACACGAGATATTTGCATAGTTTTAGATTATTCGCGGAGATAATATTGAGTAGCAGGAAGTATATTGGTTAGAAGTAGTAAACCACAAAAATAGATATCAATATGTTTATACAGCTATAGATGCAATCAATATATACACCCATTAACTACTCCCTCTCCCATTAACTACTCCCTCTCTCGTTAACTACTCCCTCTCCCATTTACTACTCCCTCACCCATTAACTACTCCTTCTCCCATTAACTACACCCTCTCCCATTAACTACTCCCTCTCCCATTAACTACTCCCTCTCTCGTTAACTACTCCCTCTCCCATTAACTACTCCATACACCCATTAACTACTCCTTCTCCCATTAACTACACCCTCTCCCATTAACTACTCCCTACACCCATTAACTACTCCTTCTCCCATTAACTACTCCCTCTCCCATTAACTACTCCCTCTCCCATTAACTACACCATCTCCCATTAACTACTCCCTACACCCATTAACTACTCCTTCTCCCATTAACAACTTCCTCTCCCATTAACTACACCCTCTCCCATTAACTACTCCCTACACCCATTAACTACTCCTTCTCCCATTAACTACTCCCTCTCCCATTAACTACTCCCTCTCCCATTAACTACACCCTCTCCCATTAACTACTCCCTACACCCATTAACTACTCCTTCTCCCATTAACTACTCCTTCTCCCATTAACTACTCCCTCTCCCATTAACTACTCCCTACACCCATTAACTACTCCTTCTCCCATTAACTACTCCCTCTCCCATTAACTACTCCCTCTCCCATTAACTACACCCTCTCCCATTAACTACTCCCTACACCCATTAACTACTCCTTCTCCCATTAACTACTCCCTCTCCCATTAACTACTCCCTCTCCCATTAACTACACCCTCTCCCGGTAACTACTCCCTACACCCATTAACTACTCCCTCTCCCATTAACTACTCCCTCACTCGTTAACTACTGCGAATTAGATGCGAAGAGTAAAATGAATAAAATTCAGTTTTATGCAATATATATACACATTTGTGTTCATATAAGTAATATATATATATATATATATAATCACATCCCCATGCCAGGCCTAAACCACCACAAACCGGCGACGTCTCCAGTGGCTGCTGAAAGGCCGAAATATCCCTGTTTAGGCATATTAATGTTGTTTACAGTGAAACATGTCTCGTAGTCAATAACTTCATTATTTCCATTGTGGTACATCACCTAAGGGATGGAAAGGGGTGTGGCTAATGAGATAAGGAGTGTGTGCTTAATGAGTTAAAGGGGTGTGGCTAATGAGTTGAACGGGTGTGGCTAGTAAGTTGAGGGTGTGGCTAATGAGATAAGGAGTGTGTGCTTAATGAGTTAAAGGGGTGTGGCTAATGAGTTGAACGGGTGTGGCTAGTAAGTTGAGGGTGTTGCTAATGTATTAAGGGGTGTGGCTAGTGAGTTAAGGGGTGTGGCTAGTGAGTTAAGGGGTGTGGCTAGTGAGTTAAGGGGTGTGGCTAGTGAGTTGAGGGCAGGTCGCAGTCGTCAAATATAATTTTTAAAATTGTTATCGATTTTTTTTTAAATAATATATTTAGCTTTATTTATATATTAAGAATATTAAAATGAAATTTCAGATAAAAAAAAGCAATATAAATTACATAAATTACGTATTTTATTTAGGTAGTGATCAAATAATAATATTACTAAATATTATTATTATATTCAGTTTTACATATTACAATAATATATCATTTAAATTAGAGATTTTCAAATTATAAAAACCAAATGATCTATATTTAAATATTCTATCCGTCAAATAACATAATATTGTTATCATGTGATACACACAGACAATAAAATGTTTCAATTACAAAAAGTCGCATTTACTATGTATTTTAGATTTTTTTAAATATTACCCCCAATTTTTGAATTTATTATTACATTATGACTAAATAATAAACACTCATTACACATGAGTGGTATGTTAACCAAGACATATTCACAACACAATAATGTTAGAAATTACAAACTATTACATGTTAATATAGTAGACATGTATATATATTGAATATCATAATACAATTATTATCAATGTTGTTTTAGGTATATCATGAACCAGTAACTTTACTTGCCACTGAACCAGAATCAGTTACTAAACCATTAGCAGTCTATGAACCTCTTCTTGAATATGTATTTCTGCATATATTCAAATAAACCTATCATAATACTTGTTATTTTCACTGTGTACATAACAAATATAAATAATAAAAGTGCATATTCTTTCAAGCTCATTTTCTCGGAATAATGATTTTCATTCACCTATTGTCATTATAAATGTGAAAGCGTGTTAAATTTAAGAGTTAATACAATAGTTTCTATATGTATGCAATAATAATTTATGTATTAATAAAACAAAGTAGCCTTTTTTCAAATATATTTAAATAACTTCATATATATTCAATAAACGGCAGAATTTATGCACAAAAATTGCAAATATTATTTATTAAAGTTCAGGACTTGTTACATAACTTTATATAATCACTATTGAAATAATACAACGATTAAAATGTTAAATTCAAATACGTATATAATATGCCGAAAAATGTCAATCTTCCAAAAATGAAATCACTAGTTACATTTTATGTGGCTGAATAAATCCTTGTCTACCATGCAAATATTGACGACATTAGGATAAAAAGACAGTAGCAGTAAATATAAATTATTAATAGTTATATAAACAAAGGGGGGGTGGGGTAGGGGTAGGGGGGGTAGGGGGAGTGGGAAATGCGCATAGGGTTTGGTTTAACCTGCAACGTCCTCATGAAGTACCTGACTTTAATTCGTACCGGGAACTGTTTGTTCCTGTAATCTCTCTGACATCCACCCAACTGTTGCCTGCTGCCGTCTCTGCACGGCGATACAATCATTAATCGAGCGGGGTTTGGGGTTACGGTGGGTGGGGCGGGTGGGGTGACGGCGTCTTAATTAAGTAATACCCGTGCGGATGTAGGGCGGACGCGGGATTTACAAAGGGTGAGCGCAAGTGCATTAAGGGTGGTATAATTGCCGGATTATCTTCTAAGGGGGGGCGTTATCTGTTTACAAACGTCTCGTGGTTATAAATAAGAGATCCGTCGTTTCCCATAGCCATGATGTAGGGGTTGTTGTTCTGCAAACAGTGGTGGTGGATACAAAATATAGAGGCTGGATAAAATAATCTGTAAAAGGCTGACGGGTTGGTAAAGAAGTGTTGTCAATGGGGCGTGGTTAATGGAGTATAACTAAAGGGGTCAGGCTAATAGAGGATCACATAAGGGGCGTGTTTAGGGACTGGTAACAAACCTTTTGATCATTGTCAAACGAATCCATTATGACAGCTAAACCATTCCAGCCATCACTACTACCAAACACTGGACCTTCTCCTCCTTGTACCGATGTATACCAGAAGGCCTGTGGCAGGGGCAGGGGTGTAAAGGATGATGGGTGTGAAGGGTGTGAAGGGTATGGAACTTATACTATGTGATAAGGCTCTGATAGAGTGTGAGTGAGTTGGTGTGGGTTTGCGGGTTGGTAAAGGGCGTGGACCTCACCCTGCGAGTGCGATGAGAAGAGTAAGAAGAGTGGTAAGAGTGTTAAGGGTGTTAGGTTTGTTGGGTATAAAAGGCATAGGGCCGAGGAACAGAAATCTGCTAGTAAATGAATGTTACGGATATTATTGAACATACATCTAGTGAATTTGTGTATTGTCGACAGAAAAAGATGATTGTAGCTGGTTCTTTATTAAAATAATGATGTCTCGACGAATAATTATCAGTGGAGTTGCTTTATGTTTTATTTTATATAACGAGTAAATGGAACGAAAAATATAATTATAAATATCTGAATACAAATTTAAGATAAAACTAATTTATTGTTTTAGTCGTAGCAATTAGATTTACTGTTTAGTAATCAATTTCTGTAGACAGATATTATATGATCTTAATATTTATATTATCACCTGTTTATATTATCACCTGTTTATATTATAACATATTTATATTATGCTCACTTTTTTATATCATTATCATTTCTTTATTTAATTCTCATTTCTTTATAATATCTCACATCTTCATATTATTCTCACACCTTTATATTATCTCACATCTTTATATTATCTCACATCTTTATAATATCTCACACCTTTATATTATCTCACATCTTTATATTATTCTCACATCTTTATATTATCTCACATCTTTATATTATTCTCACACCTTTATATTATATCACATCTTTATATTATCTCACATCTTTATAATATCTCACACCTTTATATTATCTCACATCTTTATATTATTCTCACAACTTTATATTATTCTCACACCTTTATATTATCTCACATCTTTATAATATCTCACACCTTTATATTATCTCACATCTTTATATTATTCTCACAACTTTATATTATCTCACATTTTTATATTATTCTCACATCTTTATATTATTCCACACATCTTTATATTATCTCATATCTTTATATTATTCTCACATCTTTATATTATCTCACATCTTTATATTATTCTCACATCTTTATATTATTCTCACATCTTTATATTATTTTCATAGACATAAATAAATATAGTAGTAAATCAATTATCTATATACTTGAACTTTGTACTAGGATATATAATATTTGCATTTTGTCTAAATTAAATTCAATCTATTATGAATATTAATATTGAGTTGTGAATAAAATCCAGGCAACGTAAGATAGTCAATTATACAAATATTATTTAAATGTAACTGCCTGTAATTGTACAACTTTTATTATCGCACAATAGCGAACAATTAATTAAAACAAGAGTTTTAAAATTAAATACTTTTCTCTGATAATTTAATTTTAAATATGTCCATGCATTGTTTTTTCTTATATTTATTTTATCAATGGCAATTGGATTAAAGCAAAATTATGCACTTTTATGATTTTAAGCCACTAGTTCATAGATGCGATAATAACCAATCCATCAGCACCGATTCGTCTTCTGCCATTAATTCTCACAGAAAACACAACTTCCCAGTGCTCGTGGGTATTCTTTTCATTACACCAAATACGACCTAATTAAAATAAATATTAAATGACATTTATTTTAAATTATAATATAATATAAATATATATATATATATAATTATTAAAGTTAATGTTAATTCTTTAAGTATATGCTTACTCAATAAGTCATCTAACATTGAAAGATAGAAATATATTATATATTAATAATATATTATATTATATAATATAATATTTATCCTAAATTTACCTTTTTGGCTTTTCAATGATGGAGTTATTCTCACAAAATCATTTGTAGCAAGTGCATCTGCAAAAGTGATATTATTAGTATGCAATTATACTAATATACTTAATAACGTGTACTATTAACTAATATTAACTAGAATTAGGCAATCAATTAATCTACATTCACGTTGACTGTCTTTATATATACAAATATTACAAGATCATCTGCACAGATATAATGTGACAAAAAGTAAATCTATTCTTTTTAACTTAAATTATACTTTCTAACATAAAAAAAAGGTATTTCCTTTATTAATAGCTAGCAACAAAGGCTGTAAATGATAGATAACATTAGGATAGTAAAAAGCTGTTATTTTAGTAATTATTAATTACTGAATTTACAATACATCAAATATTGTTGAAATATTGTAAAATTTGTTTTATAATAAATATTATCAATATTGATGTTAAGTAATATAAACATATATGTAGCAAGGTGAAATGATGTTAAGTAAGATATATGTAGCAAGGTGAAATGATGATAAGTAAGATTTATGTAGCAAGGTGAAATGTATGTTGTTAATTGAAATATAATTAACAATTAAAATATAATTACTCAATATTTTTCTATTAATAACATATTGATATCAGATCTACAGATAAATAATGAATATATATATAGGTGTGCAGAGTGTAATTAAAGGTAAGATGGCCTATGTATATCCATTTGGAAAAATATATCATATCGAATATTTATACCGAAATAAATATATATTTTTATATATTATAAAAGGTAATGTTTTTAATTTTAACATATTGAATATACAATATGTAATTTGTTAACATGTAAATATAATATATTATTCATTTACCGGTTTATTAAGGTAATAAATTGATAATAATATACATTAGTTAAGTTAATTATCTACTTAATGATTAACTATGTAAATAATAATTAATTGTTTTAAGTGAATTATATTATGACCAGATGTTTCGCGATTAAAACAATTATAGCAAATATGGTAAATGATACATTTAATATGTAAATATTATATGATATACTCACTTCCTCCGTGTGACCAAAAAGGAATCGTCCCATCTTTTTGTATTAAATGTGGACCTTTAAAACTCATTTTATATTCAAATCTTGAAATTGATTTTTCTATATCTGGATTTTCTACTTTGAAAACATCATCGGATGCCGATGCTAGCATAAAATAACAAAACAAAACAACATAAAAAACACTACAAATATTATAACTAACTAAATTCATATTAAATAATAAAATAAAAGTTTAATACTAAATATATAAATTTAAATCTAATAATGTAAAAATATAAATAACATTTGAAAATTATTATTATCTATCGCTAGGATTTTGCTTGCGTGGTTGACATTTAACCCCGAAATCTGCATAATCATAGATTGAAATGAACACATAAATCTATTGATTTAGATACATGTGTAGAATATATTATTATAATATTTTATCAATTTTAATCTATAAATGAATTACTATTTTATTGTTATAAATAATAAATATTAATAGCCAAGATTACTAAATGATCTTGACTAATATTATATATCAGAAATATAATATAATATAATGCTGAATTGTATAGAATATATTCTTTATAGTATATAATATACTATTTAAAATTAAAATTTAATTTAAATTAATGATATAATTATGGCCAACATTACCTTGGATTATAATAATGTAATTCGTATATTACTATATAATAGCCACGATTACCTAAATAATCTTGGTTATCATGAATAATATTATCATAATATTATCACTAAAAACATCAACATAAATAATTCTATGTAGAATGATAAATAACTATACAATTTGTATATAACTATGTAGTTTAAGATGACATTTTTTTATAATTATATAGTTATTTGATTATTTTGATGGCAATAGGTACTAAAATAGTATTTTATAAATAATCAATCCCTCTTGACCCATATTATTAATAGCTTCGTGTGTCATATACTATATAAGTATATATATATATATATATATAATATATCAGATATGTAAATTATATAGTGATATAAGTATAGTTATATTCGTGAAACTAATACTATTATAGGAAGGGTGAATTATTAAATAAAAAGAAATAAGCTCAAGAATTTATAGTTCAAACCTATTTCGATTATTTAAGAAATAGATTTACAATGAAAAATTAAGTATATATATATATATATATATATATATGTATATATAGCATGTATGTACAGTTCTACGACTTTTATAGTTACATATTATAGTAATAATTCAATAAATATCTATTAACCTATAAAGTTTAGACGAATACATTTTGCAGATATGCAAAAGTGGTACGATACTGCAGTTTAAAAAATAGCATTGTGTAAATTATGTAAAATTATTAATGAATATATTAATATTATACATTCTACAAAAATATGGTTAAATGTATAATACATTTGATGGTTTAGGTATACTTATTTATATATAGGAAATCTGTAGAATTAGTTATAAAAAATAAAAATATAATTTCGAGTTCATATATACTTTCGTATTTTTATTTCATTCAACTAATTCTACGGATTTCTATAAATAAATATAGTTATCTATATTGAAAAGCAATTTTTAGGATTCAAATCTTTTTTATTATTAATGAATGTAATCAATTACATAAGGTATTACATAAGATTTATAGCCAAGATTACCAAGGTAATCTAGGGTAATAGTAACATATTGGTATACTATAGTGATGGTATAATGAAATAGTGGTATAATGTAATATTATTATAATGAAATATTAGTATAATGAAATATTAGTATAATGTAATATTAGTATAATGAAATATTAGTATAATGTAATATTAGTATACTTTAATATTAGTATACTTTAATATTAGTATAATGTAATATTAGTATAATGTAATATTAGTATAATGTAATATTATTATAATGTAATATTATTATAATGAAATATTAGTATAATGTAATATTAGTATAATGGTATATTTGTATAAACATATATTTGTTAAATACTTTATTACTTTATCATTACCAATCTTGGTGAATATTATAACCATTTGATATATTAAATATTTAAAGTATTTATTGTGTAACCTCTAGAGTATAGTTATTAACGTTTAATTAAAAAAATTATTTATATATTAATATATGATTTGAAAATTTCAAATTGCTATCATGATAATAATAAATATTTTATTAAAAGTTTATCATGTTAACTGTACTTATAGGTGAGGATTACAAATGCTATATTTTATTATTGGTGTTATAAGTTAGGATTGTATACTTTATAGAGGTAACAAGTACTAATGGTGAACTTCCACAGTGGGAGTCAGGTACATTTTATAACGTATATACATTTCAATGATCGAGAGTAAAGTGGATGCATAATAAAGTCGAAAATATATGTGTATAGGTATATATATATAATGCTATATATATATATATATACATATATATATATATATATATATATATATATATATATATATATACATATATATATTAATATGTCGAAATAGTTATTAAATTATTATTGTATAACAAAGGAGTCAATATTTAAAAATAACTATTGGAATATTCTCCTTATTTCATTCTCAAAAACTTTAAAATAATAAATATTAAAAGCCCTGAATAACTTACTAACTAAAGCTATCGTATTCGGTACATTACACCATATATGTTCATATTAGGTAATCTTGGATGAATATCCAATATATATATATATATATATATTGTATATTATACATATATGACTTTTATTATATTATAATAATCAAATAAATTGGATATAATATGAAAAGGATTTTTTAAATACATATTTTTTACAAATTATTTTTAATTTAATAATTTTCAATGTTGTAGTAAATAGCGTGTATTGTATGTATCACATACATTGAATACACCAGTTCAATCTACACAGTGTTTTAGATATATGATATAAGCTATTTATAAATAAATTATTACTTCATAAATATTTACATAAGCTCGTATCATTTAATTTCAACAAATGATGTGTACCTCGTCCTTGCATCTTGATAGGTAGCTATTTTTTTTTACATATATGCCATTTAAATAAAAAACAATACATAAATAGACGAATACAGTATAAATAAACCCAATGCAATATTTCTACTATATATATCTATCATTCAAGTCTATGTTCTTTTATCAAAATAATCTTTTATAAATACTTAGAATATCTACATTATTAAAAACATTATTTATTTGTATATATACTGCATATTATTATTATCAGTGGTGAGATATCCCATATAAATACTTTTTGGTGATGAAATAGAGACTATTGGTAATATAATATGAAATATTAATCTGTTGGTACATACAATTATAATGATATAGTTAAATGTATTAGAAATGTATAATTTACCAATTATACAATTTATTTAAACTATATGTAGAATAAATATATAATTAATTAAATATATAAAATTAATTATCTTTTAATATATAATTAATTCGATATATAACATTTTTTGATATTGTTATTATCTAAATATTCCAATAATTACTTTCAAAAAATATTTTTATTATTTTATCATTATTTTCTTCTATATAGCATATGCTAAATTAGTAATTCGTTGATTTATTTGATATACAACTAACTACATAACTTGATATAGTTAATAGTGATATTTACAAATTTACCAATGAATATTATTAATATATCAATCTATGATTCAGTCTGTATGTAATTCAATATCTTTGGTAAATATTAATAATTATTCAAATCTAAATTTATTTTGAAATAATTTAATTAAAATAACTGAATTTCAAAATATTTTATTGAACATAGGATGGCAAATAGGTATAAATTATTTATGAGATTGTGCGAGAAATGGCCTTTAGAATCTACTAAAATAGGAAGAGATTTTGGTGCAGTTATAAGAAATAAAGTAGCTGAGACCTTCAAGCAAGGAGAAGTAACTCTTATACAAGATCCTGCAAAATGCGATAAAATGTATAATTCATTAAATAAGATAAATAACAATTACTATAAAAATCTATATTCCACAAAAACACAAATACAAACTTGCAGTGGTCTAGATGCTGAGCAATGCAAAATGATGCTTTCGAATGAAGCGCAAGAATTCATTAAAAGCAAACAATGAACTTATCGTATTTAGTATCATATATGATATTACTACATTTTTTAATATCCAGAACGATATATTATATAACGTCAACATTGATATTTTTACATTTGTGATTTATTTGATATATATATAAATAAATTATTAAATTTACTTTTTCATTTACATTTAAGTTTACATTTTAAAAATGATATGGCTATAAAATATATCATAGGTAATAACGAAAGTTTCAATTAAACATTTAAATTATTTTCATAATATTTGATAATATTAAGAATTGTAATAAGGTGTAAATGATTTTATAATTCAACGTATGTATTATAAAAAAAGCTTGTAAGCATATTTAATTAATGCTAGAGTTAATTATTACCCATACAAATAATAACGTTGCTCAAGTAATGGAACTCGTAAATAAAGCGGATATTAATCATATATTATAATATGCTATATTATTACTAATATTAACAAGTACGTAGTACAATGTACATATACATTACGACGTACATTGTACGTCATACAATGTATATGTTAGTAATAATATAGAATATATTATGTACATCGTATGTGTATATTATATGTTATATATTAAAAAGAACGATTACAAGGTAATTTGAGAAAAACCCATATGATCGATTAGATGATTGCAATTTATATGCATATGTCGACAAGTGGAAGATATTTGTTATTAAGAAAGGTCCATGAGAAAGGAGAGTATTTTAATGGTATTTTGAGAATCAAATATGTAGTAGGTAAATCTATTGATAACAGAACCTCTACATCGCGGTGAACAAAATCCTCACGACTTCAACATTTAAAATTAAAGAACTACCCTAATGGTGATCAGCGAAAGAGTATAATTATCGTATTATTAATGAATTATTAAAATAAATAACTATACATCATATCATTTTTTTTAAAAACTTTATTTTCTACAGAAAATAATACTTGTATAAAAGTATTTCTGATGATAATAATGTTATACAAGTATTATAGGAGTAAGTGAATTTGAGATAATAAGAAGTAATAATAAAATATACAATTTTAGAATTATAATAGGTAAGTTGACCTGATTAGGCAAGTTTACCTAATTAGGTATATCGTATTCGTCACATTATTTATATAACTAGTTTTACATTCGTTGTCATTATTACTATGAAAGGTTCTTCATAGGGATACATTGGGGTTTGTTGTGATAATTTATTCAGTTTCAGTCAGCATATTAGTTATTTCACTAGCAGTTAGTATGATACAAGAATTTAATTATTCTTCAAGTTGGCTTGTGATTAAATTCTCTATTGGTTTATTCGAAATTATCCCATCCTCGTTAGTTATGTCATTGTTCGCTTTATAGGTTATTCCGTCCGGAGTTATAACAAGGTAAGTCTGCTTTTTCGTGTTCTCTATTATACGTTCCTGTTTATCGGAGTTTTCGGTAGACATTTCCTGGGTTATGTTAGGTTGAGTTTGGCATGTATTGTGTAGGATATACTGGCGAGGGACAGGGACGCCGCAGTTTCGCCTGTAACCAATTCTCAGGTACTCGGATATACGCAATCGTTTCATAGCTAGAATCATCTCCTCCACTCGTAAAGCGATTACCGCGCGTAGTTCCTTGCGCTTGGAATTCGTCTGAAACCTGAACCCGCCAGGTATCGGAACAGTTTTCAGATGGCGCTGAATACACTTCTGGAAAGGATTAAGATTTTCCTGGCACGGATACTCATCGCCCATCGCGTAGCACTCGTTATCGTATCTGGATCTCTTATAATCCGGAGCTCTGGATGCCATCTCGTCGAATTCCTCAAAAGTATGTTCGAAATTATACTGACTAAAGTTGCTAGAATCGCTTGCCGCTCTTGTTAAAACTGCGTAGTGGGGGCGAGGTATGAGTGATGTTGGGGTTATGTAGGGATACTGTAGAGATACATAGGGGTGCTTAGATTTATGTAGGGTGGTGAGGTGTGTAGTTGCAATGTAGGGGTATGGTATGGGTTGATTAGATTTTGGGGTATCAGTGAGTCGGGTTTGCGATAATGGAATGGAGTAGGGATGATCTATAAGGTATATTTAGGAGCGTGGTTATTGGGTATGTGATTATAGGGTATACCTAGGTTATCATAGAGTAGACCTAGGTTATTATAGAGTAGACCTAGGTTATTATAGGGTAGACCTAGGTTATTATATGGTAGACCTAGGTTATTATAGGGTAGCCTTAGGTTATTATAGGGTAGCCTTAGGTTATTATAGGGTAGCCTTAGGTTATTATAGGGTAGACCTAGGTTATTATAGGGTAGCCTTAGGTTATTATAGGGTAGCCTTAGGTTATTATAGGGTAGCCTTAGGTTATTATAGGGTATACCTAGGTTATTATAGTGTAGACATAGGTTATTATAGAGTAGACCTAGGTTATTATAGGGTAGACCTAGGTTATTATAGGGTAGACCTAGGTTATATAGGGTAGACCTATGTTATTATAGGGTAGACCTAGGTTATTATAGGGTAGACCTAGGTTATTATAGGGTAGCCTTAGGTTATTATAGGGTAGACCTAGGTTATCATAGAGTAGACCTAGGTTATTATAGGGTAGCCTTAGGTTATTATAGGGTAGCCTTAGGTTATTATAGGGTAGCCTTAGGTTATTATAGGGTAGACCTAGGTTATTATAGGGTATACCTAGGTTATTATAGTGTAGACATAGGTTATTATAGGGTAGCCTTAGGTTATTATAGGGTAGCCTTAGGTTATTATAGGGTAGACCTAGGTTATTATAGGGTAGCCTTAGGTTATTATAGGGTAGACCTAGGCTATTATAGGGTATACCTAGGTTATTATAGTGTAGACATAGGTTATTATAGAGTAGACCTAGGTTATTATAGGGTAGACCTAGGTTATATAGGGTAGACCTATGTTATTATTGGGTAGGACTATGTTATTATAGGGTAGACCTAGGTTATTATAGGGTAGACCTAGGTTATTATAGGGTAGCCTTAGGTTATTATAGGGTAGCCTTAGGTTATTATAGGGTAGCCTTAGGTTATTATAGGGTAGACCTAGGTTATTATAGGGTATACCTAGGTTATTATAGTGTAGACATAGGTTATTATAGAGTAGACCTAGGTTATTATAGGGTAGACCTAGGTTATATAGGGTAGACCTATGTTATTATTGGGTAGGACTATGTTATTATAGGGTAGACCTAGGTTATCATAGGGTATACCTAGGTTATTATAGGGTAGACATAGGTTATTATAGAGTAGACCTAGGTTATTATAGGGTAGACCTAGGTTATATAGGGTAGACCTATGTTATTATTGGGTAGGACTATGTTATTATAGGGTAGACCTAGGTTATCATAGGGTATACCAACGTTATTATAGGGTATACCTAGGTTATTATAGGGTAGACCTAGGTTATTATAGGGTAGACATAGGTTATTATAGAGTAGACCTAGGCTATTATAGGGTATACCTAGGTTATATAGGGTAGACCTATGTTATTATTGGGTAGACCTAGGTTATTATAGGGTAGACCTAGGTTATTATAGGATAGACCTAGGTTATTATGGAGTAGACCTATGTTATTATTGGATATGACAATGTTATTATAGGGTAGGACTAAAACCTGAGGATTTATCTTAGGCTAGCTTTATAAGTATATATGGGCAATGTAATGATATGGATGGTAAAAGTAGGGTAGGTATGCGGTTAAGGAGTGGGATTAGAAGTAGGTGAAGTAATATTTTGGAATTTGTGGATCCTATTACTAGATGATGCATTGGTTGATTTATCATGCATGACCAAATATGGGGTTGATTAGAGCTCAACGTATGAGTTAAGTGTCAATCAATTAATTGAGATGAGTCTAAAGGTCATTTGTAGGTCATTTGTTGGTATCCTGAGGATGAAGGGATAATATGTAATACTAGGTGAGCGTTAGAACGTATATATCGAAAAGTGAGGAAGAGATTGAATGGAGAAATGGAATAGAGAGCTGGAGTTGTGGAGTAGATGTATATAGTAGAATATGTAAAGTGGTTATGTGATGTGCCAGAGTAGATACATGTAGCCGAAGGAGGAATTGTATAAGTGATTATAGTGAGATATGCAGTAGGAGCTGTGTTAAAATGTGAATTTTAAAATGGAGTATAGACGGAGCAAGGGGTGTATAAAGATTGAATTGAAATATTAACATTATAGATATAATAAAGAGTGAAGGATTGGTGAAAATATGGATTAGGTAAAGGGAGAATATAGATGCCGAGAAAAACTAGGCGAAACCTGATGATCTTTTGGACTTCGCGAACTTGGCAACGGTATCAGAGATTAGACATTGTATGGAATCTTGGTAGGGCTCGGATAAAACGGTATAGTCAGTAGAGTTGTCGGTCTGCTCGCCTTTCTCCTCGATTCCATTCCTTATGGCAGACAACAGTATGGGATCGACCAGATTATCCAGTAGAGTAGTTGATCTGTCTTCAACCGAGTTAATTATTTTAAATCATTTGTATTTTATTTAATAACTTATGTTTATTTCTTAAGTCAAGTTAACTTATGTTTATTTCTTAAGTCAGATTAACTTATGTTTATTTCTTAAGTCAGATTAACTTATGTTTATTTCTTAAGTAAAGTTAACTTATGTTTATTTCTTAAGTCAAGTTAACTTATGTTTATTTCTTAAGTCAGATTAACTTATGTTTATTTCTTAAGTCAAGTTAACTTATGTTTATTTCTTAAGTCAAGTTAACTTATGTTTATTTCTTAAGTCAGGTTAACTTATGTTTATTTCTTAAGTAAAGTTAACTTAATGATATTATATTCTTAAAAAACTTATTGTCAATTCTAAGTTTAATATATATTAAAGTGTATACTTTATATATTTTTTATATTCAATTATATGGTGAATGTATTAATAATAACATAGGTTAAAGTTAATATCGAGGTCGATTAGAAGTCACTGGCATTTATTAATTAAACTCGAAAGTTATATAGACGAAACACCGATCTGTATATCGAAATAACTGGAATAATCGATAATATAATAACTTACTATACTTACTAACTTACAGATATTAGAAAGAATACGTTATACCACAGCAGGGTCTGCGTTATTAAAAACGATTGCAAGCGTATGACTTCGCTAAGGTATATTAGTAGTAACTAACCTCTGTAGGTGTTCTTAGCGATGTCTATGACATATCCGCGGAGATGATGTGCGAGGAAGATGTACTCCGCGTAACTTCTATAGAAGCGGCACAGGGACGCGAAGATATCTGAGATAAGACGTTAACGGGGATTTAGAAGGAATAGAGACTTCGTCAATATATCGTTCTAAAGCAAGTTTATTTATTTTATGTGTAATGTATGTTTTAATATATACTTTTGGATGTAATATAAAATACTATTTAGATAGTTAAAGAAGAATTTTGTTATTTTGGTTCTCTAGATTATGCTATAATCAATTGTAATGATTTTTTTTGTGAATACGTAGGCATTTAAATAATAATGAATTATTTATTTAGACTGATCACGTGATAACAACTGAATAGTTAAAATAACAATGTTTTACATAACCCTGCTTATAAAAAACAGTGTTGTAAATAACTAGCAAAAAAAGATAAATTAAAAATTGTATATTCATGTTTTTCAATATAAAAAATACTAAACAATATTAAATAATATTACATAAATAGAAATATCTGAATTGTTTACTAAATTGTAGTGACCTCGCTTATCAGCAGTACAAGAAGTAATTATGTCAAATAGTTAAAGAATTTAAACAGTACATGAAGATAATACGTAAGTTTAACCTTTAGCCTCGTTTCCGTCCTCTTCGATGATCTCGTATATGTATTTCTCATACATGTCAATCATTTCTATAAACTGCCGTTGCCTTTGCTTTAAACCGATTGTTTTCTTCTAGAGTATTCCGGAGAATTTCAAGTTTAAAATATGTTCGTTCGTGGCAATTTAATTGCATGATTATGTTCGTATTAGTGTGTTAGAATGTGCGACTTAAATAAAAAGTAAGTGTATGTGTGTGTGCGTATATGTGAGTATATTTATATTATTATAAATGCTTGTAATATGTATAAATAAATATATAAATATATATATATATTTATAATTTCTAAAATATAGTGATATATGGTATTAGTATATATGGTATATATAGTATATTAGTGATATATGGTATATAGTGATAAATGTTATTAAATATTATTATATTATCAACTATCAAGGAAAAATGTATTTAATGAAAGTGAATGTAATTCCATAAATTTATTATTTTAGAAATTATGCAATACTGACCAGTTCAAGCAAGTTTCTGATTTTCTTGTAATAATATGTTACCCAAATGTTTACCGGGTAAATGTCTGTAATTAATACACCAAACTCTTCGAAATCTAACGGAAAGTGTATCATCTTATTTCATAATGAATACGCTACCGTTATACAATAACACTACAATCGACTCTACACTACTACCACTTACGATACTATCGCCTCCATTTCCGCCACCACCACCTCCATCGCCACCATAACTAATACTGCCACCATCTCATCTACTAACACTACCATCACTTTCACCATCGCCACCACTACCACAACTACGACTACCGCGGAATGAATACTAACGGAAACGAACAGTTTCGATGACCTTAGCGGCGAGTCTGGGCTTATCGCCATTGATGGAGATCCCATATAGTCGTAACGCCCTATCAGTTAGTTCCTCGACGCGCATGCGCGAGTACTGCTCATAGAGTAGTGCCTGTGCATTACAGCGTTCTTCGAGACTTCCGCCGTGCGAGAATATATTGCGTAAGTCGTTCACGTTTTGGCATACCTGCAGTTTCAACCGCAACACATCGGCGTACACCAGCGAGCCTGAGGGGGCGTTTTAGAGGCGCCGTTAGAGTCGACGAGTTTAGATCTTGTTTGGGGCGTGTTGGGGGCGTGTTGGGGGCGTGTTGGGGGCGTGTTTTGCGCCGACACGTTTCGAACACACTAGCGAGCTTGTAATGGGTATAACAGAGGTGCGTTGTTAATAATACTTCGCGAATTAGTATTTTAGATACAAACTTATATGTATATAGATCTTTATATTGGGAACCATATGTACATCGGTTAAGTGATTTTAGTGTATTTGAATAATTTACTTAACAAAATATTAACTCTACCTCGGTTATATATTACCTATCACTGACACATTGGCTATAATATTGAAATTGTCAGTAATAAAGGTTAAGTGCCTACATGTACGTACTTTCTAATAGTCATCAATATTACGTAATTAATTCGTGTTATGACGTTATTTTAATATAAATTCTCTTAAATATTCTATATCTCAGCAAACAATCTATATAGTTTCATTATTTGTATTGCATAATAATGTTATAAATATAATTTTTTTTTCATCCAAAAGATGTAGATTTATGTATTTATCAAACTTTTACTATAATCCGTTTGAAGATGATTTCGGGATAATCATGTAGCCTAATGTTCATATGATCCTGCATTAGAATCACCACAGGTACATGATATTACTACGCGATGCGAAATGTAGGATATCGACATCGTTTTTACGAACTTGACTTCAGTTTTGAAACCAATTCAGGATCGAAGTCATTGTCCATCTTCTCGAACCACGTTTCGAATGTTCTCTTCAAGATTTCGGCGTTCTTTAAATTCCTGCGGGGCATAAAGGTTATAGGTCAAAAGCTGTAATTATCGTATTGTAGTCAAGATACCTCGGGGTACACACCCCGAGGTATCTTGAGGGTATACATTGGTTAATAGCTCTGAATGACATACATTGGTATTATATTACGGTAAATAAAAATGTTTTCATTACATATTCAATATTATGGATATATTATAATAGATTAATAAATGCCTTTTCGTTTCATATTTAAAAACTATCAAATAACTATAAGCATATATGATTATATATATATATTTATTATAGTATACTATATTATGTAATGGTTTTTATAATGAACAGTATTAAATATTTGAAAACTACGAATCTTTGGATTGATAATGATAATTATTTATTGATTAATTGTCCTCTATACAATTTTTTTATCCAAATTGCAATATATATTAATATAAATGTGTAATGTTTGTAAAAATGAGAATATTAGTTATAATAAAAAAATACTGAGGGTCTTATATTGTTATTAATTATTTCGAGTATGTCATATGTATAATTATAAATAAATGTTATAATCAATTTTGAAAATATGAAATTACTTTTAAAAAATTAAATTCCATTATATTTTTGTTTACTCCTCAAATAATCGTACAACATTATTAAATGACTATCTGTAGGACATTTTCAAATAGAGTATTCAATAGCAGACATTACGCAATCCCCATTAACCTGGGCGAAAGCATGTCGAGCACCGATAACAGAACTTTTGGGATCATGTATCGAAACAATTGCATATGGCAGATCGCAGCCAAGCCGGTGAAACAATTACGCTTTAGTAAAGGCAGACGTTTGTCGGGCAACCTGTTCCAGAAACTCGCCAGCATCGAGTTTAGCTATTGCGCAATGGTCGAGATTATTCCTAAGTTATGTGATACGATATGCGATCGATTCATTTATCTTAAGGTTTCGAATGCATGGAAAGCAAAATAGATCTACAAACCAAAACTATGGAGAATTTATGACCTTAACGTTAAGTATTGAATACATTCTTAACCACGATCGTAAAACATAGTGCAAAGTTATATGCATATTTACATACGCACACACACACACACCCACGTACACGCACGCACGCACGCACACACACATATATACACACACACACACACACACACACACACATACACGCACGCACATATACGTACGCACAAACACATACATACATATACGTATAAACGCACACACACATACACACACATACTCATACACATTATTTTATAACATCGATATCATCTAGCTCCAAATCGGATTTACTCATTTTTCTCAGGATGAAGGTACAAAATATTCTGTACTTGGTAAAATATTCCATCATCTGCAATCCGATGGTATGCATATAATTATATGTTACTTTTAATCTACGCGTTACAACTATTGAGTTAATCTTAACTTATAATTAAGAAGTTACTCATGAAGTTATAAGTTACTATCTAAGTTATAATTATCTGTTCTAATTTACTTTTAAAATTACAAGATTATTTTAATGTTACAAGTTAACGTTATAGTCATAAATTACACTTTAAGTTATAATTTAATCTTAAAATTATAAGTTACTCTTAAAGTTGTAAGGTACCCTTAAAATTGCAAGTTACATTTAAAGTTACAAGTTATTCTTAATGTTACATGTATACCTACTAGTTACAATTTACTATTATAATTACAATGTACTTCTAAAGTCACACTTAAGTTACATGTTATTACTAAGTTATAAAATTAAGTTACGAGAACTATTAAACTTCAGGTTTAAAATATTTAGACTTATATTTAGTTACTAACAAAATGAAGGTGGATCCATGAAATACGCGTCTCTTTAAAAATGAGATGTTTTCTCAACTTATTTGACCAGCGTAAGTTATTAGTATCGATGAGGTGGTCGTGGTCCTTCAACACCCTTTTCTGTGGTGGTGTTATTATTGTCAGTAGTGGTCGGACGATGGCGTTATCATATGTATTATTATGATATCATAGTTGTTTGGATATGCTATTCGTAACGTTAGTTATTCCATTGTCTTATGTAATAGCTAAACAATCGATAATACGAATATTACTAACAATCAGATTAGAATCCGAGTTTATTCTGCAAAAATTGAATTCGTTAGATTGTTATATATTCTCAATGTTCCTACATTTACAATACACAAGTATTTCTTATTGTGGTAACATTACATATATACATCAATTATTGTATCTAGATATTAAATTTATTTAAGTAAATTTGAGTAAATTAAAAAGAGTTGTATGTTTATATAAATATTAAATATATTATATATATATAAAAAAATATATATGTGTCTGTTCACGAATAAGAAAAATCTGTAAAGAGCCATCCGATATTTACAGAGAGATTTAAAAATTAATCCGATTTATGAAATAACCTTAAAGCGATTCTTTCCAAATCCATTAGCCTAGTTAGAGATGTTAGTCCGACATAGACATACCTGTATACAATAATGACATTAATTTGAATACACGACATATGGAAATAAGTTGCACATATGTTAAAAGTAATACAAATATATATTAAGATATAGTAAAATATATCAGTAAAAAATAGAAAATAGAAAGAATACGAGTTCATTTATGTATTTACTTTAAAATGATAATTTAACTTATATTATGAGTTAATGTATAGTTTATTGAGATAGTAATACTAATATATTCTAATCTTATAAAGTTAGTTTTTGATGTTGTTCACTTAATATGTCTTATTATTTTTAAAAACCAAATGAAATAAAACCAAATTTTAAATTATTATGACTCTTTACCAGACTCTAGTATTCTAATTGTATTACTATATTCATATCAAATATATATATGGTATATGTGTATTACGTATTATGTATGTAACCTTTTCCTCACACAGTGTGTTGATTTATATTTCATTGTTTTAAATTTTATCTTCATGATTTTACCGATTGTTTTCTGTGTGTTTTATGATATATATATATATATATATATATATTAATTGGAGTTGAATTTTAAAATATAAATCTGCCATTTTAACGAAAAATAAAATAGCCTGGATATTTGCTTAGAAACTGAATACAAATGTTTATTGAGTTTCATATATCCCTGTACTATATTGTGCATATCATGCATACACTAATCTACATATATTATTGAATCTACGGCCTGGGTTCAATGGATGAACAATACTTATAGATCATCCATGTTTGGCAATAACAACGGTCGGCCAAATAAGGGGATACGTTTACCTATAGCCTATATTTAATTGGATTTACGTTTCGTTGTGGAACTTATCGGGTAACCTGGTCCAATAGTGTTTCTTTCTTTACGTAGCAGTATCTACGGTATAGACCGTACGCCTTTATCCGAGACAGCGTAGACTTGGCATCTTCCTTTATATTTTCGTCGATCCTACGATAAGACGTCGAAAAGACAGTAAGTAACGGATATAGATATATAGAATTTGAAATATAGAGAAATATACTATAAAGATATAACTGGAGGTTGATGTAAACGTCTAATGAAAGTAACCATTGTTCGACGGTAGAATCGATATTAATGGACTTGATGAAGTTTATACTCCTATACTCCTTCCTAATCTGGGATTTGTTCTTGCCAAAGTTTTCTTCTTTCCGCTGTATGAGAGGAAATTATCAGAATACATTTTAAAGATTATGAATATAGGAGTGAGAGAGAGAGAGAGAAAGAAAGAAAGATATATATATATATATATATAATGTACTTGCTTTATATATAGTTACTTTCTTTTGATACTAAATATCTATATCTAATTAATTGATTTATCTAAATGATGACATTATCAGCCTAAGAAAAATATTCACTTTAAAGATTACAAATAAGAAATCTCGAGTTTCTACAAAACAATAATCCTATACACGCAAATAAGGAACGGGAATGATGTTGTACACAATTGTTGGGTTGCGAAGAGGATTCTTATAGTTCTTCCAATCCAACGAACTCACCTGTAAGCATAACGATAACGTGATATTTGCGTATACGGGGGCTATGTAGAGATAGTTACAAGTCCACGAATTATATTTACTAACGGGTCGTCCGGTTCTTTTACCCACGCACACCTTACGATAGCGATTTGATTTTATATTATTCGTAGTCTGTTTATCTGTGTGTATGTGTACATAGGCGATAAACATATATATTCAGAAATTCGGTCCATTAAGCTTTGTATAGCTCGTAAAATAAATATATATATATACTAAATGCAGTGTCATTAAAATGTAACATTAATTAAATTAAATCAAACAACCATAAACAGTATCCAATTTAGGTTGAGAACTATTAAATTAGTTTTTTTCTGACTGAGTTAATCTGATTTTTTTATCTCTCTCTCTCTCTCTCTCTCTCTCTCTCTCTCTCTCTCTCTCTCTCTCTCTCTCTCTCTCTCTCTCTCTCTTCGCTCTCTTTCGCTCTCTTTCGCTCTCTTTCGCTCTCTCTCTCTCTCTCTCTCTCTCTCTCTCTCTCTCTCTCTCTCTCTCTCTCTCTCTCTCTCTCTCTCTCTCTCTCTCTCTCTCTCTCTCTCTCTCTCTCTCTCTTCATTCCACCAAAAAAATTATTTAGCATTCATCATAATAGGGATACATTATCACTATACTACATATTTTATTGACGCAAACCTGTATAGTTTGTTTGCGGCGATGATATCTTGGAACGAATCTCATAATTGAAAAGCTTCCTGGCGACTTTGTTGGACGCCGACGAAGATCTAGGATTATTTTCCGGAGTTAAGATCAATCTGCCATTATGGTTATTTTCGTGGGAGCAAACCACAGAGTTCGAGGCTCGGCTAGACGATGCTCTCGCAATCGGCAAAACCTGGTCTACAAAGTTTACTTTACACTCTTTGGATATTACAGGGGTTACACGAATATCGGAAGTTGACTTGGCGCGATCTATTGGAGAAGGAGGAGCAAATATTCGACTCGAGTCTAACTTTTCATCCGACGAGATGTACGGAGATAAGACCGAATCAAAGTAATCACTGACATTCGAATGCGTAAAACTCAACTCACTGGAGGAATGCGTAAGAATGCGGTTCATGTTGGGGGTCACAATGCCGTTTGTTGGGGTAGAAGTCGTTATAGGCGTTACTTGGTCGCCGGACAAGTTGGACATAAGGTTTACATTGGCGACGAATTTATTGTTTTTCAGACCGGTTATAGGGATTTTAATTGTTGTTTCTTGGCCATGGATAGAGGATAACGTAGTTCTTTTGATGGGGGTAACTAGATTGTAGGTCGTGGATGGGATAGTTTGTTTACGGATAGGTATATCAATAGAGCTTACACTGGGGGTGACGTGCTTATAGATAGGTTTAATTATAGAACTCGTGTTGAGTGTTATTTGATCGTTTGTAAGTTTAGAAATATTACTCGTGGAGTTGGTGTCTTGGTCATTAGTAAATGTTGAAATAGAACTCGTAGGGGGAATATCTTGAATCGCTAATTCTTTAGCGGGGTAGTGTAACTGACAACTCATAGGTGTCGTTTGATCGGTGTTGAAGACTGCTATAGGTTCCGATGTTAACACAACTACGTTATCAGCAGCCGTTAATTGGCAGTTAGCATCCGTTGAGGATTGGCTGTCCACAGTTGAGATTTCAAAATTTGCAGATGTAGACATCTGATTTACGACTAGACTCTCTGTATGTTTAGAAAGGACAGTAGCTTGCGCTGCAGGAGTAGAAGATGTTGTAGAATGAACATTTCTATTGGAGGAATCCTTTATCATAGTAGAAGGTGAATAGATAGCATGTACATTTCTATTGACGGAATTAGTTGTCGTAGTAGTTGTAAAATGTGTCATTGGAGAATGAACGATGGTTTTTGAACGCGTTGTAGTTATGATAGAATTATCATCGAATTCACAGCTAGGAGATATTTCTTGATTAAGGCCGATGCCAGGAATTAGCGTATGGGGTGTATCGTTTGCAGTAGAAGTAGTTACGACATAGTCTTCATTGGAGTGATGAGAGTTACGAACAGCCCGAGTGACGAGACTACCCCTACCTCCGAAGTCAGCATACCGAGGTGCCCCAGTTATCGTATCATTATCGGATACCGCAGGGACGACGGGCAAGGCAACACCCTGGTTAGTTGCAACACTAGTCGACGCTACGAACGACCTCATTTGTTCTATTCGCGAGGACACGTCGTAGCCGCCGATGTTTTCAGCTCGGCTCAAGGATCCCTCAGACTTCAACGCGGCAGTCGACGCCGTACCGGATATCGGACGTTCTTCGCGGATAGTCGAGTAGTCCGTTGGACAGTTCTCCTCGTCGTACCTCGATATCGCCTCGTCTATGCGCTCGCCATTAACCTCGAGTTGTTTTGGCGTTCCGACCCCAACGTTAACGCGGTACGGCGACTTGGCGAAGGAGAATGACGAGCTACTGCCGCTAGAACTGTCGCTTCCCGTAGAACTACTACTTATGCTAGAACTACTACTTCCATCTGTATCTTCTGTTTCACTAGAACTACTACTTCCACTGGAACTTGTACTTCTGCATACACTTCGGGTTCCTCGTTCAACGTCTTTCCGGTTTTTGCATCGATTCCCATAGTCACTTTTATTTTCACTTTCAATTTCGATTAAGTTTCGACCAGTGGATGATGTATTTATATGACTACGGTTGGTCTCGGTACGTTTGGCGATAGGCAGTTCCGGATCTGTGTCCGCAACGAAAGTAGCCGATTCCGCACATATTATCTCATGTTCGTTTGGCATATCGAGGTTATCTGGTTGTGTTTGAGTTGATGTCGGCTGATGGTTCAATTCACTTTTGATATGACCTGGTTTGGGAATAATACATGTTAAAGGATCGTTTTGTATTTCGAAGTTAGTTGATTGATTGCAAATTTTCGGATGGCTGTTAATTTGATCTTTTGTCTCACCAGGATTAAGTATTCTCTTGATATGTATATTATTTTCTATTATTTCATCAGTATATTCAGATTGATTCCTTAATAGCTCGGTATTAACTGTTGGTTCCTTCGCTTGTTGGGAACATCCTACATTATATGAGTTATCTATTGATTCTGTATACTCTCTAGACAGTTCCATATAGCGTGAATGATCTTTTGATATTACTAAAACGTTTGTATGACCAGTTTCGCTTGGATTATGGCTTGACTTAATGAGTTCGCCGTTTGAAAATCTAGACGAAATCACAGGTTTTGTAGGATCGGATTCAAATATCTTAGTCGTGTTCCTCTCTTGTTTTTCAAAATCGCATTTATTTGAATTTGATTCGTCCAAATTACTTGATTTTTCAGAACAATTAGGTTGTTTAGAATTGCTAGAATCATCGTATTTACTTGCTTTGTTCAATTCATCAGAATCAATTAATAATTCCTCTGACACATTATAACTACCGGAATCCCTGGTATTCTCAGATTTGTTGTATTCTCCCTTATTGTCGGCTGCATCTAAATTTATATTTCCCAAGTTCGACTCTGCAAATAAAATATTAAATCATTAATTAGCTTCAAGTAATTACGATTTAAGATTTATTATAGGTATCTAAAATAATTTGAAAAACATGAAAAGAGCCAGTACATATATACTTTTATAAAATTACTCATCAAAGGTTCTGGACACATCTATGTTTTGAAATTTGTAATTTATATTAATATTTCTTACTAGTTTTTATATTATAACGGTTTTAGTCTTTTATCACCCTTTTATATTATTAAGTATTGATCTGTTTTATTTAATTTTTACTTATACATATCTTACGTTTGTTTCATTCATTGTGCTCATGGCTACGACGAGGTCCCGCAATTTAATATACATGTTTAATTGATCAACTGTAACGATCTTCTGAGCTAAAATTATACACATGCTGTCGATGATTTAAAGTATTACGTAGAGAACACATAAAATCTTATATAATAGGACACATAAACAGCAATACCCATGTATACACGGGGTTATTGTATTTTCCTTTTTTTAAATTTGATTTACACATATTTATACTATATATTATCTTACTAAGATACAATAACCGGATATCGTATAGCCTGGTGAAGTAACGTTATAAGAACAATTGTTAATACCAAAGGACCAGATTAACAGGGATCCTAGTTAATAAGGAATGGTCTCAAATTACTAGTTCCCCCCAAAATAAATGGGTTTAAATAATAAGTAAATATATTAATATTATATTGTACTAAAATAATTCTGTAGAGTAAATACAGTTATTTAAAAAAAATTATATATCAATATTTTTGGAAATTAATTGAAGAAATATAATATAATAAATAATACATTGTTAATTAGTAAATGGAATCTACTAAATATATTTATCTATTTAATTTTTATAAAATATTTATAATTACCGAACACTATCTAAAGGCTATATACTAATTTACAATATATATATATATATATATATATATATATATATATGTATATAATTGATAAATTATTGTTATCATTTTTATAATTATTAATATAACAAATATAACTAACTATAATAGTAATATAATATTAAATTTCGATTTAAATTACCTATATGAATAGAGTAATACATTACAACTTTTGTTATAATTATATGTAGTTTATACTACATATAATTATTAAGTAATACATATCGAGTACATCTCTAATATTGAGTATAGAATTCATATATAATATGAATTCACATATGTAAATAAAATTGATTAATTCAAGCGATTCTGGTAAATAATGTATACAACTATACTTGGAACTAGAAAGTTGTCCATACGTCCTGATTGAATGTTATGGAATTTCTATATACTATCAAATATGTATATATTATACAAACAAACAAACAAACTATATATATAGTTATTATATAAAATATTACGCTAATTTATTAGCAATATTTAAAGAACACGATTTAGAAATAATTTAACTCATTTATATAAAAATGGATAATATGTAACTTTATATTATTATAATAATTATACATAAATATTTTATATATTATTATATAAATTAAATACTATTAAATATAATATTTATTATAATTAGTGTACAGTGTTACATTATATATATATATATATATATATATATATATATATATATATATATATATTTGTTTGATAAATCTTAAATTTCATAATTTTTATATTTTATTAAATAATACATTACTAAAAATTATTATTATAAGAAGTATCTACAAATTTAAGATATAAATTATGTTGTAAAAATAGAGTGCTTCATTATAATAATGAAAATTTAATTAAACTACATAAATATATAGTAATTATGCAAATAAATTATTGATGATATAGAATCGTCAATAAGTAGTGTGTCGTTATCGCTATCTAAATAAATATATTACAAAAGTAACGGAAAAGTATATACATAATGAAAAAAATCTAGTTAAATCTACAAGGAATAACTAATTTTTTTAAGTTATATATTTTTTAATTTAAAATCATAAAATGTATTCTATTTTATCTTTTAAATATTTAATTTGATGTAAATAACTTAAATATCATCGATGCATTCTTAATTTATTCTTAACAAGTAATGATAATGGTTTAAATCAATTTTTCGAAAAATCATCAATCATATTTTTCTCATAAAGTACAATCTATCCTTACTATCGTCTTCGTCAGTTGAAATATTATTTTACTGGGTAAGCTAAATTAATCATCCAAAACGAGGTCGTTTATCAGATAAACACCTTAAAAATTTGCTAATATTAAAAGCTAATATTAAAATGTAAATTAATATTACATATATTCTTATAATGTATGCTATGAATTATACGAATATATATATATATATATATATATATATATATATATATATTATATAATATCAATTTATTAATTAATCAGTTACTTTATATTACTTTATATATTTATATATAAATCATACTCTGTTAATACTCATACTCTATTATATTATTTGCTATGACGAATTTTCTTTTGGTTATATAATGCTTATAATAAATAATTAATATTTGTACACATTTGTTATAATTAGATGAATAATAAATAGTTTCATTAATAGTAATGCTCTACAATACATAATATGTATGGTTAATTGATATATATATATATATATATATATATATATATATATATATATTGTGTAAGAGTGTTTATATACGCTAATATATTATACTATAATCTATATATATGATTTAAATTGACTATTAATTATATATTTAATTATATATTAATATTAATTAACTATTAATTATATATTAATTAATAATTAATTATATATTTTGAAGTATCGGTATCTAAATAATCATATTATAACTACTGCCCTATATACGACTGTATACAGGTATATACTATAGGTGAATATTAATGAATGTATTAATATATTGATATGTAATAATATTTGACAATAATAAAATTATCATAAAGTATCTATAAATATTTGATTTACTATAAGTATATTTATCTTATCTTATCTATTATATTCTTAATAGTGGTATTTATTTATTTAATATGAGTTATTGGTGTAAATATCTATATTGCAATAAATTAATATTATATTTTATAAATTGTATATACTTATACCATGACATTATATATTTATATGTGTTTTATTATATGTTTTATTCTTTTAATTTATTTTTTCGTTATCAGACCAATAAATAAATTAATAATATTAATACTATAATAAACTATTTTATCACTATATTGTCATCACTATAAGTAATTAGCAATTCGTATTTTTGAGTAATAGTCTACATTGGAGTCAATTATTCAAAAATATTAAATTTATACTTTAAATATAGTCTATAACATAGTAATATATTATTTTATCAATAATTTAAGTTATATGAAAATAGTTTTTAATAATACTGATATAACATGATTTGTCAGTTTTGATTACGTAATCGCTATTTAAAGTTACGTACCATCTTAGAGAACATATTTAATAAACGATATACATATAAACCATTATTTTTATCATTAAATTAGTTTTTCCAGAAAATAGTAGCCCTCAATTTTCTTATGACTATTGTTTTATTTATAAATGTAAATAATACGGCTATAAGATATTATTTTTCAATGTTGCTTTGTCTACAAAAGATATGTTTAAATTGATATAAATGAGCACATAGGTAAGAAAATAATCTTTAAAATAATCTTAAGTAAAACAAGTACATATTCAACTATATTTTCTTAAAATATCAAATTTTATATAGTATTATATATATAGAATATAAGCTAATTTTCTATATTAATTGATATAATAACATTTATGTGTTAACTGTTACGTATTAATTTAAAGTGTAGATCATATTAAATAAAATAATACATTTAAATGCATATTCACATTACATAATATATATATATATATATATATATATAACAGTGTTATTTTATTTATAGAATATGATTTATTATATAATAATTAATTAATTTAAAATAAATGTTTACAATTTTTTTTAAAACATGAGTATTTTAACCTGGCATTATTCAAATACCTAATTCGGTTTTTAAATATCAGCATCGATAATTTCATATCCGAAAATATCTTCAAGATATAATACTTGAAAATTTCTACTATCTGTTTTACAAATAATTTGAACTAAATACTCATTGCTAATACACTGAAGTCACCAAAGATAATAACACCATTTTAAATCTAAAATGTATCTTCTACTCATCTATTTCTAGCAAAAGATAAATCATCGATTAGGCTTTAGGATTCTCTCTCATATGCGGCGAATATATTTTTTACTATATTTTGAGTGATATTATTATGAAGGTATTTTATTTTTAGACAATTATTATTATAAATATTATTATAAATACGTTTTATATTTAAAATAAAAATATATACATAGCTTACCCATATCGATATTATTTCATATACTTGAGAAATATCTATAATAATAGCGTATATCATATAATTATATGTTTTTATAACCAATGATAAAATAAGTAAGTATTTATAAATATAATTTAAAGATTTTGTATTGGTTGAATTATCATTGGCACTGATAATCAAATTCTATAATAAATCATAGATAATACATTTTCTTATTATTCTTCTGATAATAGATATATTATTAATTATTTTATTATTATTAAAAAGATGAAAAGAATAAAACCCAAATGTTGTCACGTGACTAGCTACGATATTCCTTGGACGTTGATGATGAAATATTAAAAAATATTCTACAACGTTGCATATATACACATTGACAATAATTAATAATTTATATATTAGAAATAAAATGAAAATAACTTACGTACATATCAAGACTTTTTACACCTTTTTAAATCGCTTATAAAAAGAGTATTACATATTAATTTAAATTACTCTTTACGTTACATTTTTATAAATATTTTATTGTTTTTAATATTTTATTGATTTAAATAATTTTAATTTATTGTTATATTATTTAAAATAATTTGATATATCTAATTTTTTAATCTTATTTCTTTTATTTTATACTACTTTACTTTATATATGTATTATCTATATAGTCTTTTCAAATATTGTAATTTATTTTGAAACATATGATTAATTGTTAATACAGTATTGTCATGTATTTCACTATGTTTTGAAGATACACGATATACTTATAATACGTGGTTAGGTGTTGATAGCGTTATCACTCAACATATAATATAACAAAATACTATAATGAACTGTATAGTTTCCTGTAATATTAGTAATTAAATAACATTTTAAATATAGAAACACATTAAACCCTGCATAGTATAAAAATTAAATCTATTGAAAAAAATTTAAAAACAATGATTAGAAAATATATATATTTAGTATATTATAAATTAGCATATATTTTTAGTAGTTGAGACTACTATGCCTATTTGGAAATTAAATATATTTTAAACTTTATTATATAACAAAAAAACTAAAATAACCTGGGTAATTATGAAAATGAAACAAATGTTTAAAACAATGAAATAAATAAATCAACTACTAAAATAAGAGATGTATTATATCTCAAGAAACTAACCATCAAAGAAACCAGATGATGAAACTATTATACAATCTTGTATAATTATTTTAAATAAATACAAAATTATTTTTAATGCAAATAAAATATATTGTAACAAAAATGCTAAGATGATATGGATGCTTACCTGGGATGGTATTGATCGTATAAGAAGTAATTCAAATATGATTTACATAATTTGAAACTACCGAAACATGGAGAAAAAATAGATATATATAATATTGCATATGTGTATAGGAAGTCACGAGGCGAGACGTAACCAATACAATTAATATACAAATATGTAAATACTAATAAATCAGTATGACATAGAAGTTCATTTATTAATTTAACATCTTACTATATATAAAATAAACATAAATATTTAATACGATATAATATAAGAAACATTAATATTAGAAACGTTACATAAATTATATTTTAGTAGTACTAATGTAAACAGGAAGATATTCTTTTATATACATACTCGTAGGATATTTATATATATATATATATATATATATAGACATTATCAATATATATATAATATATAATTTCTTATTATATCAACTTCATAACTATATATATCTAATTTCATATTCTAAACATATAATTTGTATTGGATAATTTATAAATTGTTGTATTCCTAAGCGGTATATTTTCGATTTACCTATATCATTAAAATATATATATTTTAATATTATTTTCCAAATGTTTATATAAGAAAATGATTACATTTTTATTTGATCTACTTTGCGAATATATATTTATATAACTTACTAGAATTATACAACACTATTAAACCTATTAAAACGATAATTTTTGAACAATTATTATACTAACAAGAAACACAATAAGAATATGTTGTTTCGCTGTGCAAATATAATTTATACTTGTGATTTTATAATATTGTTGTTACAAATTATTTAGAATCAACTAGATACCAAATGCTAGATTTATTGAATATGATAAATATAGAGAAATATATATATATATATATATATATATATATATATATATATAGGGTATTAGGGCGGGAACTGGAATATTCTTTAAATATAAATGAGCACATTTCACCACGTGGGAGAATATAAGACAGCTGTAATTTAAATAGAAATATGTATTATTATTATTAAATTTATTATTATTATTATTATTATTATTCTTATTATTATTAAATTTATTATTATTATTATTATTATTATTATTATTATTATTATTATTATTAATATTATTATTAATATCATTATTATTATTATTATTATTATTATTATTATTATTATTATTATTATTATTATTATTATTATTATTATTATTATTATTATTATTATTATTATTATTATTATTATTATTATTATTATTATTATTATTATTATTATTATTATTATTATTATTATTATTATTATTATTATTATTATTATTATTATTATTATTATTATTATTATTATTATTATTATTATTATTATTATTATTATTATTATTATTATTATTAATATTATTATTAATATCATTATTATTATTATTATTATTATTATTATTATTATTATTATTATTATTATTATTATTATTATTATTATTATTATTATTATTATTATTATTATTATTATTATTATTATTATTATTATTATTATTATTATTATTATTATTATTATTATTATTATTATTATTATTATTATTTTTATTATTATTATTTTTATTATTATTATTATTATTATTACTAAATTTATTATTATTATTATTATTATTATTATTATTATTATTATTATTATTATTATTATTATTATTATTATTATTATTATTATTATTATTATTATTATTATTATTATTATTATTATTATTATTATTATTATATTATTATTATTATTATTATTATTATTATTATTATTATTATTATTATTATTATTATTATTATTATTATTATTATTATTATTATTATTAATATTATTATTATTATTATTATTATTATTATTATTATTATAATTATTATTATTATTATTTTTATTATTTTTATTATTATTATTATTATTATTATTATTAGTATTATTATTATTATTATTATTATTATTATTATTATTATTATTATTATTATTATTATTATTATTATTATTATTATTATTATTATTATTATTATTATTATTATTATTATTATTATTATTATTATTATTATTATTATTATTATTATTATTATTATTATTATTATTATTATTATTATTATTATTATTATTATTATTATTATTATTATTATTATTATTATTATTATTATTAATATTATTATTATTATTATTATTATTATTATTATTATTATTATTATTATTATTAGCAGTAGTATTAGTATTAGTATTATTATTAATTTTATACAATATAAGATAATATAAAAATATTAGAAGGTAATATTTGCTAAAATTTCATTTATTTTATAAATAATAATTAAGAAATACTAAAATTAGTACTGATTTAAAATAATTATAAAATTATGTATTTAATAGTGAGGAAAATCCTAGAAAATTTAAATATAATTTAAATATAATTATATTTTTATAATTAATAATATAATTCAATTCATAGTTTCTCTATGGTATATGTAACTAGCTTTTATAATAGTATTTTTTATTATACACCCTCAGAATAAAATAATTTAGTAAAAATCCAATAATTTAAAATATCATGTGGGTGTGTTATCAAAATAATTATTATTTTATAATTAATATCAAATAATGCACACTATAGGTAATTAGTTATTTATTATAATATATGTGATATTATATTAAATAAATTATATATAGGCTAAATAGGTAATAATATTAGTTACTATTATATTATAACAATGTATTTCTATATAGAAATATCTATGATGTTCTCTGGAAATAGTTTAGTAAAGTGTTGAAATTAATCATATATATATTTGAAAATAGATTAGCATTCCCTGCTATAGCAAGTATGGGTTATCCGTTAGGACCTATATATTTATATTTAATTTAATAATGTGTTATATGTTATTTATAAATTGTCAATGATATATATATTTGTTATATAATTAACTAATTTATTTTTGGTAATGAAAATTAGAGTTTAGTGTTTTGCTACGATACTCATGTACGTCTATATATGGGCGAAGTTTAGTTTATTTTCTATGTTAGAGTTAATAAATAATAGCTATCGTTTATAGTTATTAAGTATAAATATTACTTATTACTTAAGTATTACCGTTTTTATTTTTAATTTTATAAATAACAAAAATTATATAATTTTATAATGTTGTAAACAAATAAGTATTTCAAAAATAAGCAATAATGAAAGTTTCAATTTAAAAATGGTTAATAATGTGGTGATATCGTAAGTCTTAAGATGGTTTAAGAGGGTCTACCTTAATATTATTATTCAAGATATATGCATTATAAATTCTAATTTAGACGTATGTTTAGTAAATATAAAAATATTAAATAATCGATCAAATTCGCTTATATTAATATTTAATATTCAATGCCTGTATATACAATACCCGTATCATATACTGAGATATCGTCATAAATCACGTGAATTTATAAATTCATATAATCTTTCAATATAATTTGAAACAACATTAATATTTATGTGTTTATATATTATATGCATATCCGAATTATATGTAAATATTTATGGAATTATTTATGAAATTATCGATTTTTAATATTTTAAATTAAAAAATAAAAGTGCTATTTTATATTATACTAAGCATAAAAAGCGTGATTTTATATATTAAATGTATAATTTTCAAATGTATTTTAAATAATATTTCATATCCACCTGGTCAAGGCGATACATTTGTACTACTACTACTACTACTACTACTACTACTACTACTACTACTACTACTACTACTACTACTACCACTACTACTACTACTACTACTACTACTACTACTACTACTACTACTACTACTACTACTACTACTACTACTACTACTACTACTACTACTACTACTACTACTACTACTACTACTACTGCTACTACTACTACTACTACTACTACTACTACTACTACTACTACTACTACTACTACTACTACTACTACTACTACTACTACTACTACTACTACTACTACTACTACTACTACTACTACTACTACTACTACTACTACTACTACTACTACTACTACTACTACTACTACTACTACTACTACTACTACTACTACTACTACTACTACTACTACTACTACTACTACTACTACTACTACTACTACTACTACTACTACTACTACTACTACTACTACTACTACTACTACTACTACTACTACTACTACTACTACTACTACTACTACTACTACTACTACTACTACTACTACTACTACTACTACTACTACTACTACTACTACTACTACTACTACTACTACTACTACTACTACTACTACTACTACTACTACTACTACTACTACTACTACTACTACTACTACTACTACTACTACTACTACTACTACTACTACTACTACTACTACTACTACTACTACTACTACTACTACTACTACTACTACTACTACTACTACTACTACTACTACTACTACTACTACTACTACTACTACTACTACTACTACTACTACTACTACTACTACTACTACTACTACTACTACTACTACTACTACTACTACTACTACTACTACTACTACTACTACTACTACTACTACTACTACTACTACTACTACTACTACTACTACTACTACTACTACTACTACTACTACTACTACTACTACTACTACTACTACTACTACTACTACTACTACTACTACTACTACTACTACTACTACTACTACTACTACTACTATACTACTACTACTACTACTACTACTACTACTATCAATCAATCAATCAATCAATCAAAACGATTTATTTAGACAATTGTTTAAACGACAAATGTTATGCAGTCGGAAACTGTATAGTTTCGATACAAATAAGAATGCAATAAAAAATACGTCCATTTTCTTTTAACTACGCACAGTTTAATAATTCTTTCTTGAATTTCTTATGATTTTCAACTGCTCTCAGATTTCTTGATAAAGCGTTCCACAACAACGGTGCAACGACGGAGAATGCCCTGCTGCTTGTACTTTGGAGTCTAGTTCGTTTACTAGCTAGCACATTACAGTCCGTTGTTGATCTCAGAGTTCTTCGATATAATTTGAAATTCAGCTTTTTCAGTAGATATCGCGGTCGTTTCTTATGGAGCACTTTATGGATAATTGAGAGAATACGATATCTCGATCGTTTTTGGATATCCAATATGCCCACTTCTTGCATTCTTTTTGTAACACTACTATGATCAGTGTTTCGTTGTCGAAATATTAATCTAACACTCCTTCGTATGATTCGATGTATATTCCGGGTAGCTTTATGTGTAAGGCCATGGTATATAGAAGAACAATAGTCTAAGTGCGAGAGAGCAAGATATTTGATGAGAATGATAGTAATGTGTTTTGTCAAATATTTACGGATCTTCCTTATTCTATAAAGTGATGAGTTTGTTTTTCTGCAAACAGAAGTTATCTGTTCGTTCATGTTTAATTCTCGATCAATAATAATTCCTAAGTATTTTACACTATTACTCGGGTTAACAAGTGTTTTATCAATAATTATAGGACGGAAATATCTAAAATTACTCGGTATATTTAATAGCACAGTTTTAGACTTGTTAAGTAATAACTTATTGGCGATAAGCCAGCGATTAATTGCATTTGCACATGGTGACAATTCATTAAATATATTATTACTATTGTTTGATAATGCTGTATAGATAATGATGCCATCAGCATAGATGTGGTATTTAATACCACTAAATTTCTTAATTATATTAGATAGTGGCTTTATATATATAAGAAAAAGTAATGGCCCTAATACGGATCCTTGAGGAATTCCTGTATTAAGAAATCTTGGCGTAGAATAATGTTCAGATATTTTTACAGAAAAAGTTCTTTCCTTAATATAACTCATTATCCAATTAAGCGCTAATCTCTCAATACCCAAGCCAATTAATCTTTTTCTAATATACTATGATCAAGAGTGTCAAAAGCAGCTGAAAGATCAAGTAGTAGTATTTGTATAGGACAATTTGAGTCTTTGAAATTCAGAAAATCATCCATTACATTTATTAAAGCAGTCTCAGTACTGTGTAGTGCGCGATAAGCACTTTGGAACTCACCCGATAAATTATTTTCCTCGATATATTTTATTATTTGTTTATACACAATTTTTTCGGTTAGCTTCGAAATTAAAGTTATTTGAGATACTGGTCTATAACTATGAGAATGACTAATTCTCACTAGTTTTTTTTAATGGCGCATACTTATTTATTAGATAACATAATGTTTCAGTTAAATTTGTTACGCATACATTATTAGTGCAAATTGATGATCTGAGATCACTACAGAAATTTGGTACATTAATCGAAGAAATATTTCTATAATTAATATAACGTTTAAGCAATGGTGGCTTAAATATATACATATATACATCTACGAGTATTGGTACAGCATAGTGATCGGACAATAAATTATTAATGGGTAGTTTATTAATATTGTATTTGAAAAATCTAGAAGTAATTACTAAATCCAAAATATTTCCTAATACGTGAGTATGGGTCTGAATATGCTGTATCAAATTATTTGTCAGAAGCATTTTTTTGAATTCGGTTATAGATCTATCCGATTTATTAAAATGAAAGTTAAAATCGCCCGTAATCAATGTAAAGTCCAAACATATCGAGGAAGTTAATTCATAGAATTCATTTATAAATGTTATATTATTATTAGATGG
>OZ038312.1:7005369-7061373 GCA_964035775.1 Osedax frankpressi | reverse complement strand
ACATAAATCATAACATTACATATTTAATAAAATGATAAGAACAACTTAAATGATTATTATTTTTATTAATTATTTATTGGATTTTACAAATAAATAAAATATATAATTAGTATGAGATATTTAATTTATTATTTAATAATTGGCGGTAAGTTGACCTATCGTATGTTGACCTAAATTCTAAGAATTAAGATGAATCAATGAAGTTTTTAAAATATATTTTTTATAAATAGGAAAGTTAAATTTTTATGTATCCACAAACTCTAGATTTCTCTTTTTTATTTTGACTCTTGCAAGAATCACAATAAGTTGCTTTCTTATGCAATTTCATTGTTTTGAACATTTCCTCGATTTTGTGAATCTAAAAGTAATGGGTGAATGGATTAGCTCCATGGGGCATTATAGACCTAGGGAATGCAATACAGTTAGATGTTAGGCGAGCAGAATTTGCTTTTGGCCCTGCATTTTCTAATTGATACTACATTACACTATCATATGATATTACTTATGAAGGATCATTTATATAACATTAAAATTGGCCCTGAAGAATATATATATATATATATATATATATACACTCACATATATATATATATATATATATATATATATATACACACTCACATATATATATATATATATATATATATATATATATATATATATATGTATACACACACACATATATCGATAAAAACAACAATACCCTATAGTAATATTACGACGGTTTTAATACTTTTACTTTTTATTGATCTTTAATACTTTAATCCATTAGGGTTACATAATTTATATATACACCGTAGTGGTGAGGTGAGATGAGGTGATATATAGTTAGGTAAGGAGAGGTGTGGTGAGGTGAGATAGGGTGAGGTGAGGTGAGATATGGTGAGGTGAGGTGAGGTGAGGTGAGGTGAGGTGAGGTGAGGTGAGGTGAGGTGAGGTGAGCCGAGATATGGTGAGGTGAGGTGGGGTGAGTTGGGGTGAGGTGAGGTGAGGTGAGATATGGTGAGGTGAGGTGAGGCGAGGTGAGCCGAGATAGGGTGAGGTGAGGTGGGGTGAGTTGGGGTGAGGTGAGATGAGGTGAGATATGGTGAGATGAGGTGAGATATGGTGAGGTGAGATGAGATAGGGTGAGGTGAGATGAGGTGAGATATGGTGAGATATGGTGAGGTGAGGTGAGATAGGGTGAGGTGAGATAGGGTGAGGTGAGGTGGGGTGAAGTGAGTTAGAGTGAGGTGAGGTGAGGTGAGTTTCGGCTTCAAGTAGTATAGTTCGAAAGTATAGTGGTGGGTCAATACTACTACATATATGCTGAGCAGAAGATGTGCGTTTCAAAGGTTGTTAAGATGGTACGTAAGGTCAAAGGTTGTTAAGATGGTACGTAAGGTCAAAGGTTGTTAAGATGGTACGTAATCTCAAAGGTTGTTAAGATGGTACGTAATCTCAAAGGTTGTTAAGATGGTACGTAATCTCAAAGGTTGTTAAGATGGTACGTAATCTCAAAGGTTGTTAAGATGCTACGTAATCTCAAAGGTTGTTAAGATGCTACGTAAGGTCAAAGGTTGTTAAGATGGTACGTAAGGTCAAAGGTTGTTAAGATGGTACGTAATCTCAAAGGTTGTTAAGATGCTACGTAAGGTCAAAGGTTGTTAAGATGGTACGTAAGGTCAAAGGTTGTTAAGATGGTACGTAATCTCAAAGGTTGTTAAGATGGTACGTAAGGTCAAAGGTTGTTAAGATGGTACGTAATCTCAAAGGTTGTTAAGATGGTACGTAATCTCAAATGTTGTTAAGATGGTACGTAATCTCAAAGGTTGTTAAGATGGTACGTAATCTCAAAGGTTGTTAAGATGCTACGTAAGGTCAAAGGTTGTTAAGATGCTACGTAAGGTCAAAGGTTGTTAAGATGCTACGTAATCTCAAAGGTTGTTAAGATGCTACGTAAGGTCAAAGGTTGTTAAGATGGTACGTAATCTCAAAGGTTGTTAAGATGGTACGTAATCTCAAAGGTTGTTAAGATGGTACGTAATCTCAAAGGTTGTTAAGATGGTACGTAATCTCAAATGTTGTTAAGATGGTACGTAAGGTCAAAGGTTGTTAAGATGGTACGTAAGGTCAAAGGTTGTTAAGATGCTACGTAAGGTCAAAGGTGTCGGTAACTTATTCATTTGAGAATTACTAGTCACAGTGAATGCGCGCAGTCGCAATGAGTTCATATCGTATGAGGTGTGATTGATAACTTGCGAGGTAGCTGAAGCTCTTTGGGGTCTGCAGTTGTAATGAGGAGAAAGTAGTCGATGTGTGAATAGCAGGGAAGTACGCGGAGGTCTATTTATAAATAATATAGAATTTAATTCGGAGCTAATGTAGTGTTTTCCCGTATACGGTGATGTGAGTATCCGCTGAAATTGAAAATGTACTCCGTTAGTTTAGAGTACTCGGAGTCCGTTAATAGAATAACGTGGTAGTTCACATACGGCTGTGCGCGGTAGTCAAATTTCGGTGAGAAATTTGGAAAGATATAGAATGTGAATATTGTGGATTTAGAGGTAATATAAATGTGAAAGTGAAGGCGAGAGTCAATGGTAATACCTGGATATGGTAATGGTAATGGTAATACCTGGATATGTAATAGAATATGCATAGTTAAGATTTTCAATTGAAGGTTTGATATTTAGTAAAGATTGTTTTGAATTTCGTACGTAAATTGTTTCTGTTTTTATTCTATGTATGCAGAGAAAAGTATGCGAGAGCCTCGTATGCAGGTAATATATCGACTTTGTATGCATTTACTATATCGGTCGATGGTTCTGTTATATATATCTGTATATTCTTAGAATAAATAGGGAATTTTATGTTGGAGTATTTATGCAGTAATTGTAAAAGAGCAATAGTTCAATGGTGTCTAATAAGGGAGCTAGAATAGACCCTTGATGGAATCTATTGCACTCCGATATGATCTTTCAGTAAGGTGTCTTACCGGAACCAGATGTGTGCCGTGCCTACAATGCTTACATAGGAAAGTCTTTGAAGTATTATATTATGATTCATTATATCAAAAGTGGAGGAGAAATGAAAAAATCAATATTTGATTTTGGAATAGAATAATTAGAGTTAAAGATTACTGTTAGAGATGTCTCCGTAGCTTTTTATTGAGTTTAAGCGATTTGGTTTGGATCCAGTATTTTGTGTTTTTATTGAAATAACTTTTGATCAGTGGACCTAATTCTTTCAATGGTTTTGGATATGGTATGTTTTAATAGACTGTTTTTTTTAGGTTTGTCATATTCTGAAAATCATTCATAAATGTTGGTAACCATCGGGTAGGTGGGAGGTAGATTATTATGATTGTAACAGAGAGAGAGAATTAGGAAGATGAAATATGCATGGAAACGCTTCACAAGATATAAGTTGCAAATTATTGATCTTAAGAGTTTCTATATATAGTAAACCTACACCACCATTGTAGTGAATGTCTGAAAGGAATGTGAACACAATTTTTGGTATTCATGATTATTGGGAAATTAAAGGTAAATTATTGTACCAAGAATTATATTTATTATCTGTAATTATGACATCTTTAGATGACCAGTCAACATGTGAGCTTCTGAGATTTCTTAATTCAAATTTATCGATACTATTGTTAAATGTACATTTTGATGGAGTAAAATTATATTTAAAGGCACTTTTACACTGAGATGGATTCCTGGAATGATATTTTATATATAAAGTAAAGGTGGAGTTATGTAAAGTAATTAATTTATTGTTTACAAGAGGAGTTGTTGATATACAGAGATTAAGTATAGCGAGTTCCTTGAGATTTATATGTAAAGTCATTTATGTAGGTCATAGTTCATTTAATTTGTCAAGAATAGGGTCGAATACAGGAGAGGTAAGTGGAATTAAAGGTTAGGAATTTGTTAAAGTAGGAACTGAAAAAGAACATAGTCAGTTTACACATTTAAAGATGAATAATGAGGTCATCGGTGTACATACGTACACAGATGACCTAGCATATATCCTAAATGCTTTAGGATAGCGGTGCTGATGTTGCAAGGATTTGGGAGACTTTTGAGTGATAATAAACATTCATAGTCGATACATACTCAGCACTAACATTTAATTAACATTTAACATAACATTTAACATAACACTTAACATAACACTTAACTTAATATTTAATTAACATTAACATAACATTAACATAACTTTAACATAACTTTAACATAACATTTAACATAACATTTAACATAACACTTAACATAACACTTAACATAACATTTAACATAACATTTAACATAACATTTAACATAACATTTAACATAACATTGAACATAACATTTAACATAACATTTACATAACATTTAACATAACATTTAACATAACATTTAACATAACATTAACATAACATTTAACATAACATTTAACATAACACTTAACTTAACATTTAATTAACATTTAACATAACATTTAACATAACATTTAACATAACATTTAACATAACATTTAACATAACATTTAACATAACACTTAACATAACATTTAACATAACATTTAACATAACATTTACATAACATTTAACATAACATTTAACATAACATTTAACATAACATTAACATAACATTTAACATAACATTTAACATAACACTTAACTTAACATTTAATTAACATTTAACATAACATTTAACATAACACTTAACATAACACTTAACATAACATTTAACATAACATTTAACATAACATTTAACATAACATTTAACATAACATTGAACATAACATTTAACATAACATTTACATAACATTTAACATAACATTTAACATAACATTTAACATAACATTAACATAACATTAACATAACATTTAACATAACACTTAACTTAACATTTAATTAACATTTAACATAACATTTAACATAACATTTAACATAACATTTAACATAACATTTAACATAACATTTAACATAACATTTAACATAACATTTAACATAACATTTAACATAACATTTAACATAACATTTAACAGAACATTTAACAGAACATTTAACATAACATTTAACATAACACTTAACATAACACTTAACATAACATTTAACATAACACTTAACATAACATTTAACATAACATTTAACATAACATTTAACATAACATTGAAAATAACATTTAACATAACATTTAACATAACATTAACATAACATTTAACATAACATTTAACATAACATTTAACATAACATTTAACATAACATTTAACATAACATTTAACATAACATTTAACACAACATTTAACACAACATTTAACACAACATTTAACACAACATTTAACATAACAAATTCTATGCTATGCTATGCTATGCTATGCTATGCTATGCTATGCTATGCTATGCTATGCTATGCTATGCTATGCTATGCTATGCTATGCTATGCTATGCTATGCTATGCTATGCTATGCTATGCTATGCTATGCTATGCTATGCTATGCTATGCTATGCTATGCTATGCTATGCTATGCTATGCTATGCTATGCTATGCTATGCTATGCTATGCTATGCTATGCTATGCTATGCTATGCTATGCTATGCTATGCTATGCTATGCTATGCTATGCTATGCTATGCTATGCTATGCTATGCTATGCTATGCTATGCTATGCTATGCTATGCTATGCTATGCTATGCTATGCTATGCTATGCTATGCTATGCTATGCTATGCTATGCTATGCTATGCTATGCTATGCTATGCTATGCTATGCTATGCTATGCTATGCTATGCTATGCTATGCTATGCTATGCTATGCTATGATATGCTATGCTATGCTATGCTATGCTATGCTATGCTATGCTATGCTATGCTATGCTATGCTATGCTATGCTATGCTATGCTATGCTATGCTATGCTATGCTATGCTATGCTATGCTATGCTATGCTATGCTATGCTATGATATGCTATGCTATGCTATGCTATGCTATGCTATGATATGGTATTATATACCTTGATATGATCTGCTATTCTATTGTAATACAGAGAAGTAGGTGACTAATCTAGAATAAAGAATGTGAATAGAATTAGAAATTAACAAAGGAAAAAAACACGATTTTTGCTTTGAATGTAAAGAAAAAATGAGGTGAGTTGAGGTGAGGTGAGGTGAAGTGATATAAGGTGAGATGATATGAGGTAAGGTGAGGTGAGTTGAGGTGAGGTGAGGTGAGGTGAGGTGAAGTGATATGAGGTGAAGTGATGTCAGGTGATATGAGGTGAGATGATATGAGGTGAGATGAGTTGAGGTGAGGTGAGGTGAAGTTATATGAGGTGAGGTGATGTGAGGTGATATGAGGTGAGATGAGGTGAGGTGAGGTGAGTTGAAGTGATATGAGGTGAAGTGATGCGAGGTAATATGAGGTGAGGTGAGATGATATGAGGTGAGGTGAGGTGAGGTGAGGTGATATGAGGTGAAGTGATGTGAGGTGATATGTGGTGAGATGATATGAGGTGAGGTGATGTGAGTTGAGGTGAGGTGAGGTGAAGTGATATGAGGTGAGGTAATATGAGGTGAGGTGAGGTGAAGTGAGGTGAGGTGAGGTGAGGTGATATGAGGTGAGGTGAGGTAAGGTGAATCATTGTCTTTCATTTACATCTTTACAATATAAAACTATACTTGGAGAATGATATAAACAATTAGTTATTATAATTATGTATTTAATACTACTTTTATCATTGCCAGATGTTCTAATTGAGAACAATGGTCATTGAAATAAATCACCTGAGTGAATGATTTTCATGCAATGACCTTATCATGGTGAATTAATAAAATCAGTTTATTTTCTATATAAGCCACTTACTGTATTATATATATATACGATATCAATTCAAATACAAATTAAATATTTACTAGGTGGATTTTGTAGTACGTACTAGTGATGATCTACATTATATTTATAAACATAAGAGAATACGGAATCATAATCTAGGTCCGCTATCAAATATTGGCAAGTACAATGTGGGTGTAGTGGGTGTAGTGGGTGTAGTTAGTGTAGTGGGTGTAGTGGGTGTAGTGAGTGTAGTAAGTGTAGTGGGTGTAGTGAGTATTGTGAATGTAGTGACTGTAATGAGTTCAGTAGGTATAGTGAATATAGCGAGGTTGTTGTGTGTAGTAGGAGTAGCGAGTGTAGTGAGTGTAGTGAGTGTAGTTAGTGTAGTGAGTGTAGTGAGTGTAGTGAGTGTAGTGAGTGTAGTGAGTGTAGTGAGTGTAGTGAGTGTAGTGAGTGTAGTGAGTGTAGTGAGTGTAGTGAGTGTAGTGAGTGTAGTGAGTGTAGTGAGTGTAGTGAGTGTAGTGAGTGTAGTGAGTGTAGTGAGTGTAGTGAGTGTAGTGAGTGTAGTGAGTGTAGTGAGTGTAGTGAGTGTAGTGAGTGTAGTGAGTGTAGTGAGTGTAGTGAGTGTAGTGAGTGTAGTGAGTGTAGTGAGTGTAGTGAGTGTAGTGAGTGTAGTGAGTGTAGTGAGTGTAGTGAGTGTAGTGAGTGTAGTGAGTGTAGTGAGTGTAGTGAGTGTAGTGAGTGTAGTGAGTGTAGTGAGTGTAGTGAGTGTAGTGAGTGTAGTGAGTGTAGTGAGTGTAGTGAGTGTAGTGAGTGTAGTGAGTGTAGTGAGTGTAGTGAGTGTAGTGAGTATGGTGAGTGTAGTGAGTGTGGTGAATGAACACATATATCTATATAATAAATATATGATTAAATAATATAACCCTAGTATAATATAGTTGAACATAATATACAATGTATAATGTATAGTATACATTATACTTGTATAGCATACATTATATAAATACTATATATTCCAGTATAATTATTTTAATAACTAATGATTTATATCTTATTCCCAGATTCATAAATAAGTTTGAATTGTATGAACAAGTTTTGATTAAATTTAAATTTGTATTCAAATTTTAAAAACTTTAAATGATATGTAAACACATGCTACGTGTATTTATAGTAGGCCATATATTAAGTATAACATACATACAAAGAAACAGTTTCGATATCATTTTGATATCTCATTAGTTGGTATGCCACTATTATGCTGCATAACCTCACAATAGGACAACTATTGGATGTAGTTAGTTAGTTACTCAAAAAAGTAATATAATATTATCTCAAAAGAATGCGTTTACACAAATATCCTGATATGTATTGAAGTATTGAACACTATATTTGAATATAGATATTGATATCGACGGCGGTATACGACAACACTAATTAATTGAATCACACAGGCACCATACAAAATACATATACCTTCGCACACCCACGCACATGTATACACGTACACACGTGTACACACACACACACTCACACACCCATACACACATAAATACATACATATCACACACTTGTAAATACACTTGTAAATACGCATACACATACACTGATACAAATACATACACACACACCCACACACATTCACATATATGTACAGACGCATGCATGTGAATTGAGATCTATATTCTAGGTTCTACTTTCTCAGAAGATACTACACATATGTTATGAATAATTTGTAGTTTTCATCATATTTTAAAGGTCTATGATGTTGTCGATGTCGTCTTGTTATATAATTATGGAACTATGAAATATGATGGGAAATTAAACAGCTAGTTTTTATTCGCAATCAAATAAATTGATACTTATGTAATAATTTATACTTAAACGTAAATGTTTGATTCCTACATACACGAGTCCTCCTAGAATTGACCTCTCGTGACCCCAGTTACCTTGAAGTCCGTACGGAGGGCGGCCACGCCATCTTTAGGTAATGTTGTAAGTTCTCTGCAGGTAGGACAAGGAAGTTTACCGATCACAGCACTCCTTTGTTGTTTGTACGCGGAATGATACTCTATAAGACACACTTGGCAGAATGTGTGGGCGCACTGTGTGAAGGATTAGTAGCTATTGACGGTGCGGTAATGTGTAGTGCGCGATGTGTAGCGTGCAGTGTAGAGTATGCGGTGTGGTAGTACGGTACGGTGTGCGGTGTGTTATATATTGTATACCGTGGTGGGTGGTCAGTAATTATGTGGTGTGCTCGATGCGATGCGTGGAGTGGCGCGCGGTTGGCGGTGCGGTGCGATGTGTGGTTCGCGGTGCGGTATGGCGTGTGGTATGGCGTGCGATATGGCGTGTGGTTCGCGGTGCGGTATGGCGTGCGGTTCGCGGTGCGGTATGGCGTGCGGTTCGCGGTGCGGTATGGCGTGCGGTTCGCGGTGCGGTATGGCGTGCGGTTCGCGGTGCGGTATGGCGTGCGGTTCGTAGTGCGCGGTGCGCTGCGCGTTGTGGAAATGTGTACGGTGGAAACGTTTCCGACCTTTAGCATTTTAGGCATACGGTAGGGCTCAAAGCAAATCATGCACTGCAGGAGGTCTTCGAATTCGGTATGCTGGGATTCAGTCATAGACGATTGATCGCCGGAGAGTTCTCGTCTCGGTGAAAATGCAGGGTTACTTTCACTGCTCCGCCTGTCCGAAGACGAGGACGGCGAGACCGCAGCTTCCGAATTAGAACTGGATTGGAATGCTGTACGAAGAGCCGGCGGAAGTCGAAACTGGCTGGGCAGAGCATGTTTTAACTCGGAACTTGACGCCATGTGTCGACTGGTTCGGGGGAGGTCAAATAGGTCACGGAGAGGTCACGAACTCCTGAAATAATATATTAGGATGAACAGATTGCGATGGTAAAATAACGAAATCAATAATGGTGCAATTATTTAAAATGATATCGTAACTTCTAAATAATAAAGCCTAGGAAGTAGTGGTATACATATTAAAAAGTAAAATACGTTAATTAACTTAAAGCCAGGCAGTTAAATATCAGTTTAATGTATTTATATTATTGTATTGCGTACAATAAATTAGATATACAATTTAGGCGTTCATATAGGATTGCACCCGTTACGTAAACGGCCCTAGAGGTAGGCTTTATGTAGATCATTTAGACACTCGATAATACAATCGCATAGTCGCACACTCACTCACTCACTCACTCATTCACCCACTCAGCCACTCACTCAGCCACTCACTCACCCACTTACTCACTCACCCACTCACTCACTCACCCACTCACTCACCCACTCACCCACTCACTCACCCACTCACTCACCCACTCACTCATCCACTCACTCACCCACTCACTCACCCACTCACTCACCCACTCACTCACCCACTCACCCACTCACTCATTTATGTAATGTATATCGATGTAAAACCATAATGGGCAATTATTGTGAATTATGTAATAGTATTGAATCATAAGCATTACATACTAAATATGTATATTAATAAATAGGGAATAGTATACACTGTACAGTGTACAGTGTACACTGTACAATATACACTGTACATTGTACAGTGTACAATGTACACTGTACAATGTACAGTGTACAGTGTACACTGTACACTAATACAGAATATTCTATACAATTTACATTGTATATTATATAATACACGATGCATATTCTACATCGATATTTATTATTTATTATTCCATTTCGCGGAGTAATTTGTATTAACTTTTTACTCCCTTATATCTCGTACCCTAACTCTTGTATTACTCTTGTATTAGGTCATGTACCAGGCAGGCCGTGAAGGTCATGTAGGTCATGTACCAGGCAGGTCATGTACCGTGAAGGTCATGTAGGTCATGTAGGTCATGTAGGTCATGTAGGTCATGTAGGTCATGTAGGTCATGTAGGTCATGTAGGTCATGTACCAGGCAGGCCGTGTAGTAAATATATAAGTAGTAAATATATGTATACACTAATGTAGTAGGTAATATACCGCTAATGTACTAGCTCGCGTACCAGCTAATATACTAGGTAATATACCAGCTAATGTACTAGATAATATACCAGCTAGTATACCAGATCGATTACTAGCCAGTGTACCTAGGCCGTGTACTAGATTATGTTTAAAATGAATATAGCACATAGTTTATATGTACTTACGTTGAATACACGGCGAATGAATGATGATTGTTCTTATTCGCTGAGATAGGTCTAGCGACTTACAGATAAAAGAGAAAAAGCGTCTCGAGCGACAGTTTTAAATCACAAATAATCCGATGCCTTACGTTTGGCACAAGTGACAGTTTGTTTACTTAAATCATTTAAAGCGAGACATGCACCCGTAGGCGTGATTACGTGTAACAATTGCGTAATTATATATAAATATGAGTACGTGCGTGCGTGTATGCGTGTGCGGACGTATGCGCGTAGCGTGTAGGTGTGTGCGTGCGCGTGTGTATGTTCGTGCGTGTATGCGTGTGCGTGTGTATCGTTGAAGAAAGTTTATAAGCAGATAGTGTTAAGAGAACGGTATAGCCTCGCAAGTGTATGCTATATGTCAACTTTTAATATGCAGATTATTTGCATTGCAAGACTTGCAGTAGGTAATTGTAACTGCCACAAATTAACTCAATATAATGAGAATCTTAAAGCAGATTGTGATATCTGAAAATAATCTAATTGGATATACATTGTATATAGATTGTTCGTAGTTATCATAATCATAATATTCATAATTATCTATTAGCAAGCATAGTTATGTAATAGTTTTGAATAGTCTTTTGATGTGCTAACAAAATATCAATTGCTATAAAAGAAATTATGCAATGCAAAAAATGAAATGATCAATATCGTATGTCGGGTTGATAGTTTTTGATCTCCCAGACAATATTACATAACTGCTATAACGGAGAATTCCATAACTATTGCATACTCTCTTTAGCAATGCGCAATGCTAATTCGGTGTTAAGTAGTGCGCGACGAATTCACGATGGAAGCTACGCTACGTATTTATTGTTTGTACCACGTGATAACGTAACTGGTATATTCACCTCGACCAACTCTACAATATATAAAGGTTGCTGTCCGTATCCAGACAGGACAACATGTATATATTTTAATTAGCATGTCCGCTATCTTCGATTTGCTATAGTTGATATACAATGGTTCAAATACGCATAATTAACTAATGGAACCATGATCTCTCCCAGTAACCGGATGTTTATCTTTGACTCTTAGATTTATCTTTTGTTTAGCTTTTAATCAACACATTATAGAATATATATTGGTATATATTGGATGTATTTGATATCTGGCGGTATTTGTTTTTTTTCATATAATTATATTTGATATTAATACATAAAGTATATACGTGTTTATTTAAATAGTTCTTCCGATATTATTAATACAAATTATTATGTAATTAAGTCAAAAATAAACAAATATATTAAATGAATAATAGCTATGTTATAGTATTTATGATAATGTATATTTACACTGTAAGTATACACTATATATATATATATATATATATATATATATATATATATATATATATATATATATATATCATACATATATCAATTACTAGTCTAGGCTGAATGCTACGAACATGGAAATTAAAAGATAACTACTAACTAATTTAGTTAATTTATTTTCTAATGTGAAGTTTTGTATGACCATCAAAATAAGTTATACAATTAGCATTGTTAATTTCATGTCTTATTCAATACTTATCATAATAATACTTATTTTAAATATATTACATACCTCATATATTGTACTATATCATACACAACGATTGACCTTATAGAAGTAAATCAAATAAGAAGCAATTAACAACGGAATAAACCAATAATTGATATGATTGAATCAAATGCATTTATATTACCAATGGTATCTTATCTAAACTGATAGCTTTACTATATAAATGTGATTTGATTATTTTGAATATGTATACGTATATTATATATACACTAATATACTACTAAATATATATGACGATCTTAGCATTTGTTAATTACCTAGTTTTTAGTTAAGATATAATTAATGATTTAGTAAATTTATAATAATATTATATAGTAAAATAACTCATTTTAATAATTGATAACCCCACTATACAAACCGCAATGTAAAGTATGTCATTTATTAAATAATCCGTTATACGAATCTATTGTAATGGGTGAATGTACGATATTCCGAGTTATAATGTAATTGTATCTAAATGTATACGTTTATTTATACATATACGTCTGTATATGTGTACTGGTGCATAGTGAGGTTGATCATATTTACTCGATATTCTAAAATGCGGGCGCGCATGACACCCGCAACGAGTATTATTTACGTCAGTCACGACCCAATGGTTTTGTGGCTTGACAAGCCTTCCTAAAGATCCGTTATCACATTCGATTTCTTTTTAAGTAGCTTATAATTTATTCGAGTATTCTTTTGTTATTTAATCAGTTGTTTATATATATACATTGATGAACTTAATTTATATCAATATAAGACAATTATAATATACATTACATAGATAATACAAGATAATTCAAGTATATATAATATTATCATTTATTATTAAATCTCAACATTTAGTTTAATTCCTAAATAGTAACATCAAACATTTATATTGTTTTGGTGAATGCCGCAAAATTATTAAATTATTCTTAAAAATACACGTAAATTAGATATAAGATAGAATTGACCTACAAACAATAGTACAGTTTTCAATTATAGCTGAAATGTTTCAAATGAAGTTGATAAGAATTAAAGTTCATTGTACTTAATAGTGTACTTAATAGTTATCAGGTTAATAGAGAAATGGTATATTTATTAATCCAAGATACCAAACCACATATTAACCTGACAATTATGAATGTTTACAATTGAACATGATTGATATATTATTGTATATACTATATATATATATATATATATATATATATATATATATATATATATATATATATATATATATGTATGTATGTACCAATATACAAACTCTGCATTACAGAATATATATGTACTATGAATTATATCAATACTAGTTAATACTTAATCTGACTTGATATACTCTCTATGATCATAATAAACTAAAATTTAAATTTAAAGATTATATATATATACATACATTTATTTGTCATTATTGTGCATGTGTATAATTGTACCTATTATTAAGCGTATTAGACACTAATTCTTCTTTTAACATAGCATTGTCTACCATAATCTTTGATTTACTAAAACCTGTTAAACATATTAAAACTACTACCCGAATTGATGCAAAATATAAATTAAACAAATATCTAACTTATTCACTCGTAAAGGGTTACATGATAGAGTTATAAATATCAGTAGTTTTACATATATGGGAGTTAGTTTTAGTTATATATTAACCTTTATTATTTGACAATTAAATAATTATTAATATTTATTGATATTGATATGTACATTGTACAATGTACAATGTTCATAATTTATGTATTTACAATGTACATTGTACAATGTACAATGTACATGTACAATGTACCATGTACAATGTACATGGTACATTGTACATGTACATTGTACATTGTACAATGTACATTGTAAATACATAAATTATGAATGAATTTCATTTTTAAGTGAAACATAAAAGGAATAAGTTAATGAGTGCAAAGTGTTACCCGGAGTTTACAATTTATGATAATGTCTACGAAAATATGGATAATACGTGTTATCATTTTGACCACTCAATAGCCTATGCTATGTTGATGAGGAAGTAATACCCAGTACATAGTGGTGTAAAAAATGCGGTGTTTTACACTTCTTTTCTTCGTAAGGATAACAAAATTCCACTTGTTAATATTGAAGAGGTTTAATACACCTTTATGGAAGCGTTTTATACTTCTATTTTTCAGAAGTGTATTACACCAGGTGTAATGGTAGTGTAAAATATGTCATAAAAGAGAGGTGTAATACACCTCTCTTTTATGACATATTTTACACTACCATTTCAATCGTTTAAATTATTTAAAATTTATTATTAATTATTATTACAGAAGTATTATTTAAAACCAAAAAATATTTATATATATATTTATTGGAAGTGAAAGTAAATATTAATATTTTTATAAACAAATATAACTAATATATAATATATATATATCTATTTTCTGGATGAATTTGTCCCAGTACATCTGTTGTATAAATTATTATAATTATTAAAGGATAACTATGTTAATAAATAAATTATATTTGATAAAAAGTAATTAATTAGAATTCCAAATGTCATATATATTAAATATATTAATACAAAATAATTATCAATAATTAATAATTTTTTTTGAAAGAATTACTTATAATGATATTCACCTATTGCCAATCTCATAATTATGAAGGCTACATGGATCGCATTCTACTAAATAACGTTAAATTATTAATATATTATTCATATATTTTACAAACTTAATAATCAGGATTCATTCAAATATCTAGATTTTCTCTTGCTTTAAAAAAAAGTATTTTATTAATTTGTGCTTCAATAAATACTTGATGTATTTCTCTCAGTATATATATTATAAAAATATTATATATATATATATATTACAATTGTAATTAACTTAACTAGTAATTATAATATAATATATAAATTCTCATCTTGGGCTGCGGTGCTGATAGAAAATGTGGCGTACCTATCTACCCAATGTATTTATAAAATTATTTGTAAACAATGTGGAATGTTTCATAGCCTATCTAGCCAATGCCCAAAATCAAAGTTTTATCCAATATTACCAAGATTACCTAGTCGCCTATCTCGTCTATATGATTTTGACATTCGGGTTATTAAATGATCCCCTGTAGATAATAAGCATCTTCTATAGATAATAATTTTATTTTTTTATTTTGAATAATTAAATATATTTAATATATTTAATATTTAGTAATAATCTTTGGTAATAAATTTAAAATTATTTAAAATATATTTTCATCTAACAAACATTATTCTAATATATATATATATTTATAAATATTATTGAGATACATTATATTTTATAGACATAATTGATAGAATATTACTTAATATTTGATTTTTCTGATAACGTACAACTTGCTACAATTATTATAATGAACGAGTATTTATAGTTAAAATGTATACAATTATATATTATTATAACATAATATAGAACTGTATAACATTATTATAAGAATAGGTGATGTCAAATACAGTAAGAAAATAATTGCAAATATTTCAGTTCATTTATTTTGAAATTATATTTTTAAACTTTTGATGATTTTATTTTTTGTTAAATATAATTCGATTGTGTAATTTAATTTAATGGTACAATCGTATATTGACAAATAAAGCACACACTTTTAATATAAGATTACATTCACAATCATTATCTGGTCTGGTATATACAATTTTAACGTTTCATGCATTAAAATAATCAAGGTAAATTTTATATTTTTTCTAATAAATAAATCATCGATTGAATTTATAAAAATTGTTTCCATTTCTTTCAAACCTTTAATTACAAAATTAATACAAATTATCGAAGGCTTTATAAGATCTGTAATAAATAGTTTAGTAAATGCATGCCATTAATGATACTGACAATACAACTTAATTAAACAATTAGTATAAGCTATTAGAATAACAACAATTAGGGGAAATTGTATATTCATAAATATTATCTCTATATTCTTATTTTAAAATACATATTGTTTTATCTTGTAGTAAAATGTGTTAGTATGTTGTGTTATTCAATATTACATACAAATTGCTAATTTAATTAACTAATATAGACATGCATAGCATATACTTATGTAAAGATACTTATTATATTATTTTCTTGTATCCATCCTTTTTATAAATAGAAATATGATTATGAACTATTCACTTAAAAACCCTTTTCTATATTTTCATCTATAAAACAATACTTTGCAGGTAAATTGTTGCTTCTTAAAATCCCACAGCAAACAGAACATAATTTTAAAGATAATTTCCTTATAATATATCCTCCAATATACGAAATAATATCATTTTCGATTGAACTATAATAAGGAATCTCCTGTTGATTAAAAATTAATGGAAATTTAAAAATATATGTATATAAATATATATATATATATGTATATAAATATTAATAACCATTTCATATACAATTGCATGTACTTTATTTTTCTCTTCTTTAATTAAAATTTTATTTTTGATATATTAGAAGAATTAAAAAGTAAAAAATCAATTTCTTCTTCACAATTTGCCTCTCTATTGTTTGTTGTTAGACTATCAACAAGTATTTGTATAATTATTAATCTAAATTCTTGTGCAGAGGCATTATTTGATTGATAATTTTTTCCACTTATCTGAGAAAATAAATTTTCCAATGCATCCTGATAATAAAATATATAGATTAGAAATTAATAATTATATATATATATATATATATATATACATAATCAAATTTTATATATTTGATTAGATTTATAATGATAATAATGACAATTATGAAATAATTCTCATAACCGGTTTAAATCAGATGGAAATTTATGGAACTTCATAAGCTTCCCAGTTTTTTTTACTATTTTTTTACTCTTTTTGTAGCTGTTGTTACACCCCAAAGGTACTACAAAAAGACATCTGCAATATTTAATATATAATTATAAATGTTTTATCTATTAAAAGTATAACTCATTATATTATATTATGTTATACATTATATTTACAATTAGTATATAGTTTAATATAGTTAAATATAATAAATTTACATATATAAGTATTATTAACGTATTATAATGCATGGAGAAGAAACTATAATAAAAACTATTCAATAGTACATTGTCATATTTATATATATAAAAGAAAGAAAAATTCATAATTTGATATTAATATTTAATGAATTTATAAATCTATAATGTTTACATATATTATAGTTTCTGTATCAATAATTGATATTTGATATTGTTGGTATACAGTTAATATAATTAAATATATATATATATATATATATATATATATATATATATATATATATATATTATATGTTTTAATAGTTAATAAAAACACTTTTATCGATATTCATTTAAATATTTATAAATGCCGACATCTATTTGATCAATAGGTCATACTTTAATAACATTATATTTATATATGTATTAAACTAGTCTATTTTTCATAATCATATTTATAATATATATATTATAGTTACTTTTCAAATACGTGTTCTATTTGGTACGAAATGTTAATAAAACAAAATATATTTTTCAAAAACAATATGAAATCATATGATGTTTATTTAAAATATCCCCTTAGCGTGAACGAAATAATCAGCCAACCAAAACAATTCATAATGAAACCAAAATAATTTATAATGATACATTTCGCGCTACCGAGAATCTTGTTAATCTTGGGGTTTATTCAAGATACTCGGTGGCGCGAAATGTATCATTATGAATTGTTTTGGTTGGCTAATTATTTCGTTCACGCCCATTTAGGGGATGCTATTAAAGTGTTGTTTTATAATAATATATTTGAATTTGTAGCTATTGTATAGAATAAGAGTAAACATATAAAATTTGAAGTTTATATATAAATCTTAAATAAGTTGATATTTGCATGTTCTATTAATAGATTAAAAGATCAACCAACATTACATCATGTAAATCCTATAAAAACTACATGTTCTCCGTACAATATGAGCAATTATATAATCGCACATGTCCTTAGACATCTAATGTTTTGTATGAGGACGTAATTTAACAAACATTGTTTAAAGAATTTTATATATTTATACAAACAATGTTCAAATTATTAGAATTTATATGAAACATATTATCATACTATTTAAATCAATCATTGTACATAATATAATCAATCAATTATATAGCTAAATAATTGTGTAAAATAATACAAGCATTTATACTGTTTAAAACATTCAATTTAATATATCTGAATGATTATTCAATACTAATTCTGTAATAACTAATATAAGCTGTGTAGATACTGTAATATTTAGTAAACAGATTCAACCAAGACAATGTGGAATATCGATAATAAAATCTTTAAATTCTCGTCAATATCTTTTTTCAGAATATTATAAGATTATTTTATTTAAAAAAATTATATATTTTAATAATAATCTTAACAAAAGTTGACAATATTCTTTCCCGCTTTAGAAAATATAAATGTTAAATATGAATTTATTGACGAGCTCTTATTCATAGAATCATGTTCACGTTGAACTTTTATGGGTGTTTTTAAAGCCGATCATAGCGATGAGCATTACATGGCGCATATAAAATAGAAGAAAACTCTATTCTGCTCTATTTCAAGAGGAATAGAACATGTTCTAATTTAGTCCGATGTAAATGTCCTAGCGTTATTTTTAGTAGAAAGTGACTGATGAAAATATAAACATATATTATTATTGTTCATCATTATATAAAATAGCAGAAGAGATTCAATTCTATAAGTAAATTAATTTAGTTAAAGAAAATTCAATATTATAGAATTAAAAATTGAATATATATAAAAATAAATATAAAAAAAGAAAGAATCTGGCTATAGTTACCATCTATATTAAAAGTGCCTTTAAAAGGTTTTTAATTTATTTATATTTAACTATATATAGTCTATGTATAGACTAATATAATTATATGCTTTTACTCGAAATTAAAATGATATACTTTATTTAATATACTATATAAGTACCCGTCCGGAAAATATAATTATGTAATAGTTTAGTAAAATCATTAAAAATAAAAGATGTATCCTAAAAATAAAAAATGATTACAAATATATTATTTAATGCAAAAATTAAATTACGATGATGATGATGCTGATGATTATGATGATGATGGTGATGACGATAACGACGACGACGACGACGATGATGAATAAGACGACAATTACGACGAGGATGATGATGATAATTATAATGATGATAATAATAATAATGATGATAATTATAATAATGATGATAATAATGATAATTACGATGATGATGATGATAATGATGATGATGATGATGATGATGATGATAATGATGATAATGGTGATGATGATAATGATGATGATGATAATGATGATAATGATGATAATTATGGTAATGCTGATAATAATTGTAATGATTATAATGATGATAATGATGATAATGATGGTAATTATGATAATGATGGTAATTATGATAATGATGGTAATTATGATAATGATGATAATCAAAGAAATACTTTATAAAATACTTCATACTCAGGAGATGATAATTGTAATTTCCTTCAAGAATATTATAATCCACGAAAAACATAATTTATTAAAATATTAAATATTTAGGAGTACATTGCATGTTTATGTATATTATGATATTAAAACTCGAATAATGTTGATAATTTATAACATAAACATTTATTTAATAACATATACCTCATTTATCATATCATTTATAGATTTATGGTCAATTACAAATTGATTTTAAACAAATAATTGATACGTTATAGTAATATACAATGCATATAATTAAAGATAATTAACTTTATTAAAATTAAATAATAGATTTTAAAATTAATTTACCATATAATAATTATTTATTACAATAATACAATAATAGTATATCATTTTATATAATAATGCATATTAATTAATAATATATATAATTATATAAACGAATATTGATAAAATAAAAAAAATATCTGAGATTATTTTCAACATATATGTAAGATCATTAATATAATATTATATGGTATTTTTTAATTGTTGTTACATAAATCAAAGACTTGGAATAGACTTTTAACAAATATCAATATACGGATAAAGCCTCGTATTGAGTCTAAAAAGAACTACAAATGTTGGTAATAAGATCATCGAGAACTTTGTTAACGTTTCGCATGGACAACTCCAAACTGGAGACTTGGAGTTGCATACTCTCCATATCTTTACGTAGTTTCATCACTCCGTTCATCGTTCGTATCTTAGTCATATCAGGTAGAACAGCCATGGAATCATCTAGCGATATACCCGTTTCCTTCTTAACATTGGAACCGGATTCATGATCAGTTTCTTTTGTCGCTATACCTCCTAAACTATTCGCAGACTGAATTTCAGAGTGGTGTCGTTCATTACGACATTCTTCGATTCGTTGATCAGCTTCCAAGACTTGGTTTTCTTTTTCCGCCGCTGGAATACATACGGGACTGACTACATTTCCATGGCCTGCGTCTAAATTCGGTGGTATATCCGAGATAGACTTGTGTTCTTTATCGACCTCAGCTAGTTTTTTGACTTGCGTACTTATTTGCAGACTAGTTTGATTCGCATCAGATTTCTCTACAGTGTTATTTATCAACTCGTCCTCATTGTCATTCATCTCCGGCGAGGTGATCAGTAAACGTTGTTTCAATGTCTCATTCATCAGATCAGAAACCTCGATATCATCAATGGAAACATCTTTTGTGGCAGTAGATTGTGTCATGCCTGTTCATTTAATAAGCAATATAATATAATATAATATACACACACACACATACACACACATACACATATATATTATTTATATAAATATATTATCTATATATATATATATATATATATATATATATTATTTATATAAATATATTATCTATAATAACTAATCTAATAACGATCTCATTATAAATTAATTGCACTATCAATATTAAATTAATAGTGAAATTACATATAAACTTAATATTATAATATATAGTTAATACCATTATTAATATTATTATTTATACTGTTATTATATTATAAAGATCTTAAGTAAAATAAAGTATACAAATAATCCGACTTATACACACATACAAACGCACACAAACCTACTTGTATCTCGGAAGCCATACCAACTATAACCTCAACATATATTGAACGACTTATAAGACTAACTCATTTTAAAACTAACATTTATATAGACTGCATGACACCCCAATTACTAAAATTAAACATCCGCTTTATTTCACTTATTTACTCAAATCTTATTAACAAATGTATTACTCATAACAACTTCCCACTTTCACTGAAACACTCCATTATAACTCCAATCATAAAAAACTTCCCTAGACTACTCCATTCCTAACAACTACAGACCTATATCAAACTTATCTTTACTATCAAAATTTTTCGAAAGGATTATTGCCACACATATCATTAAACATATTACCGCTAATAGTTTAGATAATACAATGCAGAGTGCCTACAAACCTTACCATAACACTGAAACACTATTACTAAATCTTACAAATTACATTTCTCATAACATAAAAAACAATCGTTTTGTAATTCTTATATTACTAGATTTAACTGCCGCTTTTGATACTATAAACCATAACATATTATTCGCTAAATTACAATCAATTGGAATACATAACACAATAATACAACTAATAAAATCATATTTAACCGAAAGAAACTTCAATATCAAATCTGATAAACTGAGTAAAAATTTTAACTGCTCTCAAATCGGAGTACCTCAAGGTAGTGTCTTGGGTCCACTTTTATTTAATATATATATATCCGATATCGACTTAATTATGAACTGCTATAATACTAAATACCACATGTACGCTGACGACACACACATTTACACTTCCACAACCTTTAATGAATTACCGAATACACTAAAAGAAATCAATAGCATAACGACGAAATTAGAAAATTACTTTAATTATAATTACTTGAAATTTAATTTACAGAAAACTGAATGCATCATATTCCATAGTAAAAGTCATACGCCACCACCCATCACACATATTAAAATTGCAAATAAAGATATACCCATTAAGACAACTATAACTACTTTAGGTGTAATATTAGAATCTGATTTAACCTTCGACAAACATATTTCATTAATAACTAAGCAATGTAACTATAAAATATTTAAAATAAAACAAATTAAACACCTTCTCAACCAGACATCACTCAAAATACTCACATCTGCCTACATTCTATCTAAACTTGACTACTGCAACTCACTTTTAATTAATATACCTAAAATACAAGAAAAACGACTAAAAAAAATTATTAACCACACTTGCAGACTTATTTACAAACTCCCTAAACGAACACACATCACATTATACAGAAAAAACTTAAATTTCTAACCTTTAAACACAGATCCATATACAAAATTTTAACAATAATACATACAGCACTGAAAACTGATATCCCTAAATATATGAGCGACTCAATTAAACTAAAACTGAAAAGCAATCTAAGGTCATCCAATAAAAAACTGCTTAAACAAGACATAACAAACAATTTTCCACAACTTTGGAATAAACTACCCATAACTGTTACCAATGAAAATAATACAAATACTTTTAAAAGCAAACTTCACAAATACTTACTTGGTCTAGACTGATATAACCTGACACACCCTTATAATATTCCTACTGCTACTGAATTATCACATTGATTTACACTGTACTTTTACCTAATACAATACTCATTACTCAAAAACCAATACTCAACTACTTTATTTTCTACAGCCTATATTACTTTTCCACTTTTACTACTTACTTCTTACCAACCTCACTACCATACTTTACCTCCTTTACACGTACACTTATATCTGACTTATTTTCTCTATATACTATCCCCTATACAGTTTTCCCATATGTATAATGTACATTGCACACTTCCCTCACATGCAATTCCCTCTCACGTGACTTCCTTACACATATTACCACAATTATTACCTCGATTTTATTTATTTTGAAAAACGTATTTACTATATTAATTGTGTTATATTTCGTTAATAATACTTACACTCACCTTCGAACAATGTAAAAATTGGATTTTCGTGAATAAACATATATACACACACACACACACACATATACACATACACACATACACACACACACACACATACACACACACACATATATATATATATATATATATATATATATATATATATATATATATATATATATATATACTACATTCCCTACTAAAAATGAACAGGTATATGCATAATAATTTCTAAATACATTGATTCCATGTTAAAATATTTTATAAATAGATAAACAGGTGTTATGTAAAGACGTACACTAATGTACTCTGTACATTGTACAGTAAAGCACAGTAAAGTACAGTAAAGTACAGTAAAGCACAGTAAAGCACAGTAAAACACAGTAAAGCACAGTAAAGCACAGTAAAGTACAGTAAAGTACAGTAAAGCACAGTAAAGCACAGTAAAGTACAGTAAAGCACAGTAAAGCACAGTAAAGTACAGTAAAGTACAGTAAAGCACAGTAAAGCACAGTAAAGCATAGTAAAGTACAGTAAAGCACAGTAAAGTACAGTAAAGCACAGTAAAGTATACTAATCTATTGTCTTACTAGTACTTTATATTTAATAAAAATAACTTATAGGTATATATATAATATAGTTTATAAGAATATAGAATCACTATTAGTTTATCTTATTATTAATAGCAATTTTAACATATAACTACTACTAAAATCATATTGAGTATACAAGTTTTACCACTATCCTCTCATATAATATTTTATTTTTGTGAGTGAGTTCTGTCGTCCCTAGTTAATTTTGTAATAATAGACTTATTCAAAATCTGAAATTTATATAACGTAGAGCATTATTTATCAACTATTAAAGATTTTTTATTTGCTAATAAAACCGTTTCTTTATAATGCATGCTTAATATATTATAAGGAATAACTAATTGCTAGGTTTCCACAGGCTTCCAATTAATCATGTTATTAATTTATCATATTATACTCAGTTATGGATTTGCTATATTATAAAGTATGCTTATATATATATATATGTATATATATATATATATATATATTTGTATATATATAGTACATATATTTATATATATAGACTAAAATATATAATTATATATATATATATAATATGTATATATAATAATTTGTACCATCATAGGATTTAGAAACATATAGATTTATAAATAACTGTACATTATTCGAATTATTAAACTATATAATAAATAATTAATCATGGAAATTTAGCATATCATCATAATAATATTAAGTAATCATTATGTAATTAACCGTATTAGTAATAGTTGTTATTCTGTAGAAATACCTGTGTTGTAAATTGAATAATACAATATTTGCTTTATAGTTATTGTTGAGTTTTCCAGGGATGGAGTATTCTATATAGGAATGTCGGTGTTTATGGGTATTTGCGTGAGTTTGCGGGTGTCGATGATTCGCTACACTTCGTGAGTGTAGGGTTCTGGAAATCATAGGGAAACTTATATGCAATATTTATGTGCTCATGACATAGCCATCTCGAATATAAATTGAATTAATATACGTTCTATATAAAAGTACACAATTAATACCAAATGGAAGTCGCAATAATGGATATTTAACTAATTAATGGGTGCAAATGATAGTGTCTATAACTGAATTAAATATTAGACTAAGTAGCAATGTAATAGAAACTCTATAGCTTTATTAAATAGTTAATATTAATTATACCCATCTTCAAGTATTGTGAGGAGATAACACAATTATACTTTATTAATATACTTTAATTAAAATATATAAATATATTTTCCCGGAATGTAAGATAATATATATATGGTTATACCTATCCCATTATCCCGTTCCATTGTGATAAACTTCCCATCCATCCTCCATCCCCATCCGACTATTTGGATTATAATATATATATATATATATATATATATATATATATATATTATTAGTCTAGAGTCTTGGCAATAGATAATAAATTACCGTATCAAAATATATTTTACAACATTATTACTACTATTATTATAATTTCTAAGAAACATATAGTATACAATAGGGTGGATCACTTTGATACTTTTTTCAATATTATTTATTGGCTCATCTATTATATATAGTAAAGATATGAGTTATAATGAATATATATATAAATTTTAATTTTTTTAAAATTATGACTGAGCAAAATATAGGAGCAATATTTAAATTATAAAATTGAATGGTAATAATGATTTTTTAATAATGAAATATGGATAAAAGCTTTATATGATATATTATTAAATAAAAACATATTTAAAAAATTAATTATTATTTATTTTTTTAAAAAAATTGTTACTAGGAAATTCCAGGAAAATAAAATTTTAATAATTTTTTGTATATTTTTGAAATTTTTTGTTCTTAAAATATTATAAAATTTATAAGCAATATTACATTAGTTATATTTGTTCCCTATGAAATGGGTAATGATAAAAAAAATAGTACAAATTTAAATTTAATTTGGATTTCTAAGTGTTTTTCATGAAAAAAATTCAAATTTCAAATAATCCAAATATTTAATTTAGAAATAATGTTTTTTAAATATATACTTACTATGCGATAAAATAAACTATATGTAATGCTATATACACCGTTGAGATAAAAAAAAGTAAAATTTATTAAATTATATGCAGATATGTAATTCCACAATGTAAATTTGTATGAAATATTATTTATTTTTTAATAGTTATAACTATGTAATATTAGCTATCATTGAATATAGTAAATAGTAAATATAAGTTAATTTGAACATCTTATAGTAGTATTATTGATAATTTATTAATATTAGAATATAAAAAATTATTCCTGGAAATTCTAGAATTTAAAAAATTATAAATATTAATAATTAATATCAATATTAAACCTAGAAATAATACTACATCAGTAGTTAATGAGTAATTATTATTTAAGATGTGTACATAAATATATATTACACTTTTTACAATAATAATTGACATCTAATATATTACAGGCTATTGTAGGTACAATTATTTAAAGTTGCAAAATTTAAAATTGTATTTGTAGCTATGAAATACCATATCTAAATAATTATCATATAATGTGTTATAATCTATAAGGATAATTTAATTGACAATATTAAATGGAAATATATATAAATTAGAAGCTGCCGATTACTCATCATTATTGGTGTAAATAAAGTATAAAATGGAGATTTATTGCGTAATTTCATTGTGAAAAATATTTTTTGTTAAATATATAGTATAAAGGGTATAAACAAAGAATCATAAGATGGCGGAAATAATAGGATAAACAAGTATTAATTTATTTTTAATGGGAAATTTTTCTTCAAACTCTTTATAATTTTTAATAGTCTATAAATTCAGATTTCTGGCGTTTATATGCTGAGTGAGTGAGTTTCAGTTAATTCTGAAAAAGGTGATCCACCCTAGTATACAATATACCATCGAATATATTTGAGCTAATATATAGTATTGACCGAATACATTATTTTATATATAGAATGTTCTTACATAAAGTCCGATGGCATATTGAAATATCTTTAATATAACATCATCATGCTCTTTTTCGCTTTATGTCAATTGACAATAATTGTTAACAACTGTTAATGTATTCTAATAAGTAGCAAATAATATATTTTAATTCATTATATTAATATTCAGATTTCAAACAATAGAAATACTAAATTATAACAATATAAAATATAACTATAATGATAACTGTAAAGATAGCTTTAACGATGACATTGTAATGTTAAAATAAGAGAACAAAAACTATAACGATAACGGTAGTGAAAACGAAACTTCTTAGATATTAAAAAGTGAATATTTATTATTTATAAACTTATACTCAATGCATTTGTCGTGATTTCGTATTCTGGTAACCAAAGAATATTGCATATTTGTACATAAATTCTAAGAAATGAAACACAGTGGAATTATAATGTATCAAAAAACAATTGAATATTCCTGACTGATAATTATTATTTCTTACTGGTTAATTTCCATTCTACTATATTTTAACACTTAATTGTATCTTTAGTAACTTAATTTTTATTCATATATTAATAGTACAACTATTGTAACCATTTTTAAAATTAAAATTACATTAATGTGTTTACATTAAGTGTTTGATAAAAATTCTTATATTTTAAAAGTTTAAATATTTCTGAACTATAAACTATATATGTATATATGTATACACACACACACACACATATATATATATATATAGATATATATATACATATATATATATATATAGATATATATATATACATATATATATATATATATATATATATATATATATATATATATATATATATATATATATATATATATATATATATATATATATATATATATATATATATAGATATATATATACATATATATATATATACATATATATATATATATACATATATATATATATATATATATATATATATATATATATATGCATATATATATATATACATATATATATATATATACATATATATATATATATATATATATATATATATATATATATATGTATATGTGTGCGTGCGTTTGTATGATTTAGATAACCCATTTTAATTTTCTTTAAACATTACATAATCAAAACATATTTTGCGTTGCAAAAAACGTTGCATACGTGTTGAATATATTTATTATGATCTATTAAAAATGTCCAACGAATCACTAATACACAGACTAAATATATATATATATCAATACACTAAACAAATCAAGAAATGTTGTGATAATGTAATATCTCTAACGTTTTATTGGGTTTCATAAATATAAATATAACAATATTTAATAAATACACACAATTTGTGATTATAAATGCATTCACACTAGTGACTTAACAAATTCATATTGAATTTTTTCTTAATAAAGGTTATCGTTGTTGTTGTTGTTGTTGTTGTTGTTGTTGTTGTCGTTATTGTTGTTATTGTTGTTGTTGTTGTTGTTGTTGTTGTTGTTGTTGTTGTTGTTGTTGTTGTTGTTGTTGTTGTTGTTGTTGTTGTTGTTGTTGTTGTTGTTGTTGTTGTTGTTGTTGTTGTTGTTGTTGTTGTTGTTGTTGTTGTTGTTGTTGTTGTTGTTGTTGTTGTTGTTGTTGTTGTTGTTGTTGTTGTTGTTGTTGTTGTTGTTGTTGTTGTTGTTGTTGTTGTTGTTGTCATCGTTGTTGTTGTTGTCGTTATTGTTGTTGTCATCGTTGTTGTTGTTGTTGTTGTTGTCATCGTTGTTGTTGTTGTTGTTGTTGTCGTTATCATTATCGTTATCATTGTCGTTATCGTCGTCGTCGTCGTAATCGTCGTCATCGTATTTATTTTTGTTGTTTTATGTCATTGTTGTTATTATTATTAGTATTGTTATTATTATTATTCTTATTTTCAGTTACGCTGTTGAATATATGATATTTTTTACTATTGCACTCCTGCACGATGTTCGATTACTTATTGAAAATAGATTTGAGGTTTACCAGCATAATGGTTTTCACGTGCAAGATGATCAACGGTGCGTCCATAATAAGCATTGTTAACACGAGTACTCCGAAGATGGAACCCCAAACGGCTCCGGTGATAATAGAACTGGTGCGTTTGTCGGCATTTAGGTAACCTATACTATCCAAGAGCTTTTCTTTATCTGTAGATGGCAACTTGTCCTCGGGCACGAATATCTTGTAAAAGTCAACGTCGCTCTCTTTAAATGAATTTAGAATCGTTATCGAACTATTCAGTACATAAACACGATTAAATTACTGTATTTTATGTCATTTATAACGTTTTTTATGAAGAAATATAAATAATTAAATTATCGATAACTAAATTAAATGTAATTTCATTAAGAATGTATTGATCATGAATTATTGTTATATATATAAACAATTATGTTGCACTGTATGATTTATTTCAAATACACGTTTATATAATAAACTACAGCTTATAAACTATTTTCCAAATCTATATTTTCATGAATAATAATATGTAATACAATATTGCAAATATGGGAATAACATGGGAATAACTAACTGGCGCAAATGATGTCAGATCCGGCCCAGCTACCGTCTGCTTGACACTCCCTAGTCGCGTTGCCTCCAATATAAATGTAACCGAGGAAACACTAAACATAATTAATGAATAAAATAGACCAATAAAATAGATTTAATAGATATAAATATTTTTATAAAATGAAGAAATTTCGATTTATAACTTACATTATAAAATAACTCAATTGCTAGGTAACCTTGTATTTCAAAGTTGGAAACACAGTTCCAAGTATCACGGTGTATGTCGAGTTTTCAATTTTCGTATTGTTATTGCATAATTTAACTGTTTAGTTTGACGAGTCTATTTTAGATTATGAATACGCGTATTTATCATATGGAAGATATAATATTTCGTGATTCTACTTACTATATATTTTTTTAAGTTATTAATATAATGATGCAGTATATAGTGTATATCTTGTATATGTGTACGTGTGAAAAAGAAAGATGTAAATGAAAATATCTCTGCGATAATAAATATTTATTCAGTTGTTTATTCTATATATATTATATTAATAATGCATAGTTATCTAAGGCTATGATAAATATGATTTTAGTATAATTGTACAAGGTTAAATTTTAAGTTACAAGGTTTAATTTAAGGTTTAATTTAAGAATGTTCACGAAGTGAATCTATTTACTAAGTATTCATTTGTGTAATATGCATATTGATCGTATCTCATTAATCTCCAACCTCCGCAATTCAAAGGTTCGCCGCTCCACGTCCCGTCTATAAGGCAGGTATTATTACGGTCTCCGGATATCGGTATCGCCTCCCTTGACCCCAAGGCGGTACAACGGAACGAGGTCACGCTACCAACACGCCTACTCTCTACTATAGCATACGAGTTCAGGCCGGCTATTGGAGTTGCGCACAGCACACCTACATAAACATACGGCATCAATTTCATTATAGGTTTGTAATGCAGAATATATATGAAATACAATGTAAAGTATTGGTAACTCTTTTACAAGGTAATAATTCAACTATCCTATAATCAACTGCAAAATTGATCATTTTATTTATCTATACAAATATAATTTGGATAGCAAAATCCGCTTAAGCGAGCACATGCGCTGAGACGATAGTAAAACTACTCGCTAAAATTAATACGAGCTTAAAAACTCTAATCTATGAGTTGGAAATAGATTATAAAAAATTAAATATCGTATTCCTATTCGAAAATGTCTTTTAAATCGAAAATTTAAGGTATTACATAATATAAGTAATCCTTCTTCAATTTTTTGCATTATGGGTAAAACTCTGAAAAGTTTCTAAATTTCTAAATACCGAATGATTATTATATTATTCGAGCATTTGAGATATATATTTGAAAAATTTGCGACTATTTTTCATAATTTTATTTCAGGAATAAATTCGGTAAACGCTAAAGGTAACCACGGAATTCGAAAAATTTACGAAATAAATCGATTTTAGAAAAACGCTATAATCTCTATCTGAACCAACAATATATTTTAATACACCGCATATGAAACCTGGAAGAATCTCTTATGCTATTAACTGCAATACAACGCCACTAAACCCCAGCATGTAGAATATATGAACTAATCTAGGTAGCAATATTACGATACTACAGAATGTTTTCAAATACATTTTTTAATAATATTTGTTATTATTAATTTAAATTTAACTGCCTGACTAATTATGTTATGAATTGCAGTCGGCAATATATATATATAGTTAAAGACACACACGCATACACACATGCATATCTAAATATATATATATTGATAGTGTACACTGTACAGTACGCTGTGCCAAGTAATTCAGAAAGGTGCTCTTTGATCTAAAAAAAGATATATTTTACACGTACATGTACAGGTATATGTTTAATCTGACTTACAATGAGACAATGGACTCACAGTTAGAATATATACAATTTCTTGATAAGTTAATGCAAAATATATAAAAGTATGAAATAATAAAGTAACTATAGGTAAGTGAGAATAAAGTGTATACATACATTACGTAAATTAAAGTATACATTAAATAAATTAAGTACACATTAAATAAATTAAAGTATACATTAAATAAATTAAGTACACATTAAATAAATTAAAGTATACATTAAATAAATTAAGTACACATTAAATAAATTAAAGTATACATTAAATAAATTAAGTACACATTAAATAAATTAAAGTTTACATTAAATAAATTAAGTACACAGTAAATAAATTAAAGTATACATTAAATAAATTAAGTACACATTAAATAAATTAAAGTATACATTACATAAATTAAGTACACATTAAATAAATTAAAGTATACATTAAATAAATTAAGCACACATTAAATAAATTAAAGTACACATTAAATAAATTAAAGTATACATTAAATAAATTAAGTACACATTAAATAAATTAAAGTATACATTAAATAAATTAAGTACACATTAAATAAATTAAAGTATACATTAAATAAATTAAGTACACAGTAAATAAATTAAAGTATACATTAAATAAATTAAGTACACATTAAATAAATTAAAGTATACATTAAATAATTTAATGTATTCTCTATTATAAAGATGTTCAAAAGATAATGAATGTAAAGTGTTAACCTTTGCAAATGATGTCGGTTTGACCTAGCCATGACCCGTCAGCTGCGCAGTACAGTCGACCTTGACCAGCAGTCATTAAAAATCCTCGATGACAAGCGTAACTTACGTAATCATTAAAAATGGCCGACGAATCCCAGGTGAAGGCATTTTCAATTAGCGGTGGAATTGTACAGTTCACAACTGTTTATAGACATGGCGTAGGTGTAGTCTAGTGTGGTATACTAGTAGTGAGAGTGTGGTGTAGCGCAGGATGAGGTTCGTTTAGGGAGGGTATACCTCTTATACGGCCATTGTAGATATATTGTAGATATGCGCATGCATGGTATAGCGATATAGTAAAAATATTGCGTGTGTTGTGTATATTACATTTTGTTTAGTTTTGGATGGTATAGGTGCGATGTAGGTTATACTATGATTGGTTAAGGGGTAGATAGGAGTTGTATAGGTTTTGTATATAGATGTAAAGGTATGAGTAATGGTGGGTAGATATGGTGTAGGCTTGGTATAGAGTAGTGTATATTAGTTTAGATATAGGTAGGTGTAGTATAATATATATAGTAGTGTATGCATAGGGACTACATGTTATAGGACCATGTACGGGTAATGTAGGGCCGGTGCAATGTGGGTATTAGGCTCGGATTGGTATTATATACGAAACTTCAACTATGTAGGTATTTATGAGTGTAAATGTGTGTATATTTGAGGTTTGTATGAGTACGGAAATGCACGGTGAAGGTTTCATTCGTGTGTTCGGTAGTTTTATATCCTATTTAAACTATAATGGATATGCAATTCCAAACTGAATTGACAATTACAATACATAGATAATATACATATTACTTAATATGGTTACATCGTAAATGAAGTACACTTTTTTCATCACCTAAACAAAATAATATTAATATCTTGTCACGTTGTTATCCAGTAAATCATCCAGGTTGGAATTCTTTGTTATGAATTACATAATTTTAAAAATATTTTTTATTAGCGCATCAAAGAATTCTCATTAAAGAACACATTACATAACTGCATTTACCGGTATAATCAAATATAAAGCTGTAAACCTTGGCACGTGGGCAATCGACCATCCCAGTTGATTGATTCGCCTTTGAAATGCCAGTTACCGTCGTTACCGCAATTCAACGCCCGTTTACACCCTGGGCACATGGCGTGACCTTTCGTGCACTCGAACACTGTGACATCACCGATGTGTAGTCCGAAAACGATTCTAGTCAGTTGGCCGGTGGAATCTAGCGGGTCCATGACTGGGCACGTGATCTCTATTCGTGATAAGAGGGTTCGTAAAGGTCAATGTTGTGATAGCCTAGTGACTACCCATAACCCATCGAGGCACTTTTAGTTTGTTTGTTATATAATAAAATTGTATTTTATTTGTATTAAAAATATATTATATTTATTTTTTATTTAAAATAATTATAATAGTTACATTATCTGGTTCCTATGGTATTTATCTTATTCAAAACATATACCACCGGGGCTCGTGTTTTTATAGATATCACCACGTGATGACATTAATATGTGCTGAATCCGACTTATTACATACACATACACACACACACACACACACACACACACACACACGCGCACACACACACATACTCCACATACACACACATACACACACACACACACACTCATACACACACACTCACACACACACACACACACACACACACACACATACACACACACACACACACACACACACACATACACACACACACACACACACACACATATATGTATATATATATATAGTGTATATATATATATATATATATATATATATATATATATATAGAGCAATGATACCCTATCATTTCTAAAAATGTGACATGTAATAAAATATCAACATTAATTAACGATTTACTTATGTAAATATTATCGATATATAATAACTATAGCTATGAATATATATAATAATCAAATTAAATTATATGTATAATTGAACATATTTTTAAACCTAGATGTTAATATACTAGCTTCATTAGATAATTAGAACTACAAATTGGTAGATACGATTTGGATACAAGTTTTATGTTTGAAATACTCTAAGACAGATCAAGACGATAAGATATCCTTTATTGAAATGAGAGCATCGCAATAAATATTTCATTAGTTTATTATATATGATTTATACATTAATACAATATTTGTATTAATTTTAGTTTTTACTTACGACACTGAATTTATTTTAAAATACTACTGAATATATGTTTTTGAATTTAATTTTAGTACATAATATCTATTATTTATTTTTTAAATAAATAGCATACATTTGTATATATAATAGTATACCTTAGTATATTTTAAAACATGCCTGTATATATTATATATAAACAATTTTATACTTTATTATTAATATTATTTAATTTCTAATAATACACAAAATTGCATAATGAAGAAAACTATTGTCAGTAATTAGGAATTTTTGTAAAATACGAAACTAAATGAAATATTGATGTTTATAATAATAATTATTATAATTACAATTTATGTTCTCAATAATATTATTACTTATTGATGTTAAATGTTATCTTTCTTATATATTCCAAAGAATATTATTATATATCATATATATGAATTTTGTATTTGATATATTTAACGTATAGTATTATTTTATATATACGAATTTATAATGATTATATAATTAATACATATTATTTGAAAATATTATCTTTATGACCATATATATATGGGTGTAAATTGTATTTGAGTATATATGTGTGGTGTAATTTGGAATTTCTAACATTGTACATTGTACGTACTAAAAATAGCGTTGTTTGAGGAATCATTTTTCAGATTGGAATTACGTAAAATATAATATAATTTCGATATGGAAACATACATATGGAAACATACTAGCATTTAGGCATATTGACCTTGTTTACAAAGAAAGTAACATTAAAATAAGCCTTATTTTATATACGGAAAAGTAATGTCATATTGTGAAAAGTATGTCATATTTGGGATATTATTCTAAATGTAAAATAAATTAGTGTTTGTCACAAAATAATGTTATAATAATATTAAGAATCAGTACATTTTCCGAATAGTAATATATACTTAATACTATATTGAATTATTAAAGTTAATTAGCTATTTATTTTAAATTAATTAAATTAATTATATTAAATATTATGATATTATATTAATTCAAATTAATAATTAATTTAATTTATATAAACTTAACATAATGAAAAGTAGTATTTATATTAATATAATAGATATTATTATAGTTATACTTGTTATAGTAAATATAGAGTATATATATTTATTTTATTAATATTAATATTACGTATGTTATTCATTTAGAATCTTTTGTAAATAGATAAGCGATGAATACAACATTGTATATTGTTTACAATAATAAAAATATAATTTATAATAAATTACTATAGATCGTATCATTTTTTTATAATAAGTTATTATATAAGTTGTGCATTTAATATATTTATTAATAATCAACACTATATCTAGTTGAACCGTTATCTCACAAAAAATGTGCTATTTTTCTTAATTATCAAGATCAAATATTTGTAATCATTGTACATGTAATTATTTTTTCTTTTTTTTATCTAACTTATATAGATTCCTATAGTTCTTTAGTTTCAATGCAATTTACTAAAATTTGTAAAATAAAAATGTTCACATGTTTATCTCCTTATCGGAAAATACGTGATTGAAATCAACCAATCAGATATCGTAAGGGTAACCTCTTATCTTTTAACCCAGCGCGCCCTATTAGAAAACTAAACGATTATACTCTCTAGCGGATATGCTATGTTGAAACCTAATACATAATTTTGATTAACACTGCAACCCATTTTTATTATATTTTAAAAGCATTTCGTAGTTAAATATCTGAGATTGCGCAGAACCTCTACACTTCAAATCGGCTCCGGACCACTGTTCGAATTGACCGCACGTCCTTACGTAATCGCCACCCGTTGCGTTGTAGCCTTTATCGCACTTGCTGACCACCGTACTCGCGTATGTTAATAGATCGTACTCCAGTTGACCGCCGACTATTGGCAAAGGCGAAGGACACGCAATTTCTGTGGTGCGTTAAGAAACAGTTACATTTGTCTGTAAACGTCGCGCTCGTTAATAAAGTCTCTTTATCGACGAGTACGTGGTAGAGTTGTTAATGCGGCGGGCGTTATTCCTATTGGAAACTAGACGAACGGACTCATCTTCGTGATAACGCAACATTCGAGTTACTTGTACTCGTTACAACATTCGAAGTGAACATCCTTATTGGTTATGATCATAAGTGATATCATATGTCGTCGAATATATGATCGGGGGGGGGGGAGGTCACCTTTGCAGGTAAGAGGTTCGTTAGACCACGTAGTGTCTTCCAAGCACCTGCGAGACGTACTGCCAGCAGTCATGATGTAACCCTGAGTACACCTCGACTTCACCACATCGGTCACTTTATTGTGTGGAGCCGCCTCTTCGAATTCAGTGTTCTTTACACGAATATCATCCAAGTTGCATTCGATAGCTGGAATATTAATTAAAGTAATGGTAACGTAATGAATGACGTAAGATTACGTGGTTGTATGGGTAACGAGAATGCTCCTTCATAGTTCCCAAATTATAAAAATAATTTTAAACTGTTGTGTAGATAAAATTACATAAGTTATTATTCATTCTGATGTAGTTCAAATAAGTTGTATGAATATTAAAAAAAACACGAATAGATTATTTTTAACTTTGTTGATAACATAAAATCATTAATTATTTTATACCTGTAATAACTTATGTTTATACTAATGCAACATTCTATATCAAATTGTTATTATAAATATATCAATTCACTATAATTCAAACATTTATTATTTTCTTATACAGTTATTATCTTTAAAATACAGTCATTCTATTAATTATAATATATTATAAAATACTGTAAATTAAAATACTCTTTATTAATTCTTAATTATTTAATTTATAAATGTATTACTTTTAATATTAATACAAATAAATGTAAATTATAATTTACAAAATTTTCTATATCATCATAATTCTAATATACAAAACTGTCAACAATAATTAATACCATAATATAAGTATATACCAGGAACAATTTATCTGAAATGCCTATGGCACCTATATATGGTACATTACTACAATATTATTTAAATGTGTCTATGTGTCTATCAATTGACATGTATTAATACTTTTGTATAGTTAATATAATATAATATAGAATGTATAATATAATTTAATAATAATATATTTAAATAATGCTATCATTATTTATTCAAAATTATTATACTAATAATAATATGGATTTAAAGAAGTTCTGAAAATAATATCCAAGTTATTAATCGAATAATGATATTAACAATAAATAGTGATTTGAGAAAGTAGAATTTTAATAATGAATATTTTATATATATAAATATTAATTCATTAATATTTATTCAATAGTTATAATTATAAATATATATACATCCATGACATATAATATAATTTACTATTTCATTTTATACTGTATTATTTGTATAACTCTATTTGTAAAACATATAAATATATTTTATAATATTTATTAAACTAATATTTATATTACAACATTTACATTCGCACTTTTGATATAAGGTGTATTGATTTTCGAACTCATTGTTATTCAAATATGTCACCGACTAAACGTCAACTAACGTTCGCATGCTATAACATATTCCGACCATTTTCCATTTGATTGACAGCTCGCGGTCACCAACGCTGTCGTTCCTTGTCTGTATCCTCTTGCGCAATTCACGGTTATAACGGATTTCCACGTTACCTTACCGAAAGTGATTTCGGTGTTCGACTTAGCATTTGGTACGCCACACGTTATCTCTGTTCCATCGAAGGAAAGTGATGCATCGTAAAGACCCGTTAAAAGATATAGAGGCCCGTTAAAAGATATGTTCGATGTGACCGTTAAAATAATTATTTAAACTTATTCAATACTATTTCAAGATATTTTAAAAGTAAAGAATAGTGAGATTAAGTATTATCTTAATATTAAGATAAAACTAGATCATTATTTACATGATATTAACGTTGGGAAAACGTTGATATTATATGTTATAATGTCAACTGTATCTATAATCCTTGGATAATTGTGGATAATTATCTCCAATATAAAGAGGATACTTTTTTATATTTTATACGCATATGTATTGTAGGTATGATATATGTCACTAAATATGTAATATTATAAAATTAAGTTAAAAAACTTATATTTAATTAAATAAGTTATATAGACATTACTAGTCGCATAACTATAGTGAATATATATATATATATATATATATATTATACGGTATTTTCATATCATTTATTATTAATTATTAAATAAATTTACAAATATATATCTAATATATAAATATATGTATTTAATAACCACTTCTATTATTAACTTAATAAAACATATAAAAATGAAATGTTATGTCAACATTTAATATTTGTAATATTAACAAAGATTATCTTTCATTACACTAAGGTTACCGCAAGATACGATAATTTTGGATTAACACAAGATTACCCCACTAATTTCAAACAGATATATATAATAAAATCTATTTATGAGTATTCCCTATACAATTTGTGAGGCTATTAAATTATAATTAAAGTGAATATTCATATTCAGATAAAGGACTGAAACATGCAAGCAAAGTTAAAGTCCCGCTATGTGTATTAAAGGTTAATCTACATAAGACAAATATTCAATTGTTACATATGTATAATTAATAATATTGTAAAATATCAACAAGTGAGTTAGGGAGTTTATATATTGTAACATATCTTAATAAGTATACTTATTATTAATCCATAGCCGACTTTAAATGTATGTTATACTGCATTATAGTGGAGTATAACATACATTTAATATACATTTTAAGCCGGTATAGATCATTTATATATATTTATATATATATAAGCAATTTAAAACGTCCCAATACATAAAATGGAGATATTATGCCCATATTAATTATATTTTACTACATATATAGAAAAGTATACATTTCTAATACATATCATTTTATATTTTTATAGATTATAATATGTTCTAATTAAAAAGATGCCTTAAACAAGTATGAACAATACCATTTTAATAACAATATTTTTATATTTGACTTGATTTGTTGATTGAATACACTATAACACAATATATTTAATGAAACAAAAGTGTTATTGTAAAATGATTACGAATTTACCTTTGCACGTGACTCTAGAACTAGTCCAATTGGAATTCTCTTCGCAGGTTATTATAATATCTGAACTATAGTCCAGATATTCGAAGCCCGTATTGCATAAATATGTGGCGATAGCCTTATATGCGTACCCGCCGATTTCGTAATGACTATTCGGTATGATAGGGGGTTCATTGCATAGAATTTCTGTAAAATAGTGTATTTATTATATAAGTATATAGTAAAAAGTGTGTTATAATTATGGTAGCAATGTATTTGTTATTAATATTATTAAAATATTGATAACGTAACGTAAATAAATATAAAATTAATTTTCTGTGATGATATTTGTTCAATATTATAAATTTACTTTCTTTGACAAAGGTCACCAATGAGCCAATACGTTAGTGTTTTCAGTGTGCGCACTCGTAAAATTAATCTTTATATCTTATGTAATTCCGGCAAGAAAAAAACATATAACGACGCTGTGTATAGTGCTATATAAGCACTTTAAGTGAGTACATTCTTAAAAAATTAACAACACATAGTGTAAATATGTCAAATATATATAATAAACTATATATCATTTCTTAGCTGTTATTTCTAGCAATTTTTATAATATTTTAAATTTATAATAGAATTTTAATTGATTTAAAAAAAATTACCATTTTATTGACACATTACTAATAATATTCAAGTTCAATTATTTATAATTAGTATTTGTGATATATACTGATACTGTCGTACGCAATGTGTACTGCTGTGCAATTTCTATGGGTTTTCGGGTGTTTTTATATTTAGAAGCGCCGTTTACATATTAATGTTTTAATGTATTTAATATAATTATAATATTTAAAAATGTACTATATATGTAAATCATGTGTAGATGATTTATTTAGGAGATTTTAGACATTTATAAGATAAAGTACATTTAATGTACATTAAAGTACATTAAATTATTAATAAAAAAATCCTAATTAGGGGTATATCTAGTTATCAATTACACTTTTTAATAACGTATCTATCAAGTATTGTAAATATTATTATATATTTAGTAAATATATCATAATATTAGTTATTATAAATATATTTTAATATTTTACTATAAATATATTTTAATATTTTACTGTGAATATATATATATATTGATTTGAAACTAAATATTAAAAATGTAATGACTAATTTACAATTTAATATATTTAATATATAGTACAACAATTTAATATATTATTGATTGGGTCTAAAATATATATACGAGAAAATATGAATATATATATATATATATATATATATATATATATATATATATATATATATATATATATATAGTAAATGTATTATCTCACCGATATAATTTTAACAATTACATATAATGATACATACTAATATACTCTCACAAATGAAATAATTGTATATAAGTTTGTATGTACAATTTAATGCATTACATTAACAATATATTATAAATAATAATTAAAAATAATTATCAAATTTGGATTAAATTATATAATCTGAATTTGATTAATTTAATATATTATAATAACATTATAATATATTTTACAATACTACATAATCAATCTATTATGATATATAGCATATATAGATTATACTAGTAGAAATATACAATATGAATATTATATTATTTTGAGAATGAAAATCACATGATTATAAAATATAAATATTTACATTATTATTATTGATACGTTCTAAATACGCCCACATATGAATATAAATATTCATAAAATATAATAATATATTTTAATTTCACAGAAATCGTTTACATGGCATAGTAACTGTAATATATATTACTAATCTTTTGGTATATAAATTATATTTTATAATGATTTTTTAGCATATAATTACAAAGAAAATAGACCCCTACAAATTACGCAGCAGGACAAATTGCGCACGACAATACCCAATATTACCAAGTTAGCATCTGAAAAGAAATGTAAAATAATGTATTATAATGAAATTATTTGGTAGGCCAACTATGATTTTAAATAATAAAATGTATCAAAATAGATATTTAATTACATTATTTTCATATAAACATACTATATTACTAGTAAGAGTATTGTCATGTGCAATTTTGTCATACTACACCTATATATTGGATATTACAATGACTGTCGGTATTTTTCGAATTCCATATAAATGTCATGAAATATAAATATTCAATATAGGTCAATAAATTGATGTATATATGAAATACAGTTGTGTATGAATTATTAATAATTTTAAAAGTTTAATAAGTATTTAGATATATCATATATTATCACTTACTTTCAATAAATAAAATTCTAATTTCATAAATCTATTTGTCAATCATAACTAAAGTAAATATATTCCATATATCAATAAAATATTTATAAATATTTTGATTACATTTTTTTTAAATTGGATTATATTATTTATTATACATTTTAAAATTATATTAGATAACTATGAATTTTGGATTGTTATTGATTATGAGATTAAATTAAACAATTATATATATACACACAAATTATTATTAATACCAGATTGTTATTATAAAATATACATATATAATTAATTATTAGTAAACGTGATATAATATATGTAAATTGATATAACATATGTATGTATAATAAGTTATCATATAATACAACTAATACTCATTTATATTATGAATTATAATTAAAGTTTAATGTATATTTAACAGTGTATTACATTATTATTACATTATTAGTTGATTTAGATTTATACAATTACTTTCAATAACTTTGATTTGAGTATGGATGTATTACAAGTTATAAGATTGTATCTAAATCAAATATACAATTATCTATATTATGATCAATATATTTATAAACACATGTAATTATTTTGAATTCAATATTAGACACGCTTATCTTTATTATAAAGTCCACGCCTATTTTTCCTTTTTTCACGACACAAAACTTTATAACAATTAAATATTACAGAAAAATATAATAAAGTCATATCCGATTTATATAATAATTCATAAAACTTTATCAATTCTAATATAATTTTAATAAGTGTTTTCGTCATATTTACAAAGAAAATAAATGAGGTCGGGTCATAATGACCATATTGCATAGATGACATAAAAAATAGCACACGAGAGTATATTTGTTATAATTTACCAACTAATATAATTTGGATAGACAAATTCGCTAATCGTACTGAGCCAAGTCGATTGTAAAAATATTGCGATACTGTCGTGTGCAATCTGGCAAGCTATGCAATTTGGCACATATCATTGACTGCGAGGTTATTTCAACTTTCAAAAACTACAATATAAATTATAAATAATCTTGCAAGTTAATGAAATTGCTTTATGACAATGTAATAATATACATATAACTAATTTGTAATTTGTAAATGTTAAAATAAGATAGATGTACTTAAAATATTTTCATGTATACTTAATAAAATAATTTCCAATTTCAAGTATTCATACCGTCAGTTAGTTGAAAATAGACACGACCATTGGGCGTCGCCCAGCGACACATAAATAGTATTATTAAATTTTAACAATATAATAATTACTTTATTAAAGTAATTCTTTATATACGATACTACCGAATGTATCTACTTATTTTTTAATTGGGGAGACATATAAGTATTTACTTTACTGATCTCGGTACTTGCTAATATGATATACTATATATTTTTTCATTTAAATTTTATTTATTTGATAATACTAGTATAATATTGAATAGTAAATTTCTCTCTCTCTCTCAATCTCTCTCTCTCTCTCTCTTTCCCCCTCTCTCCCTCTCTTTATATATATATATATATATATATATATATATTAATATCGGCAATAACTTGAAGTTGTATTAAAATAAAATTAGGATTTTAGTTGATATAATTTTTAAAATTTTATATCATTATTTATTAAAAACGTAAGATTCTTTATTCAATATATTAATTAAAATTGTATACACACGATAACTCTACTTATCTTAATCATGTAACTAACATGTAACTGATAATCACGTCAACACTGAGAAACAGCATCTTATATTAACATTAATAGAGAAATATGCTTTGACACTGATATCATTATCATGGATATTGACGCAATACTGACACCTAACTAAAATTGACATAACTTCTGACATAACTACTGACATATACGCCGACACATCTACCGATACCGACGCCGACGCTACCCACAACCTGAACACTTTAAGGCCACTCCAGACCAATCTGTGCCGTTACACGTAATTACAGCATTTCCTAGCGACCGTTTGAATCCGTACTTGCATTTGTACTCGGCTCTTCCTCCGTAAAGAAGAGAATTAACCGATACGGAGCCATTGTGTATCGAGGGGGGAGATTTACACTTCATCACTGGGTGTTTGAATGAGAAAAAATTACGGGCATAGTTTAAATATATCATACTCTATTCTATATAATATATATATATGCATGTATAACATTATATTTAAATAATTATATCATTTGTTTCAATATAATAACCTATATTATAGATGATGGTACTATGTAACTAATATAGGTTTATGTATAGATTTCATTAATATAGTATAATTTAAAATGGAATAATTAATATTTAATTAATTATTATGATTATAATGTAAGTGGAATAGTAGCGGATTTCATAAAGCATAAACATTCGCATTCTGGAATAATTCCGCTCCATCGCTTGTTTGATTGACATGTTCTATTGAGATCTCCACCAGTGTATTTAGTTCCTAGTTGGCATTTGTACGAAGCCATGCTTCCAACTTTCGTGTCCGTGACCTCGATGTCTGCATTCGCAACCGGAACAAGGGGCCCACAATTGGTGACTACAAGCATGATGCATTTAAGTTATGGATACCATGCTACAATATATCAAACTTCATTAAATATATACACTGAAAATTTATTAATATATCTTTAATAAATTGAGACACATATTTGAAAACTATAGACAGTGCCATTTAAACCAATGCTCTTTTCTAATTTCTTGTTCAACTATATTCAACTATATATAGTTCTATAGAAATATCTATTGACTAGATTATATTATGAATTATACTTCTCTAACGTCTACAATTAATTTATAAACAAATTATTTTATTAAAATATATTAATTTATTTTCATTTATTCAAAATAATTATATATGCACTTATTGTAGATTTAGCTACCAAAGAAACCAGACTATGGCATATAATTATTAAATTATATTATAATTATTTAAAATAGAACATAAACATAATATATTTTTAATTGCAATAAAATATATTTTCGTATTTGTTAATATAAAAAACATCTAACATGACCTTGAGTGTTCCTGGTTATCGTACATTTATTATTTGAAAATAAATATATTTTCGTACATATTCTAAAAAATAAAATGATCTGGATTGTTCCTAGAGATTTTGATTTTAAAATTATTATTATTTCTTATAGCATTCGTTTAGTTCATTTTTTATATGTGAATTTACGAAAAATATTGTTTTTGCATTTATTTTTATTTAAAATAATTATATAATAATTTATTGTATGTCTATAAGATTCACATATATGAATATTATGAATCATAAATCATTTAAATGATTTATGATTCCAAAAAATAGATGATGTAAATTTTATTTATAAAAAAAATTATTTCATATGTATTTTAAATACTAACTAGTTTTGATTATTTCGTGTGATATTGATGCTTTAAAATGGTATTTTTTCTTAATTCAGTGAAATAATTTTATATCAATTTTTTATATGTAATGTTATTTATTAATAATTTATTTTGAATTTTCATTATCTGTATTTGTATGCTTATATATAATGATATCCATATATTTAGTATATATATATATATATATATATATATATATATACATATATATATATATATATATATATTTATATATATATATATATATATAGATATATACATATATATATATATATATATATATATATATTTATATATATATATATATAATTAGGATATTTATATATAAAATGTATATTAGTTACTATCGAAAAGGTATTTTGTTATATACGAAAATATGTGTTTGTAATACAAACACATATTTTGTATTTCACAAACTTTGTATCATGATATATATTCTACGAAAGTTTTTTATTATTTTATTTATTTTGTTTGTTTGCCCCAGAAATAGGTTATCTGTAATTTTAATATTTGTTATTATTTTAACATTATCATTGTAATTAACATGTAAGGTACACTTCATAACAAATATTGTATATATTGTAAAGTATAATATACTGGAGAAGTTTTGTATCTTATAACCTAGTACTTGTCTATCTCAGTTTTTAACACTATTTAAAAAATAGGAAAACTATCAAAATGTAATCGCATTCATTAAATTGCGGGTACCGCAACGTTAAGATACATTATTATATAACAAATAATCGAAACAAACTTATGCATATCGGAGAGAATCCGTTAAACCCCGAATTGGTACACTTGCGGTCAAGGTCTCCGCTTACGACCACGTAGCCTTCTTTACATACCACCCGCACTGTTTCATCATAGTAAAACGTCAGTGTATTCAGCAGCTCTGCATTCTTAGGTTGGGCATTTAGTTTGCAAACTATACCTATACATTTGGAGAACATGGAGGCAAGATCAATATTACAAGAATGTGAAATAAACCTGATGTAAAAATTAAACTAAATAAAATTTAACTTTACAATTGTGAAACAGATATTTAATAGAAAATAAAATTGAAAAATAAATAAAGGAGTTTTAGATCGAAATATTAAAGCATTCTATTATAATATATAATTCAGTAATCTAGGTAAGCCGTCATAACTAACGTTCACAAACTGGCAGCTTGGCAGACCAAGTCTGGTCCATTTGGCATGCATATTGCGGAACACCGCTAATCATGATATATCCGGTCATGCATTTGACATCCATTACACCTTCATACGGCACAAATGAGTCATTCTGTGCCGTTATTAGCAACCCATCGATATTTTTTGGCACGTCGCAATTGACCCCTGAAAATAAGGTAATAATATATTTACGATTGAACTAAACTAATTTGCTACCACATATAGTTGATATCATCATATTTTATATATATATTTATATATATATATATATACATATATATATATATATATATACATATATATATATATATATATATATATATATATATATATACATATATATATATATATATATATATATACATATATATATGTGTGTATGTGTTTGTAGTATAGTACAATAGTCTGTTCTAGATGATATATACCAACTACTGACTGAAGACTAACGAATGTCAGAAACACGGATGCAAATTATTATTTCATACTACATATTCTACATCATCACGATTGCATTACACATATTTTACACATTGAACCTACTACGATAGTTTCTTGAAGTTTATCAGATAACTTCACGAATACCACACGGTTTAGGTAATCAACAATTATATAACGGCAAACAGTTTCGTACTCTATTCGTACCACATTTTTATAGCAGCCGTTATCTCCGAGTCGTACCGTTCTGATGCTATCGAGGCGAACAATTGGTTCCGATTACTTTACTAATTGAGAACATTGCAGATGGAAACACTAAATTAGGTAGACTGCATGAGAAATACCGTTGTGTTAAATTAAAAATTTAAAAAGTTAGACAAGAGATTATGGGTTGAGAATAATGTCTAATAAGGATTTGTACCTAAAAGGAAGATGAGTGGCAGGGTTAAGTACGATATCATGTACGAGTAAATGTAAAGATAGATTTACTAACTATACGAACGACGTTACAATTATTAGAAATTATTATATCGAAATTAAGTGATAAAGTAGAAACGTATAAGGTAATGTATAAGTAGAGTATAATACTGTAAATTATATTACTGATAAATACTTCATTAAAGGTAGGCGGCAAGGGGAAGGTGAATATATTACATAATACATTAATGCAATACTTAAATTAAGCTTCGCAATTTAAGGGAAAATCGAGGAATGATAATTAATAATGAATTATAAAAGAAATTTAAATGATGTTAAACTACGCGGCAATTAGTAATATAGCTGGGAATATTGAACTAAGAAATATAACACGAAATATGAATACAATAGTTTAACTGAAGAATGTTATTAAGTCGACTAGATAAGGAACGAACCAATTGCAGATGTTCCGTTATAAATTATAAACTATACGCCAAGAGCGAGAGTTTTAAATTAAGTTATGGCATATACACAATCACGTGTCCTATTAGTTTCATGGTTGAACATAGATTACACGCGAGGTTATACCGATATATTCTATGGCATAGAGTGTGGGAGATGGCATGTAGATACGGGTAGAAAAGAAAATTTAGTCTTTAAATTCAACATTTTAAAATATACACACACACACACACAAACACACACACACACACACACACACACATATATATATATATATATAATGTATTACAGTTTATTAATCGAATTTGTAATACGTTATAAAGGTTTAAATGAAGAATTGTTTTTATAACTAGTAACCACCATATTCATTTATTGATTGCACTGAATAGGTTATTCAATAGAGTAGCGAGTATTCAATAGAGTAGCGAGTATTCAATAGAGTACGAGTATTCAATAGAGTAGCGAGTATTCAATAGAGTAGCGAGTATTCACTAGAGTAGCGAGTATTCAATAGAGTAGCGAGTGTTCAATAGAGTAGCGAGTATACCGTAGTGTAAATTATAAAAAAATATCTCACTAGTCTCAAAAGTTGAGTACTCGATATCAATACTAAATCTCTTCGATTTCAATTACCATATATGGAATAAAGTGACTTTACCAACTTATACAGTCCATGTTAACTCCGGCGTTCGACCAGGTTTTATCCGACTGACAGGTGTAGTCGAGAACTCCTCCCAGGGTGCTGTTCCAGCCGCCATCGCAGGTCAATCGACAGGTATCGTTGTAACGTGATCTATTCTTCGAGCACTCGACAGGTATAATATAAGAGTATCGAGGAGCGTGGAGTACGTCGTCGCAGTATTTGACTGCGTGGATTTGAGTGGTAGGCGTATGGATAGGTAGTGGAGCTATGGATTGGTAGTAGGTCTTTCACAACGATGTCATGCAAAATATGAATTGAATCAAAGTTTAATAAGTAATAGATAGTTAAATATTATATTTTAAGGATAAACCTGTAATTAAATTTTACCAACAAAATTTATATAATATTTATCATTGTAAATATTGATGATTTATCATCAAATTGCATTACTATTTTATCCGTAATATTAAATTTTCTAAGTTATATTAAAATCTATTTAACTTTACATAATGAATAATAAACCCAACTTAGATGATTTGGTTAGTTATTATACAGATTAGTACAGAAAATACAATATATACGTATACGTCTGCATTAAATACATTTTATATATCTACAGTTGTTTTTCTAACTTGAACAATTGGGTTTTTCTCCACTCCACGACTTGTTAGCGAGACATTCCATGCTTAGATTACCTGTTTTCAGTTCATATCCTTTTGTACAATTCATCGTTACCACATCCTCATAATAATACTTCTGTTTTGTAGATATCACTTTCACATTGTTGATAATTATCTCGGGGCATTTTACTCCTAAAATAATGATTAAGTTATTATAATTTCTATTAATATTTATAATACAGATATAAATTCACGCTTTGTTTTATGAGTAGCTTTGTATGTTGTTATATAATTATATAAATGTTAATATATTCGTATATATTCTTGAATTGTATATAGAGAAAATATTTAGTATATAGTATATACTAATGCAATGCTATAAACAAAGGTACATATATATAGATGTTATCTATAAAATGCATTGGAATATATTATATAATATATTATAGATATTCAATAAAACTAGAAAAATGTGTAACTATAGAATAGACTAAAATAATATAATTATCATTACGTATTTAATTCCAGAATAACTATTGATATAATTTGCAATTATAATGGATAACGTAATTCGTGTTATTTTATAAACTTTCGCAGATGGCATTTCCTTTCCACTTCTTATTCATCGTGCACCGATATATCCCGTGAACGTTAGCAACGTTACTCGTCGAGTTATACCTGTACCCAGTATTACACTTCAGTGTGCAGTTGGTATTATACTCCTGTTCATTTGGCATACACGTTGTTGGGTTGAATTTGCCGTTATTTACAGTAGCCAGGGCCGGACAGTGGATCACTAAAATAACGGGAAAATGCCTTACAATTAATATGTGAATATATGTGCACAGTGAATATCATCACACACACGCACATGCACTCACATTCACATACACATACACATACACTCACACACATACACAACATCTCACTCACACATATACACACACTCTCTCACGCGCACACACACATACACATACAAACCTTCCTTAAACTACCTTCTCAACAACTATTATCCCCAATTGTCACTATCAACAAGCGCAGGCTAAAAAGCTTCCTACTTAGGTGAGAATAATCAACTCCCCTATATTTTATTTTATTTACAACACTTACACTTAGTCACGATATATTACTTTTATTTTTTAATAACTATATATATATATATAGTTATTATTTGAATAACATTATAATTATAAACAACGACCTTATTATATTTATTATAATAAATATTGCTTTAATATTACAATCGCCACCAATGACTATATTTTAATCACTGAGATCAATATAACTACACATATAATCATAGATCACTTTATCCTAATTAATATACTAACACTTATTAAACTAATACAATAACTATCGACTATAATTTATAGACAATTAAACACCATCTACATTTCCTTAAAAACTGATATAACTATAAAGACTATAATTATTAATAATAACAAAATATAGTTTTCCTTGGTATTTATAAAGTAGGGAACAATTTAAGACAAGTTTAGAAAGAATATAAAAATAGTATTACTTTACGATATTATACAATTTTTAGAAATTATATTAAAAAAGAGAATTGAAATACTTTAGAACTATTTTATATAGAAATACACTTTATTAATCCTACAACATTATATGTAAACTTTTTCTCTGATTAATCAACTAATGTTCAAAATACGAAATCATATTGATAATAACAATATTACAATCGATGATTAGCAAATTATTTTATTACTAAAATAACTTACGAAACAAGATATTATTATACTACGTTTTATATACAAATATTATCTGATGATATGAATTTGGGGTTACGCAATTCTCAGTACTTGGTTTGCTATTATATTCTAATCGATAGAATATATATTTAAGAAAAACACTTAAATTATAACTGTTATACTGAATTATATAATTGGATAAGCGCAAATTATTGTCGATGTTAATATATATATAGTGTAGAGATACATTTTAATAATTTTAAAGATTTTATTAATTTTCTACGGCAGATTTTGCAGACTATTTGAAATTCATTTCCAAATAAGTTGATTATTAAAATAAAATATATAAACATATATTTGGGAATTACAGTATTGCAGCCTATAACAGTTTATACATCCTACATATTAAGGGTTAGTATTATAGCATTTCAGCCTAGAAAAATTCACATATAATGCATGGTGGGGGGTTAGTATAGGTTCATAATATTGCAGCCTGGTGCAGTTTATACATCCTACATATTAAGGGTTAGTATCATAGCATTTCAGCCTAGAAAAATTCACATATAATGCATGCTGGGGGGTTAGTATAGGTTCATAATATTGCAGCCTAGTGCAGTTCACACATGTTTAAGGTTAGTATCTTAGTATACTAGGTCGATATATTGCATTATTGTGCAGTTTATATATTATATATGTAGGGTGTGAGTAAAATAGTATTGCAGTCTAGTGCATTTCATATATTCTGCATACTGGGAGTTATGTCATAGTATTGCAGCATGTGCAATTCATATAGTATACATGCTGGGTGTTATGTCATAGTATTGCAGCATGTGCAATTCATATAGTATACATGCTGGGTGTTTGCCTAGCTTCGTTCATTAGTTTCATAGCATCGAAATTTACAAAGCTAATTTGTGATACTAAAATTTTATTTTTAGAAAGTTTAAAAAAATAATAGCATAATATAATAATAGCATAAGATAATAATAGCATAAGATAATAATAGCATGAGATAATAATAGCATAAGATAATAATAGCATAAGAGAATAATAGCATAATATAATAATAGCATAAGATAATAATAGCATAATATAATAATAGCATAAGATAATAATAGCATAAGATAATAATAGCATAAGATAATAATAGCATAAGAGAATAATAGCATAAGATAATAATAGCATAAGAGAATAGCATAAGAGAATAATAGCATAATATAATAGCATAAGAGAATAATAGCATAAGATAATAATATCATAAGATAATAATAGCATAAGATAATAATAGCATAATATAATAATAGCATAAGATAATAATAGCATAAGATAATAATAGCATAAGATAATAATAGCATAAGATAATAATAGCATAAGAGAATAGCATAAGAGAATAATAGCATAAGAGAATAATAGCATAAGATAATAATAGTATAAGATAATAATAGCATAAGATAATAATAGCATAAGATAATAATAGCATAAGAGAATACTATCATAAGATAATAGCATAAGAGAATAATAGCATAAGAGAATAATAGCATAAGAGAATAATAGCATAAGAGAATAATAGCATAATATAATAATAGCATAAGATAATAATAGCATAAGATAATAGCATAAGATAATAGCATAAGATAATAGCATAAGAGAATAATAGCATAAGATAATAATAGCATAAGAGAATAATAGCATAAGAGAATAATAGCATAAGAGAATAATAGCATAAGATAATAATAGCATAAGATAATAATATCATAAGAGAATAATAGCATAAGAGAATAATAGCATAATAGAATAATAGCATAAGAGAATAATAGCATAAGAGAATAATAGCATAAGAGAATAATAGCATAAGAGAATAATAGCATAATATAATAATAGCATAAGAGAATTGCATAAGATAATAATAGCATAAGATAATAATAGCATAAGATAATAATAGCATAAGATAATAATAGCATAAGAGAATAATAGCATAAGATAATAATAGCATAAGAAAATAATAGCATTAGAGAATAATAGCATAAGATAATAATAGCATAAGAAAATAATAGCATTAGAGAATAATAGCATAAGAGAATAATAGCATAAGATAATAGCATAAGAGAATAATAGCATAATATACTAATAGCATAAGATAATAATAGCATAATATAGTAATAGCATAAGAGAATAATAGCATAAGATAATAATAGCATAAGATAATAATAGCATAAGATAATAATAGCATAAGATAATAATAGCATAAGATAATAATAGCATAAGATAATAATAGCATAAGAAAATAATAGCATTAGAGAATAATAGCATAAGAGAATAATAGCATAAGATAATAATAGCATAAGAGAATAATAGCATAAGAGAATAATAGCATAAGAGAATAATAGCATAAGAGAATAGCATAAGAGAATAATAGCATAAGAGAATAATAGCATAAGAGAATAATAGCATAAGAGAATAATAGCATAAGAGAATAATAGCATAAGATAATAATAGCATATGATAATAATAGCATAAGAGAATAATAGCATAAGATAATAATAGCATAATATAATAATATCATAAGAGAATAATAGCATAAGAGAATAATAGCATAAGAGAATAATAGCATAAGAGAATAATAGCATAAGAGAATAATAGCATAAGAGAATAATAGCATAAGAGAATAATAGCATAAGAGAATAATAGCATAAGAGAATAATAGCATAAGAGAATAATAGCATAAGAGAACAATAGCATAAGAGAATAATAGCATAAGATAATAATAGCATAAGATAATAGCTTAAGAGAATAATAGCATAAGAGAATAATAGCATAAGATAATAATACCATAAGATAATAATAGCATAAGATAATAATAGCATAAGAGAATAATAACATAATAGAATAATAGCATAAGATAATAATATCATAAGATAATAATGGCATAATTGGAATGAGTACCAGTGATATAAATAAACTATATCAAATTTTATATGCGGTATTTTAAAATGTATTATCGGAATTTCGTCAGACTGAGATTATAGATATTATCAAAAATACAAATAAGAAATATATATATATATATATATATATATATATATATATGTATAAATTAAGGCGATATAGTTACATATTTAGTATAAATCTACTATCTAATAATTTCTTCGCTAATAAGAAATCGTTGGGAAAACGTTGCTTGATGGTTGACGGTTACAAATAATAATATTAAAATTTATTTAGTTCCATGTTATGGTTAGAATAAAAATAAGTTTGACTAAATACGTTCTTAATGTTTCTAATACTTTTTTAAAAAACCGTACCTTCAAACTCACCGTTTTTATTTCGAAAAAAAAACTTAAAAAAAAGGAAATGTTTAATTGTTTACCTTTCGAGTTTACTGAATCTATTCCCGAAATTCTATCCCTAACAATGAAGTTGATATCGACATACATTTTGATATGTCTAGGAGATAATGTTTTGAATTTGGTGATATCATAGACGTGATATCACACTAATTTGGTGATTCTTTCGCTCCTAGAAATATTCAATTATTTCCCCCACGTATATCTTAAATACTAGATTAACGTAATATTCGTTAGGTAATACGAAGTTAAGAAACTTCTTTGAGCTTAACCCATATTGCAAAAAAAATAGTAACGATTACGAAATAACTTATATTTTCGACTTAAAAGACATTTTTGAGTAGAAAATTACTTTTAAAAATTCAAATTTTTGTACTACTCATAGATACAGTTTTTTAAGTGCTGGTTAATTTTAACATGTATCGCGATATTAGTACCATCGGTTCGGATAGATACTATCGCTTCGGAGAGATAAGGTGATTTTTCTTTCCAAATTATATTAGTTGAGTGATGACAATAAACCATCTACTCACCTATGAAACTTAACAAATACTAATTAATATTGAACACAAACCAATTGACTTTCCTTTGTTTATTTAAATAATATACTGATGTCACTACAAAAATATACTAAAAACTTAGAACTTACTAATGATAATATATTAATGAAATAACAAGAGATATAATTATTCAATTTATCACCATAATAACCAATAGAACATATATTAGAAAATTATAGAAAATTATAATTAATCTAATCAATTTGAAAAATTATCTAAAGTTTGACTATATAATACATTTTGCTTTTTGCATAAATGAACTATAATACATTAAAATGAAATAACATATTCATGTATTATTATATAAAATATCTAATCGTGAGTCTTACGTATCTTTTAAACTAGATAAACTGGAGATCAATATTATAAATACGAATATAGACGATATAACGAGATTTCACAATATCAAAGATTTAATCTCATATTTTTATTATGTTCCTTATTTTATTTTTCCGAATTTTTCTTTTCAATATTTTGAGCCACCATATTTTAACCGCTATCATGTTATATACTCTTAACAGGTGAGTTATTTTACATTTCTTACACTATGGTCTTTATTTGATATAAATGTCATATTTAAACTCTTTATAATCTTCTAATATTTCTTATTATTATTATATTTTAATATTTGTATTCTTTTTATTTTATATACATTTTTCTAAGTGAATTTTACATTTAAATTAGTTTAAATTAGTTTACAGATTACATTTTTTTAATTGTATTTATTTGTATCTTATTCGCTGATACGATAAATATAATACGTATTTACATGTTATAGCAATTAAATGATCTTAAACAATTTATATTTTTCAATTAATTCATTATTACGAATAATCATTTTTCTCAAACCTATGATATATATATATATATATATATATATATATATATATATATATATATATATATATATGTATACCCGACACTATTTCTATTATTTTTAATAGAATCATATTAATTTCTAATTGCAATTTTATAGCAGATTAACATACACACACGTATAATGTTTATAAATATGACTTCGATATAAAGTAGAATATTCAGAACTAACCCGTACACGTCGGTCCACTAGAACTCCAAGTCTTATCGGAGTTACAAATCGAATTCAGCGTTCCAGCGGTCAGTTCGTGAAATTGTTTACAACTCATATTTATCGCATCATTGTATTCGAAAATTGAAGTAAGGTTGTTGACCAGGGTATTGTTGTCAAGTTGAAATATTGGACATTTTATTTCTGCATAATGTCATACTATAGAGCTGATAATGTAGTTGTTGATGTATAGAGAGCAAAAGAGAGAGAGGGAGAGAGAGAGAGAGAGAGAGAGAGAGAGAGAGAGAGAGAGAGAGAGAGAGAGAGAGAGAGAGAGAGAGAGAGAGAGAGAGAGAGAGAGAGAGAGAGAGAGAGAGAGAGAGAGAGAGAGAGAGAGAGAGAGAGAGAGAGAGAGAGAGAGAGAGAGAGAGAGAGAGAGAGAGAAGAGAGAGAGAGAGAGAGAGAGAGAGAGAGAGAGAGAGGAGAGAGAGAGAGAGAGAGAGAGAGAGAGAGAGAGAGAGAGAGAGAGAGAGAGAGAGAGAGAGAGAGGGAGAGGAGAGGGAGAGGGAGAGGGAGAGG
>OZ038312.1:6955430-7005169 GCA_964035775.1 Osedax frankpressi | reverse complement strand
GTGTGTATGTGTGTGTATGTGTGTGTGTGTATGTGTGTATGTGTGTGTGTGTATGTGGAGTATAGTTATTTGAATAATATATTAACCAAAAATACCAATATAACCTGTTGCCTATATCTTATATATCATACTGGAAATTTATTACAAGATAATCAAATTATTTCTTTATATTAATATATCGCATCTATATGCGATATATTAATATAAAAAATATTAATATATCGAATATAAAAAGCATTATTATGTATGTTATTTGATAATTATTAGAAAATAAAAATATATTTAAATAAACTCAAATTTTCAGAATTTATTTAATTTAAAAACATATTTATATAAATACCCAGGAAACTAGATTATGTTGATAGTTGTATACTGCTTTTATAGTTATAAGTCGCAATTGTTGCTTACAATTGAAAGATAGCAATATGTGCATAATATAATAAACGTATATTTTGAAAATATATTATTTGCAATCTATTGCAGCTACTCTATTTACACATATTACAAAACGTAAACATTTCCAATCTATTAAAACTATAATATACTTACATATATACATATTCATAATTACAGTATATAGATCAAAAAACCATATTGGTATATATAGTAATATATAGTAATAATATAATATTCAATTAACATCAAATATTATATTACTTTATTAAATTATGTTGAATATAAAAAATGTTAATATTGACATAGTGATAATATTTACTTCATTGATTAAGCATACTAATATTATAACAATATAAAATACTTTCTAAAATAACATATTTAGACTTTTTATGCATACATTTGATATACTTTCTTGATTTAGTTATTTACAAAATTTCAAACTTGTCAATATCTGTTTTTTACTTTTTTTAGGATGATGATTAATATTTATTGTAAAGTTGTTAACCTTTAAGACTTTTATTATTGATCTAATATATGTGTGTGCATTATTAAATATTTAAATAATTAGTCTAATATTAAATATTTATATAGATTTGGAGTATTCTATATTCAAAATTTATTCATAGATTTGATAATTAATTTAAGAAGAAATCATTGGGACTACCATACGCCATCTCTTAATACGCTGTACTCCTTCACATATATATTACAATTTTAATTATATTGATTTGACTATGTTTATTAAATATATTTCTCTATTAAATGAAAAAACATTAACATAATGATATATATATAGTTAATAATATTTGAGTCCTAGCAAATTATGAAGACAAATCCAAAGATAGGAATAATATAAGTATATGTGTTTTTGCTAAATTTTGATTATGGAATATTATATAATAAATGTATAAACTTTTAATACAAATGTAATTTGTTATTTATGATTATTTATAAATGGTTAATTTTTTAATTTTATAGATTTATAATTAAATAATTCACATTTCCGTAAAAATATCTAAACATCTGTTTAAAATACAGTGATTTGATATACTCACAAATAAACTTATATTGCAATGTTGCAAATCACCAAGTAGAACTAGTTTTTGAAACCTGATTTTGATTCCTAGGTATATAAAATGATATAATTAATATGTATTTTGAATTTTTAAATTTTTAAATGGGCGCAATATAATATTGCATGACAAATTGATCGCGACCGGGCATATTGTTTAATAATAAATGATACTAGAAATGGGTCCTTAACAACGTATATATATATCACCCTATTTGTGTTTTATTGGAGGTTTTTTATATCTATGATCGGTTTATTTTGTCGTGGGTATTTCAGATAAATAAAGTATGTAAGTTATTTAATTTGGTAGTCTTACTCTCCCAAACAGCTTTACGTAGAATAATTCTTAATTGGTAGATTATAAAATTTGATTTTTAAAGATATTCCGCATTTCAAAATAATACCTAGAAGTCACGTATCTAAGTAAAATTTGTAAGTATTGAGTGTATAATATATTAGTTAGATATTAATTAGATATTAGTTAGATATTATTTAGATAACGAAATCCAATTTAAGGAATTTTAAATTAATATAAATTCGTTATTTCTTAGATTATATGAATACTAGTGACATGTCAATGAAGTTACAATTATATATATTTATATATATATATATATATATATATATTTATATATGTTTGTACATTTATATATATAATTTATTTAAAAACGTATATAATATTATTTCTTATGTTTAGATTACTAAAACTTGAAAATAATAAGTCCTTATATATTATTTATAAATAAACAAATGTATAAATAAAATACATAACATAATATAAAATAATGATCTTAGGATCATAACAATTATTAAATAAATATACATTTTTAAATATAATTATATAATATTGTATTGTTATATGTAAAAGTAAATATAATATGACCGGTGTAATTATACTTTAAAATATTTCTGTTAAACTTATTTCCATCTGTTTTATAAGAAGTGATAAATTATAGATATTGAATATATATGAAAATTGTGGCAATATATTATGATTGCTTCGAAGAATATGTTTGTAAATTGAACTATTTGGTAATTATATAATTATTCCTGATTATATATATTCACAATGAAATGTAATGTAAGTTAGTATTAGAAAAGCAAAGACGCTGAATATGAGCAAATATGAAAATAAGAGAGAATAATGAAAATACGATCTCGGTACAAATACTAATAATGATGCATATATAGATACTGATATAGATACTGGTACTGACATTTATATTATTACCGATAATGATATTAATACTCATACTAATACAAATGCTAATACTAATACAAATATAAAAAACAAATACTAATACTAATACTAATACTAATACTAATACTAATACTAATACTAATACTAATACTAATACTAATACTAATACTAATACTAATACTAATACTAATACTAATACTAATACTAATACTAATACTAATACTAATACTAATACTAATACTAATACTAATACTAATACTAATACTAATACTAATACTAATAATAATAATAATACTAATACTAATACTAATACTAATATTAATACTAATACTAATACTAATACTAATACTAATACTAATACTAATACTAATACTAATACTAATACTAATACTAATACTAATACTAATACTAATACTAATACTAATACTAATACTAATACTAATACTAATACTAATACTAATACTAATACTAATACTAATACTAATACTAATACTAATACTAATACTAATACTAATACTAATACTAATACTAATACTAATACTAATACTAATACTAATACTAATACTAATAATAATACTAATACTAATACTAATACTAATACTAATACTAATACTGATACTAATACTAATACTAATACTAATACTAATACTAATACTAATACTAATACTAATACTAATAATAATACTAATACCAATAATAATACGAATACGAATACTAATACTAATAATAATACTAATACTAATACTAATACTAATACTAATACTAATACTAATACTAATACTAATACTAATACTAATACTAATACTAATACTAATACTAATACTAATACTAATACTAATACTAATACTAATACTAATACTAATACTAATACTAATACTAATACTAATACTAATACTAATACTAATACTAATACTAATACTAATACTAATACTAATACTAATACTAATACTAATACTAATACTAATACTAATACTAATACTAATACTAATACTAATACTAATACTAATACTAATACTAATACTAATACTAATACTAATACTAATACTAATACTAATACTAATACTAATACTAATACTAATACTAATACTAATACTAATAATAATACTAATACCAATACCAATACCAATACTAATATGAATACTAATACTAATAATAATACTAATACTAATAATAATACTAATACTAATACTAATACTAATACTAATACTAATACTAATACTAATACTAATACTAATACTAATACTAATACTAATACTAATACTAATACTAATACTAATACTAATACTAATACTAATACTAATACTAATACTAATACTAATACTAATACTAATACTAATACTAATACAAATACTAATACTAATACTAATACTAATATTAATACTAATACTAATACTAATACTAATACTAATACTAATACTAATACTAATACTAATACTAATACTAATACTAATACTAATACTAATACTAATAATAATACTAATACTAATACTAATAATAATACTAATACTAATACTAATACTAATACTAAAACTACTACAATTACTAATACTAATACCAGTATTAATACTAATACTAATGCTAATATTAATACTAATAATAATACTAATAATAATACTAATACTAATACTAATACTAATACTAATAATAATACTAATACTAATACTAATACTAATACTAATACTAATACTAATACTAATACTAATACTAATACCAATACTAAAACTACTACTATTACTAATACTAATACCAGTATTAATATTAATACTAATACTAATACTACTGCTAATATTTATACTAAAACTACTACTAATATTAATACTAATACTAATACTAATACTACTACTAATATAAATTTTAATACTAATAGTAACACTAATACTAATATTAACACTAATACTAATACTAATACTAATACTAATACCAATACTAAAACTAATACTAATAATAATACTAATAATAATAATAATACTAATACTAATACTAATACTAATACTAATACTAATACTAATACCAATACTAAAACTACTACTATTACTAATACTAATACCAGTATTAATACTACTACTAATATAAATATTAATACTAATATTAACACTAATACTACTACTAATACTGATACTAATACTGATACTAATACTGATACTAATACTGATACTAATACTGATACTAATACTGATACTAATACTGATACTAATACTGATACTAATACTGATACTAATACTGATACTAATACTGATACTAATACTGATACTAATACTGATACTAATACTGATACTAATACTGATACTAATACTGATACTAATACTGATACTAATACTGATACTAATACTGATACTAATACTGATACTAATACTGATACTAATACTGATACTAATACTGATACTAATACTGATACTAATACTGATACTAATACTGATACTAATACTGATACTAATACTGATACTAATACTGATACTAATACTGATACTAATACTGATACTAATACTGATACTAATACTGATACTAATACTGATACTAATACTGATACTAATACTGATACTAATACTGATACTAATACTGATACTAATACTGATACTAATACTGATACTAATACTGATACTAATACTGATACTAATACTGATACTAATACTGATACTAATACTGATACTAATACTGATACTAATACTGATACTAATACTGATACTAATACTGATACTAATACTGATACTAATACTGATACTAATACTGATACTAATACTGATACTAATACTGATACTAATACTGATACTAATACTGATACTAATACTGATACTAATACTGATACTAATACTGATACTAATACTGATACTAATACTGATACTAATACTGATACTAATACTGATACTAATACTGATACTAATACTGATACTAATACTGATACTAATACTGATACTATTTTAGGAATATTTAAGCATAAAATAAATATAAACTAACATAACTGCACAGATAATGCCACTAATATATAAAGATACATCACAATAAATAATAATAATATTAATAGAGTACAGGTTCAATTATTTTAATTTAATATTTAGTAGTTTTACATTTTCAGTACGAATATTTATATAATTTTAAATGTTATTATAATATTATTTATATTCCTAAAAAATTAAAAAATATAAACTTAATTGCAAATAAATAATTTATAATTATAAATAATGATTTTAAGTTGAATTATTTTGTATCATCGGGTACTTAAATAATAATTATGTAACACTTTTTATTCGAACTTAAATTCAACAATATGAATACAAATTGAGTTAACAAATATATTTTATACATTTAGTCGTCAATATTTTTGAATAAATTGATTATTTAATACAGTAAGTTATCAATAATGTAAAGTAACGTTATTTCAAAATTGTGGATTTTTCGATATCCAGATTGGAATTTGTTATTAAGTTATTCTCTAGTAAATAGTTTGTATTTTTCAAATATATATAATGTTGTTATTAGATATGATATCGGTTAGTAGTTAGTATATTTATTATAATGACGTTTGGCATATCATAGATGAGTTTTAAGTAGTTATCATAAATCATAAATAAAATGAAATTGTAAAATTTCTTTAAAAGTTTATTTGGTATAGGGTTTTGGAGTTGAGAGGGTTTATATGGTTGCTATTGTTAACAATTTCAGTCTGGGTGATATGTAAGCATTCTGAGAGTTTCGCATGAATTTATTATATTTTTATAAATACATGAATATTTACAAGCCTTATATTTACAATGGGTATCATTTAAAATATAATTTTTACAATTTTGTCATTAAAATACTGTGTGTAATAGTTTATAAGCTATTTTGAAGGTTTTTCTTAATCTATTTGTGTTTTCTATTATCTTATTTTTTATAATAGCACTTATCAAATAGATTAATTTCTTTTATATCGAAATATTAGGAACATGTTTAAGTTTGAAATTTGTTTTATATGTTCAAAAGTTATTTAAGTTGTTTTCGGTTTATTTTTCATTATTTAGTTGCAATTTATATAATGGTCAATGTTCTATTTTTAAACCTTTAATTTTTTAAACAAGATATTTTATTTTCACTGCACATAATTTGTCTTTAATAAAAAAAAGTCTAAATTATATATATATATATATATAATCATATATTCTATTATGATAATTATTAGTTATTATAACATATATTTTATATATGTTTTGTTATTTACTAAAAGACTTTGTATAAAATAATATACAATTAATATAGATAATTAAATATATATATACAATTATAACTATAATATCCATATATTAATATAAACAATTTCATAATTTAATATTTGTATTATATACATATATTTTAAGTATTACATTAGAAAAAATATTAACTAAATTATAAAATAATTATAAATAATTAACCATAATATTATTATAAATCAACTGTAAAAATATAACATTCTAATATTATGTTAAACATACATTATAATTGATTTTAGTTTAAAAAATGTATTCATATTATTTTATACATTTTATATATCGCTAAATGAATACTAAAATAAGAGACTTGATAAGAAAGCTTTTACAAGTTTAAATAATATTATATAAATAATACTTAATTTAATAATAATTGTAATTAAAAACTTGTTATCCTAATTGAATTCATTTTAAAATTGTAATAGTTAATTTAAAGATTATAAATAATGATTTTCAATATCCTAGACATACGGTAATAATGTATGTATGCTTAGTATTACACTTTATTATAGAATTATTAATTATATTATATGCTGAATATTGATATTTAAATAATATTTAATTATATTTATTATTATTATTACTTAAGTAATAAAGTATATTTTAATTTATTAACTAATAATAATTTTGGTTTTTAAAGTTTCACGTTTGTCGTTGTAGTGATTAGTTATTAGTTATTAATTAGAGTTTATAACGCTGGTATTATTATGATTATTCATAAACTCAGTTTTGAATCTGATAAGGTTGGATGCAATGTGTTTATATGTAATTATTATTTTCTCGTTTCACTTATTTCCTTATGGTTAAATTATACTTTGTGAAAGTGTGAATAATAGGAGTATACATATATACAATACTTTGTATTATTAAAATTGTCATAAATAACATTATGAATATAATTTAAATAATTAAAAGTTGAAGAGTCAATTATTATAATTACGTTATATATTGTCTTTGAAGCTATTGATTAAAAAATGTCGAATAAAATATGTAAGATAAATTTTAAAAATGAAATGTAAAATGTGAAGTATACTTATGAAATAAATATATATATATATATATATATATATATATATATATATATACATATATATATAGAAGCGTTACAATCTATATAAAGAAAAAATATATATATACATATAAATATATATATATATATATATATATATATTAATATTTAATAAATTTTTCTTAGTAGATCTTGAAAATATACATTTATATTTAATAATTATTTCTTAATATATATTATAGATATGTTTAAAATCGAATTTACGACGAAGATAACAAATCTGCCTAACGTTCAAAGCTTTAGCAGCTGCTTCGTCTATATGTGCGTGGGGTACTTTATGAGTGTATTTGGTAATCTTGTAGGTGATATTGAGATGTTTCCATACGAGTCCTTTAAAGGTATTGTATCGTCATATGCGGTGATGTTAAGAAGAATGAGAGACGTTATCAGGAAGGCTACACCTTTAATTTTCATTGAAGCTTCAATATTTTCATTCATTGATCCTTAAATTGATGGAAATTAATTAATTATTATTAATATTAGATATAGTTTACATTTATAAATTAATATTATGTAAGCTATAACATATTATTTAAAGTACCAGTAATTTTAATCCCGGTTATAATGCATAAACTCTGAAATTGTATTCGTAAAGGCATCTGTATCATCTATTAATTCAGATTTGTCTGAATATCCAAACTTTCTTGAGAAAGCCTGGTAAAAATAATAAATTAATCATACTATATCTATTTGTTCTTGTGATAGTTAAACTTATATATTTGTAATTTAAAAATATACAATTATTGATTAACTACGTAATCTACAGCTTTAGTTGGGGATGCATACACAACTGTAAAGCAGATACATAGTGATAGAACCACCAACGCATATACGATACGCTATACTCTACGTACTAATCTCAATTTTAAACTTAACTAGTAGCGATAATTCAAGTTTCGTATTTATCCTATTTTATAATTTCATTTATTAATAAATCCTTTTCCTTTATAATTCTGAATAAAATAAATAAGTGCAGTCATTTCATTTATCTTCTCATATTTTAAATCAACAACATAATAATTATTATCTAACATTTTACATTTATTTGTATCCATAAAAACACAGCCTAAAATAATCAAGTTCGTAATAATAATTAAGTTCATCCTAAATATAATATATAAAACTTTTGGTATAATAAAAATATTAAAAATTAAATGATTTAGTGAAATGTTAATTATGAACGATGACACAAATGCAAGTAATTAATTAGTATTGACATTATTATATCTTGATTTAAAATTAAAAAAAAGAAAATTCTCATAGTAACTATTTATATCTAAACTATAAATAATACCAATAAAAATAAATTAAATGTGCAATAATATATTAAAAATTAAATTAATTAATATTACAATATGAAATTTAGCTTTATATAATTATATAATTAATATTAACACCGTATTAACTAATATCTATAAATTGCGTATTACATTGTAATAATTTATAACACATATCAATTTAAATAGAAAAATAATGATATATTATAGATTATAGATATATTTATTAAAATAATTTGGAAATTATAATTTAAATTAATTAATGAATTAATATATAATTAAATTAATTATTACTCACATAATATACAAATCAATTAATACATATAAAATATTAACGTTATGCAATGTGCAATGCACATTGTGCATACTATATCAATTATTATCTATAATCATCGCAGTTATGACGAAGTTAAGATATGTCAACATATAACGTTTATTATTGTATTGTATATGGTAAATAAAATTTGAAAATATTGATAAATCCTTATTCATTTTTGTATTTATGTTATATATATATATATATATTATTTTCGTGTTTGTCTTAATATATTTGATTACAAAGTCTTTTATATTATAAATCAACTAAGAATGTAACTATGAATAAAATATAAAAGAAAATTCATATTTAATTATAATTTCTTTCAATTTCATTTATGTAAACATTATACAACAATAAGGAAGTATTTTAGTTTTATCGATATTTAGTTTCCATTTATTTAGTATTATTTAGAGTTATGATTTGAGTATTTAAAAAATGTAAATGATATTTCATGAATAATTTAATTATCTATAACTCATATTAAAACGATATGGTATATTTATATTATTAAATTTACACAGGATCTAAAATAATATATTATTGGAATATACATATATTTCAATATCTATAGATTTAATTATCTATATATCGATGTTTAGATATTATACATATATACAAAATATTCCAATATGTGTTCATATAAATAAGTTTAATTTAATTATAGCATATATACTAGAAAATTCAAATATTTTGTTATTTAAATATCTTTGATTGGAAATATAATATAAAATTAACTGAATTCCTGTTGTTTACGAAAAATTATATAAGTCATATTTAACACAATAATTTTAAGAGAATATTGATAATACAATTAAATAATAACTATTTTTTAAAGATTTAATAATCATATGATATTAATATAATATATATTATTATATAAAGGCTAATTAGTATTAAAGTCACATATATATTCGAGCTTATATGAGTTATTGAAATAACTATAATGAAATAATAGAAAATGATCATGATTCTAGATAAGTACATATTACTTAATATATAAAATTATTGTATATTTTCGTGTGTAATTTATATATGGTTAAATATCTAAACTATTTTCATTTATATAAATAATAATTAATAATAATAATTAATATTAACTTTTGTATTATGCATTAAAATAAAGATATATCTATAAACGTAAGACTACCAAATATTTATTTAATTTGTAAATATAAAACAGTTCTATTTAAATGTATATACATTATACATAGTTGTGATGTAATACCCAATAGTCAGTTATTAATTATAACTGGTATAATAATCATATAATATATATGAGTTAAAACTTATAAATTATTGATCACTTGCATTTGTGATATTAAATATTTAGGATAACAATAAATATAAACGCGTACTACACTAGACATGTTGATAGATTTAGATGTAAAGGTCTAATAAAAAGAGCTTAAGTTGTTTATTACAATTACAATTATAAATATAGAACATTGTTTAAAAATAAATCAAATTCAATTAAGCCAATCAGGTAAATGCAATTACAAAATAGGCTATAAAAGAAATAGGATTGCATTTAATCGTCACTACTAGTCAAGTTACGGTTCAGCTTTATAGGTAGTATAAGGATATCATGAATTCTTTATTGATATTGTCAGCCCTCGTCTGCTTGACAGGTGTATATTCAGCTCCAACTAAATCTGTAGATCATGTGGTTGGTAAATGTGTTTACTTAATATTTTATATATAATTACATTTTATTGTAAAATACATTTACTTTAATATAATTAATTGTTTAATATAATTAATTTATTATTTTTATCAGGATTTCCTTAGAAAGTTTGGATATTTACTTTCAGACAAATCTGAATTAATATATGATACCGATGCTATTAAGAAAGCAATTTTAGAGTATCAAGTTAATGCAGGGATTACGATTACTGGTAATTTAAATAATAGAAAAAGTTATAGCTTACATTTTATTAATTTATAGATCTAAACTATATCTAATATTAATAAGAATTAATGAATTTCCATCAATTTAAGGATCAATGAACGAAGAGACTAAAGATTCAATGAAAATTCCGAGGTGTGGACGTCCTGATAAGGTCTCTCATTCTTCTTTACATCACCGCACACGACGATACAATACCTTTGAAGGATTCGTATGGAAACATCTCAATATCACCTACAAGATTACCGAATACACACGTAAAGTATCCCACACACATATAGACGAAGCAGCTGCTAAAGCTTTAAATGTTAGTCAGATATTTATCATCTAGAAATATGATTTTAAACATATCTTATAAAATACAAATTTAATATAAAGAAATGTTATTATGTTTTCAGGTTATTTATAATCAAAGTTTTTTATTATCAAATATTAACAATTACATTTTAAATCCAAAACAGTTTTGGGGTGAAGTTACTCAATTAAACTTTAGACAAGTGTCTCCGTATTCTAAAGCAGATATTGACATCAAATTCGTCGTGGTTAATATAACATCCGATAGTTAATTATATATAACATCATAATAAGTTTGAACTTATGTTATTAACAAACTGTACTATCAATTTAATTTTTTATATTATTATAGAAATTAATTTAATAATATACATATCATCAGGGTGACCATGGTGATGGATTACATTTTGATGGTAAAGGGGGAATAATAGGACATGCATTTCCACCTGAATATGGATTAGCTCATTTCGATGATGCCGAATCGTGGGTAATTGGAGAATGTGATAACGAATCAATCAATATTTTACAAGTTTGTATTAGCATAGTAATCATACATTAAACAATAAATAGATACACACATATATATGTATATATATATATATATATATATATATATATATATATATATATATATATATATATATATATATATATATTATAGTTATATATATTTATATTAAAACTCACCATAAAAGGTTATGACTCATGAATTCGGACATTCATTGGGATTGGCCCACTCTTTTAACAGAAGTAATGTAATGTTTCCGTCTTATAAAGGATACGAGCCCAACTTTGCTCTAAGCGGTGATGATATTAAAGGAATTCAATCATTATACGGTTAGGCAATAATACATATCACCTATAATAATACTAAACATATCGGCATATAATAATATAATAATAATATACTAATAATATAATCATATAATAATATACTAATTATTATCATATAATAATATAATAATATTATAATAAATATTGGCATATAATAATAGTAAAATACATATCTATATATAAATTGACATTAAATAGATTACATTTTGTAATACAATATTATAAATATAAAATTAAAATGTTTAATTATTTTAAAAATTCATATTTACAAATATTATTTTTAATTCACAAATTACCAATAATGATAGGATCAAAGAGTGGATATAGTTCCACGAAAACACCCACAGATCCAACAACTGCATTGTATACTACAACGACAACTGAGGAAATCACGACAATTAAAAAGTTCAGTACTGAGAGATCAACAACAACAACTGACAATATTCAGACAACTACCAAAGATGATGGTATTTCTGCAATCTGCAAAAATACTGAATTTGATGCAGTTGTTTTTGATAATGGATATATTAAAGCATTCAAAGGTAAATCGATAATAGTTTAGGACATATTATATCATTCTTATTATTATTATTAATATTATTAATATTATAAATAAACAACATTTAATGTGTAATAATTACTATTAAATAACACAAATTAAAACCTACAGGTTTTAATTATTATAACATCAATACTCGAAAAAATCGAAAACTTGCTCATTCTATAAGATCAACTTTTCTCGGAGCCCCGTCGCATATAGAAGCAGCATTGACAATTCACTATCGAGTTATTTTGTTTAAGGTATATTCTATTTAACTTTCTGAGTGATAATCTCTGGTAATAACAATGTCTTGTTTATTTTAATAAGCGATAATTATTTTTGAATATTCATAATAATAATTCATTATTACTTCAATAGAACAAATATTGAAATTGTAAACTATTAAAATATAATTTTATAAAATATTAATATAATTACATATTAATATGTATAAACTTATTTTACTATAACTATATGCCAATATTCAAAACAACAGAAAGGTCTAGTCTACTCATATGTTGATCATTTTTATGATTATACATTAGAAAGCGGATTCCCAAAACAAGCTAGTGAAATGTTCCCCGGAATCCCAGATTATATCGATGCCGCTTTCGAGAAACAAGGCAAGGTCTACTTTCTCAGTAGAGGATCCTACTACAGCGGAATATTCAAACTAACCGGTTCTATGCCCGTGAGTCCCACTGCTGCTCCGATCATCGGTTTACCCGCTAGAATCGACGGAGCCTATTCAGTTGATTTAGTTTATGCGTTTTTCTTCTCCGGCGATAATTTCTATAGGATCGATGACGACAGCGATAAGGTTAATTAAACTATTTACTATAGAACTATTCTATTTTTGTATTGTTTCATTGTATAAAGATATCCTTCAAAATATAGAAATCGAATATTTATAATGAAATTAAATTTAATATTTAAATATAATCAATTTACAGATCTCAGAACAAGGGAAAATCTCTCAATATTTTTTAAATTGTTAAAAAATCAAATGAAAATACCTTGAAAACATATACACTTATTTTATACATTATGAAATGACGATGATATTCTATATCAATAAATATTTATGTTATGCATATATATTATTAATTTATATATGGAAAATGATAAACGATATTATTAAAATTTATAATAATATGAAATAATGAAAATATATAATCCACCTATGTAATAATATATAATAAGTTATAATAATTATCATTATAACGATTAGTTATAGGCATATCGGCTTATATTCACTTGTATTCATAATATACATCACCTCAGATAAGTTACATAATAATGACTATATTGTGTTTCTTATAAGACTTAAATTATACTCTATTAACCTATGTCAGATATCAGAATACACCACCTCTCTATACTACACTCTAGCTCTTCACTTTCCTTAAAGTTCTCCTGTTCTCTATTATATTTAGTTTACCTTTCATTAATTTATATACAGACTACTCATGATCCTTCCTTCTATAAATATCATCATTTCAATAATTCGACAATTTTCTTCTATCTTTTCAAACTCTCCCATTCTATATTAATATTTTATCTTCTCTTTCAAACTATCATTTCCGAAACAACTTCCTTCTGATCTTCTATACTTTCTTCTTCGCCTCTAACAAATAGTCACTTTACGTAATCATTCAGATTCTACCTAATTTACTATCCACGGATACTTTATCTACCCTACCAAATATTAAGTATAAATGATATTAACCAGTTCACGCATGCGTGTAAAAATTTCCATAATTGTAAATATAATTTGTTCTTTCATTATGTTCATAATATCCTCAGTAGTCGGATGATCAATATGTTAATCCTTTCACTATGTTCATTGCCGGATTATAAGGACTGGTTAAATTATTGACTATATCAAATAGGTAACACATTTTCCGAACTACATCCTCTTGAAATTTACTTAATTTTTCATAACAAATAATAAAAGTCATAGTTACAAATAAATCTAATCTAATACGTTATTTATAAACAGTACAATTGACTTATTTACACATAGTATTCCAAACTAATTGCATAACGTAATACATTTAAATATGATATATCTAAATTAGTTAATTAATACAAATTATTATTTAAGCAATGACAAAGTATTTTTAATTGTGAACTAATAAAATATTAAATTTACAATAATAATATGCAAAATAAAAAATCAGATTCAAATAATAATATTTATTTATTACTCAAGATAATATTTAGATAACCATTTATTCATATTAATGGAATTAATATGTATAATAATAATATGCATCATTAATATATTTATTAATTGAGTTATTTATATCAATTATATATAAAGAAATTATTGAAAAGCTAATAAATATATAATTAACATTAAATTAATTGGAATTCTTAAAATAATTTCAAAATTTGTTATGAATAATTTAATTGTAACAATATAATACCATACATATATTTATCTTAAATAATAAATTAGTTATGAATGTGTTATCTCATTAATATAATGTGAATGTATTATAATTTAAAATGTTTATATAAATAAATATTTATATATAATAATAATGATAATAATTAGATAATTTCATTATAAAGTATAAATATTTATATATAATAATAGTAATTATAATAATTAGATCATTTCATTATAATGTAAGAATATTTAGTAGCTATTAGATTGTAGAAGTATGGGATTATGAATACATATTTAATCAAATGTGCTATGTAAAGAGCTATTGATTTATTCTCATTATTTATATCATTGGAGAAATAATTAACGTTAATGTCTTGTATATCAAATACTTGTTCACTAATATTATCAATATTTAGTTTATTAATAAATTCTATATGATCTACTTTATATTCCATTGAAATCTTGTGATTAAATATTAAGAATGCAGCTAATATTAGTAAAATTAATTTATATATAATTTTAACTTAGTGACAACAAAACAATATCTTGATATTGGCAATTATGTAAGTTGCTTAATAAGTCTAAATATATATATAAATAATACATTATTGAATTAAAATTAGAACAATATCAATATATATATATTATAAACTCTATTTAAATTTAAATTATATTTCTGAATATTATGACAAATATTAAAAACATTGAACTTCTTTTTAAATTAGATAATTACTTCAATCTATCAATAAATTTATATTATACAAAATATATATTATATCGCATATGATATTTAAAAATAGATATAATTGATATGTTAATTTCATACGTTATTATTTTTATTAAAAGGTGCATTTTGTTAATATGGATCCAGTTCTCTTCTGTGGATAGAAATGTATGTTAATATATGTATATTTTTTAGCTTTAACAATTTATACTAATAGTTATTATAGATTCCATAAATCAAATAGATTAATGAAATCATTTAATTATTTTATATTTTAAGTGTTATCTTACTATGTTATACAAACTCTACCATAATTACTTGACTTTACTAAAATTACACATAGACTTTATATAAAATAGTTGTTATCAATTAATTATGATAATTTGCAGTATTGTTTGCAAAATCTAAATTAATCGTATCCAAGAAAATTAAAATGTAATCACAATTATATGCACAAGTATCAACATACTAATATATATATATATATATATATATATATATATATAATAATTTGGTTTTCATGATTATTATTTATTTGATATCGTAGTAATAATTCGGAGTAATATTGGAAACATGATAAATAAGAATAAAAAATAATAGGGTACGAATAAATATATATTTATATATCATATGTGTTTAGTTTACCATGCCAATTACATAAAATGTTCAAAGTATATAGAAATAAATACATAAACGTATGTACGATTAACAATAATAACATTAAAATAATATATGTCATACAATATATATATATATATATATATATATATATATATATATATTTATATTTATATTTATATATTTATATATTTATATATTTATATATTAACATATACTTATTTAAATATTTAAATAATACTTATTTTATCAAAGATTATTTAATTATATTAGTCGTATTTTCCGTAGATAGCTTTGTCGGAAAAATATGATTTGATCCTGAATGAAAATAAAATTGAATTATAATTAAAAACACATTGAACCGTTAGCATTTCTGTATAACCGCTTCATTTTAAATTATAAATATTTATATGTAAATTATTTTTAACCAAGGAATTAAATTGTAAAATATGTCAATATATCAACACTTAATGGATATATTTACCCAATTAATTTTAATTATAATTCAAAGTTTTAATTCTATGCATTATTTGAAATTAAAAGATTAATCAGAAAAATGTAACAAATAATATACACAGATGAGGAGTAATACGAAAAGTTATCTTTTTTCATTGTTAATTTCTTTTTTAACCGTATAATGATTGAATTCCTCTAACATCATCTTTGCTCAAAGCGAAGTTAGTCTCATATCCTTTATAATACGGAAACATTACGCTTCTTTTATCAAAAGAATGGGCTAATCCCAGTGAATGTCCGAATTCATGAGTCATAACCTTTTATGATGAATTTTATTAATAAACTAATTAAAATAAACTATAGTTTATTTATATATATATATATATATATATATATATATTTATTTATTTATTTTTAAATGAATTATTACTATGCTAACTAATACAAACTTGTAATATATTGATTGATGCCTTAGTACATGCTCCAATTACCCACGATTCAGCATCATCGAAATAAGCGAATCCATTTTCCGGTGGAAATGCATGTGCTCTTACTCCCCATTTTCCATCGAAAGGATATTTATCACCATGGTTACCCTGATGATATGTATATTATAAACTATAAGAAACTGAATACTATTATTATCAATTCAAATTATAGTTTGTAAATAACACATGTATAAGCTTTAATACATTATATTCAAATACATATCATCGTATATATTAACCGTGACAAATTTGATATTAATATCTGCTTTAGAATCCGGAGACACTTGTTTAAAGTTTAATTTAGTTACATAACCCCAAAACTGTTTTGGATTTTAAATTAAAATTATTAATTTTGTATAATATATAATTTATAGTTACAAATATTTAAAAAACTATATATCTTAAAAAACCACTACGATTATAAATAATTAACCATAATTCATTTTCTATATACTAAATGTGAATTTTATATTAAAAGTAAAAAAGCGTATTTGCATGTGCTTATTTGCAATGCTTTAGCAGTAGCTTCGTCTATATGTGCGTGGGATACGTTATGTATGTATTTGATAATCTTGTAGGTGATATTGAGATGTTTCCATACGAGTCCTTTGAAGGTATTGTATCGTCGTATGCGGTGATATAAAGAAGAATGAGAGACGTTATCAGGACGACTACACCTTTAATTTTCATTGAAGCTTCAATCTTTTCATTCATTGATCCTTAAATTGATGGAAATTCATTAATTATTATTAATATTAGATATAGTTTACATTTATAAATTAATATTATGTAAGCTATAATATATTATTTAAAGTACCAGTAATTTTAATCCCGGTTATAATGCATGCACTCTGAAATTGTATTCGTAAAGGCATCTGTATCATCTATTAATTCAGATTTGTCTGAATATCCAAACTTTCTTGAGAAAGCCTGGTAAAAATAATAAATTAATCATACTATATATATTTGTTCTTGTGATAGTTAAACTTATATATTTGTAATTTAAAAATATACAATTATTGATTAACTACGTAATCTAAAGATTTAGTTGGGGATGCATACACAACTGTAAAGCAGATACATATTGATAGAACCACCAACGCATATACGATACGCTATGCTCTACGTACTAATCTTAATTTTAAACTTAAATAGTAGCGATAATTCAAGGTTCGTATTTATCCTATTTTATAATTTCATTTATTAATAAATCCTTTTCCTTTATAATTCTGATTAAAATAAATAAGTGCAGTCATTTTATTTATCTTCTCATATTTTAAATCAACAACATAATAATTATTATCTAACATTTTACATTTATTTGTATCCATAAAAACACCGCCTAAAATAATCAAGTTCGTAATAATAATTAAGTTCATCCTAAATATAATATATAAAACTTTTGGTATAATAAAAATATTAAAAATTAAATGATTTAGTGAAATGTTAATTATGAACGATGACACAAATGCAAGTAATTAATTAGTATTGATATTATTATATCTTGATTTAAAATTTAAAAAAAGAAAATTCTCATAGTAACTATTTATATCTAAACTATAAATAATGCCAATAAAAATAAATTAAATGTGCATTAATATATTGAAAATTAAATTAATTAATATTACAATTTGAAATTTAGCTTTATATAATAATATAATTAATATTAACACCGTATTAACTAATATCTGTAAATTGCGTATTACATTGTAATACTTTATAAAACATATCAATTTAAATAGAAAAATAATGATATATTATAGATATATTATAGATTATAGATATATTTATTAAAATAATTTGAAAATTATAATTTAAATTAATTAATGAATTAATATATAATTAAATTAATTATTACTCACATAATATACAAATCAATTAATAAATATAAAATATTAATGGTATGCAATGTGCAATGCACATTGTGCATACTATATCAATTATTATCTATAATCATCGCAGTTATGACGAAGTTAAGATATGTCAACATATAACGTTTATTATTGTATTGTATATGGTAAATAAAATTTGAAAATATTGATAAATCCTTATTCATTTTTGTATTTATGTTATATATATATATATATATATATATATATATATATAATTTTCGTGTTTGTCTTAATATATTTGATTACAAAGTCTTTTATATTATAAATCAACTAAGAATGAAACTATGAATAAAATATAAAAGAAAATTCATATTTAATTATAATTTCTTTCAATTTCATTTATGTAAATATTATACAACAATAAGGGAGTATTTTAGTTTTATCGATATTTAGTTTCCATTTATTTAGTATTATTTAGAGTTATGATTTGAGTATTTAAAAAATGTAAATGATATTTCATGAATAATTTAATTATCTATAACTCATATTAAAACGATATGGTATATTTATATTATTAAATTTACACAGGATCTAAAATAATATAATATTGGAATATACATATATTTCAATATCTATAGATTTAATTTCTATATATCGATGTTTAGATATTATACATATATACAAAATATTCCAATATGTATTAATATAAATAAGTTTAATTTAATTATAGCATAAATACTAAAAAATTCAAATATTTTGTTATTTAAATATCTTTGATTGGAAATAAAATATAAAATTAACTGATTCCCTGTTGTTTACGAAAAATTATATAAGTCATATTTAACACAATAATTTTAAGAGAATATTGATAATACAATTAATAACTCTTTTTTAAAGATTTAATAATCATATGATATTAATATAATATATATTATTATATAAAGGCTAATTAGTATTAAAGTCACATATATATTCGAGCATATATGAGTTATTGAAATAACTATAATGAAATAATAGAAAATGATCATGATTCTAGATAAGAACATATTACTTAATATATAAAATTATTTTATATTTTCGTGTGTAATTTATATATGGTTAAATATCTAAACTATTTTCTTTATATAAATAATAATTAATAATAATAATTAATATTAACTTTTGTATTATGCATTAAAATAAAGATATATCTATAAACGTAAGACTACTAAATATTTATTTAATTTGTAAATATAAAACAGTTATATTTAAATGTTTATACATTATACATAGTTGTGATGTAATACCCAATAGCCTATTATTAATTATAACTGGTATAATAATCATATAATATATATGAGTTAAAACTTATAAATTATTGATCACTTGCATTTGTGATATTAAATATTTAGGATAAAAATAAATATAAATGCGTACTACACTAGACATGTTGATAGATTTAGATGTAAAGGTCTAATAAAAAGAGCTTAAGTTGTTTATTACAATTACAATTATAAATATAGAACATTATTTAAAAATAAATCAAATTCAATTAAGCCAATCAGGTAAATGCAATTACAAAATAGGCTATAAAAGAAATAGGATTGAATTTAATCGTCACTACTAGTCAAGTTACAGTTCAGCTTTATAGGTAGTATAAGGATATCATGAATTCTTTATTGATATTATCAGCCCTCGTCTGCTTGACAGGTGTATATTCAGCTCCAACTAAATCTGTAGATCATGTGGTTGGTAAATGTGTTTACTTAATATTTTATATATAATTACATTTTATTGTAAAATACATTTACTTTAATATAATTAATTGTTTAATATAATTAATTTATTATTTTTATCAGGATTTCCTTAGAAAGTTTGGGTATTTACTTTCAGACAAATCTGAATTAATATATGACACCGATGCTATTAAGAAAGCAATTTCAGAGTATCAAGTTAATGCAGGGATTACAATTACTGGTAATTTAAATAATAGAAAAAGTTATAGCTTACATTTTATTAATTTATAGATCTAAACTATATCTAATATTAATAAGAATTAATGAATTCCCATCAAAGGATCAATGAACGAAGAGACTGAAGATTCAATGAAAATTCCGAGGTGTGGACGTCCTGATAAGATCTCTCATTCTTCTTTACATCACCGCACACGACGATACAATACCTTTGAAGGATTCGTATGGAAACATCTCAATATCACCTACAAGATTACCGAATACACACGTAAAGTATCCCACACACATATAGACGAAGCAGCTGCTAAAGCTTTAAATGTTAGTCAGATATTTATCATCTAGAAATATGATTTTAAACATATCTTATAAAATACAAATTTAATATGAAGAATTGTTATTATGTTTTCAGGTTATTTATAATCAAAGTTTTTTATTATCAAATATTAACAATTACATTTTAAATCCAAAACAGTTTTGGGGTGAAGTTACTCAATTAAACTTTAGACGAGTGTCTCCGTATTCTAAAGCAGATATTGACATCAAATTCGTCGTGGTTAATATAACATCCGATAGTTAATTATATATAACATCATAATAAGTTTGAACTTATGTTTTTAACAAACTGTACTATCAATTTAATTTTTTATATTATTATAGAAATTTATTTAATAATATACATATCATCAGGGTGACCATGGTGATGGATTACCTTTTGATGGTAAAGGGGGAATAATAGGACATGCATTTCCACCTGAATATGGATTAGCTCATTTCGATGATGCCGAAGCGTGGGTAATTGGAGAATGTGATGACGCATCAATCAATATTTTACAAGTTTGTATTAGAATAGTAATCATACATTAAAAAATAAATAGATACACACATATATATGTATATATATATATATATATATATATATATATATATTATAGTTATATATATTTATATTAAAACTCACCATAAAAGGTTATGACTCATGAATTCGGACATTCATTGGGATTGGCCCACTCTTTTAACAGAAGTAATGTAATGTTTCCGTCTTATAAAGGATACGAGCCCAACTTTGCTCTAAGCGGTGATGATATTAAAGGAATTCAATCATTATACGGTTAGGCAATAATACATATCACCTATAATAATACTAAACATATCGGCATATAATAATATAATAATAATATACTAATAGTATAATCATATAATAATATACTAATTATTATCATATAATAATATAATAATATTATAATAAATATTGGCATATAATAATAGTAAAATACAGATCTATATATAAATTGACATTAAATAGATTACATTTTGTAATAAAATATTATAAATATAAAATTAAAATGTTTAATTATTTTAAAAATTCATATTTACAAATATTATTTTTAATTCACAAATTACCAATATTGATAGGATCAAAGAGTGGATATAGTTCCACGAAAACACCCACAGATCCAACAACTACATTGTATACTAAAACGACAACTGAGGAAATCACGACAATTAAAAAGTTCAGTACTGAGAGATCAACAACAACAACTGACAATATTCAGACAACTACCAAAGATGATGGTATTTCTGCAATCTGCAAAAATACTGAATTTGATGCAGTTGTTTTTGATAATGGATATATTAAAGCATTCAAAGGTAAATCGATAATAGTTTAGGACATATTATATCATTCTTACTATTATTATTATTAATATTATTAATATTATAAATAAACAACATTTAATGTGTATAAATTACTATTAAGTAACACAAATTAAAACCTACAGGTTTTAATTATTATAACATCAATACTCGAAAACATCGAAAACTTGCTCATTCTATAAGATCAACTTTTCTCGGAGCCCCGTCGCATATAGAAGCAGCATTGACAATTCACTATCGAGTTATTTTGTTTAAGGTATATTCTATTTAACTTTCTGAGTGATAATCTCTGGTAATAACAATGTCTTGTTTATTTTAATAAGCGATACTTATTTTTGAATATTCATAATAATAATTCATTATTACTTCAATAGAACAAATATTGAAATTGTAAACTATTAAAATATAATTTTATAAAATATTAATATAATTACATATTAATACGTATAAACTTATTTTACTATAACCATATGCCAATATTCAAAACAACAGAAAGGTCTAGTCTACTCATATGTTGATCATTTTTATGATTATACATTAGAAAGCGGATTCCCAAAACAAGCTAGTGAAATGTTCCCCGGAATCCCAGATTATATCGATGCCGCTTTCGAGAAACAAGGCAAGGTCTACTTTCTCAGTAGAGGATCCTACTACAGCGGAATATTCAAACTAACCGGTTCTATGCCCGTGAGTCCCACTTCTGCTCCGATCATCGGTTTACCCGCTAGAATCGACGGAGCGTATTCAGTTGATTTAGTTTATGCGTTTTTCTTCTCCGGCGATAATTTCTATAGGATCGATGACGATAGCGATAAGGTTAATTAAACTATTTACTATAGAACTATTCTGTTTTTGTATTGTTTCATTGTATAAAGATATCCTTCAAAATATAGAAATCTAATATTTATAATGAAATTAAATTCAATATTTTATTATAATCAATTTACAGATCTCAGAACAAGGGAAAATCTCTCAATATTTTTTAGATTGTTAAAAAATCAAATGAAAATACCTTGAAAACATATACACTTATTTTATACATTATGAAATGACGATGATATTCTATATCAATAAATATTTATTTTATGCATATATATTATTAATTTAAAAACGATATTATTAAAATTTATAATAATATGAAATAATGAAAATATATAATCCACCTATGTAATAATATATAATAAGTTATAATAATTATCATTATAACGATTAGTTATATGCATATCGGCTTCTATTCACTTGTATTCATACTACACATCACCTCAGATAAGTTATATAATAATGACTATACTGTATTTCTTAAATTATACTCTATTAACCTATGTCAGATATCAGAATACACCACCTCTCTATACTACACTCTAGCTCTTCACTTTCCTTAAAGTTCTCCTGTTCTCTATTATATTTAGTTTACCTTTCATTAATTTATATACAGACTACTCATGATCCTTCCTTCTATAAATATCATCATTTCAATAATTCGACAATTTTCTTCTATCTTTTCAAACTCTCCCCTTCTATATTAATATTTTATCTTCTCCTTCAAACTATCATTTCCGAAACAAATTCCTTCTGATCTTATATACTTTCTTCTTCGCCTCTAACAAACAGTCACTTTACGTAATCATTCAGATTCTACCTAATTTACTATCCACGGATACTTTATCTACCCTACCAAATATTAAGTATAAATGATATTAACCAGTTCACGCATGCGTGTAAAAATTTCCATAATTGTAAACACAATTTGTTCTTTCATTATGTTCATAATATCCTCAGTAGTCGGATGATCAATATGTTAATCCTTTCACTATGTTCATTGCCGGATTATAATGACTGGTTAAATTATTGACTATGTCAAATAGGTAACACATTTTCCGAACTACCTCCTCTTGAAATTTACTTAATTTTTCAGAACAAATAATAAAAGTCATAGTTACAAATAAATCTAATCTAATACGTTATTTATAAACAGTACAATTGACTTATTTACACATAGTATTCCAAACTAATTGCATAACGTAATACATTTAAATATGATATATCTAAATTAGTTAATTAATACAAATTATTATTTAAGCAATGACAAAGTATTTTTAATTGTGAACAAATAAAATATTAAATTTACAATAATAATATGCAAAATAAAAAATCAGATTCAAATAATAATATTTATTTATTACTCAAGATAATATTTAGATAACCATTTATTCATGTTAATGGAATTAATATAATATAATAATAATATGCATCATTAATATATTTATTAATTGAGTTATTTATATCAATTATATATAAAGAAATTATTGAAAAGCTAATAAATTAATAATTAACATTAAATTAATTGGAATTCTTAAAATAATTTCAAAATTTGTTATGAATAATTTAATTGTAACAATATATGCCATACATATACTTATCTTAAATAATAAATTAGTTATGAATGTGTTATCTCATTAATATAATGTGAATGTATTATAATTTAAAATGTTTATATTAATAAATATTTATATATAATAATAATGATAATAATTAGATAATTTCATTATAAAGTATAAATATTTATATATAATAATAGTAATTATAATAATTAGATAATTTCATTATAATGTATGAATATTTAGTAGCTATTAGATTGTAGAAGTATGGGATTATGAATACATATTTAATCAAATGTGCTATGTAAATAGCTATTGATTTATTCTCATTATTTATATCATTGGAGAAATAATTAACGTTAATGTCTTGTATATCAAATACTTGTTCACTAATATTATCAATATTTAGTTTATTAATAAATTCTATATGATCTACTTTATATTCCATTGAAATCTTGTGATTAAATATTAAGAATGCAGCTAATATTAGTAAAATTAATTTATATATAATTTTAACTTAGTGACAACAAAACAATATATTGATATTGGCAATTATGTAAGTTGCTTAATAAGTCTAAATATATATATAAATAATACATTATTGAATTAAAATTAGAACAATATCAATATATATATTATAAACTCTATTTAAATTTAAATTATATTTCTGAATATTATGACAAATATTAAAAACATTGAACTTCTTTTTAAATTAGATAATTACTTCAATCTATCAATAAATTTATATTATACAAAATATATATTATATCGCATATGATATTTAAAAATAGATATAATTGATATGTTAATTTCATACGTTATTATTTTTATTAAAAGGTGCATTTTGTTAATATGGATCCAGTTCTCTTCTGTGGATAGAAATGTATGTTAATATATGTATATTTTTTAGCTTTAACAATTTATACTAATAGTTATTATAGATTCCATAAATCAAATAGATTAATGAAATCATTTAATTATTTTATATTTTAAGTGTTATCTTACTATGTTATACAAACTCTACCATAATTACTTGACTTTACTAAAATTACACATAGACTTTATATAAAATAGTTGTTATCAATTAATTATGATAATTTGCAGTATTGTTTGCAAAATCTAAATTAATCGTACCTAAGAAAATAAAAATGTTATCACAATTATATGCACAAGTATCAACATACTAATACATATATATATATATATATATATATATATAATGATTTGGTTTTCATGATTATTATTTATTTGATATCGGAGTAATATTGGAAACATGATAAATAAAAATTAAAAATAATAGGGTACGAATAAATATATATTTATATATCATATGTGTTTAGTTTACCATGCCAATTACATAAAATGTTCAAAGTATATAGAAATAAATACATAAAGTATGTCACGATCAACAATAATAACATAAAAATAATAAATATATATATATATATATATATATATATATATATATATTTATTTTTAAATGAATTATTACTATGCTAACTAATACAAACTTGTAATATATTGATTGATGCCTTAGTTCATGCTCCAATTACCCACGATTCAGCATCATCGAAATGAGCGAATCCATTTTCCGGTGGAAATGCATGTGCTATTACTCCCCATTTTCCATCGAAAGGATATTTATCACCATGGTTACCCTGATGATATGTATATTATAAACTATAAGAAACTGAATACTATTATTATCAATTCAAATTATAGTTTGTAAATAACACATGTATAAGCTTTAATACATTATATTCAAATACATATCATCGTATATATTAACCGTGAAAAATTTGATATTAATATCTGCTTTAGAATCCGGAGACACTTGTTTAAAGTTTAATTTAGTTACATAACCCCAAAACTGTTTTGGATTTAAAATTAAAATTATTAATTTTGTATAATATATAATTTATAGTTACAAATATTTAAAAAACTATATATCTTAAAAAACCACTACGATTATAAATAATTAACCATAATTCATTTTCTATATACTAAATGTTAATTTTATATTAAAAGTAAAAAAGCGTATTTGCATGTGCTTATTTGCAATGCTTTAGCAGTATCTTCGTATATATGTGCGTGGGATACGTTATATATGTATTTGATAATCTTGTAGGTGATATTGAGATGTTTCCATACGAGTCCTTTAAAGGTATTGTATCGTCGTATGCGGTGATATAAAGAAGAATGAGAGACTTTAATTTTCATTGAAGCTTCAATCTTTTCATTCATTGATCCTTAAATTGATGGAAATTCATTAATTATTATTAATATTAGATATAGTTTACATTTATAAATTAATATTATGTAAGCTATAACATATTATTTAAAGTACCAGTAATTTTAATCCCGGTTATAATGCATGCACTCTGAAATTGTATTCGTAAAGGCATCTGTATCATCTATTAATTCAGATTTGTCTGAATATCCAAACTTTCTTGAGAAAGCCTGGTAAAAATAATAAATTAATCATACTATATCTATTTGTTCTTGTGATAGTTAAACTTATATATTTGTAATTTAAAAATTTACAATTATTGATTAACTACGTAATCTACAGCTTTAGTTGGGGATGCATATACAACTGTATAGCAGATACATATTGATAGAACCACCAACGCATATACGATACGCTATGCTCTACGTACTAATCTCAATTTTAAACTTAACTAGTAGCGATAATTCAAGTTTCGTATTTATCCTATTTTATAATTTCATTTATTAATAAATCCTTTTCCTTTATAATTCTGAATAAAATAAATAAGTGCAGTCATTTTATTTATCTTCTCATATTTTAAATCAACAAAATAATAATTATTATCTAACATTTTACATTTATTTGTATCCATAAAAACACCGCCTAAAATAATCAAGTTCGTAATAATAATTAAGTTCATACTAAATATAATATATAAAACTTTTGGTATAATAAAAATATTAAAAATTAAATGATTTAGTAAAATGTTAATTATGAACGATGACACAAATGCAAGTAATTAATTAGTATTGACATTATTATATCTTGATTTAAAATTAAAAAAAAGAAAATTCTCATAGTAACTATTTATATCTAAACTATAAATAATGCCAATAAAAATAAATTAAATGTGCAATAATATATTAAAAATTAAATTAATTAATATTACAATTTGAAAGTTAGCTTTATATAATAATATAATTAATATTAACACCGTATTAACTAATATCTATAAATTGCGTATTACATTGTAATAATTTATAACACACATCAATTTAAATAGAAAAATAATGATATATTATAGATATATTATAGATTATAGATATATTTATTAAAATAATTTGGAAATTATAATTTAAATTAATTAATGAATTAATATATAATTAAATTAATTATTACTCACATAATATACAAATCAATTAATAAATATAAAATATTAACGTTATGCAATGTGCAATGCACATTGTGCATACTATATCAATTATTATCTATAATCATCGCAGTTATGACGAAGTTAAGATATGTCAACATATAACGTTTATTATTGTATTGTATATGGTAAATAAAATTTGAAAATATTGATAAATCCTTATTCATTTTTGTATTTATGTTATATATATATATATATATATATATATATATATATATATATATATATTATTTTCGTGTTTGTCTTAATATATTTGATTACAAAGTCTTTTATATTATAAATCAACTAAGAATGAAACTATGAATAAAATATAAAAGAAAATTCATATTTAATTATAATTTCTTTCAATTTCATTTATGTAAACATTATACAACAATAAGGAAGTATTTTAGTTTTATCGATATTTAGTTTCCATTTATTTAGTATTATTTAGAGTTATGATTTGAGTATTTAAAAAATGTAAATGATATTTCATGAATAATTTAATTATCTATAACTCATATTAAAACGATATGGTATATTTATATTATTAAATTTACACAGGATCTAAAATAATATATTATTGGAATATACATATATTTCAATATCTATAGATTTAATTATCTATATATCGATGTTTAGATATTATACATATATACAAAATATTCCAATATGTGTTCATATAAATAAGTTTAATTTAATTATAGCATATATACTAGAAAATTCAAATATTTTGTTATTTAAATATCTTTGATTGGAAATATAATATAAAATTAACTGAATTCCTGTTGTTTACGAAAAATTATATAAGTCATATTTAACACAATAATTTTAAGAGAATATTGATAATACAATTAAATAATAACTATTTTTTAAAGATTTAATAATCATATGATATTAATATAATATATATTATTATATAAAGGCTAATTAGTATTAAAGTCACATATATATTCGAGCATATATGAGTTATTGAAATAACTATAATGAAATAATAGAAAATGATCATGATTCTAGATAAGTACATATTACTTAATATATAATATAATTTAATTTAATATATAAAATTATTGTATATTTTCGTGTGTAATTTATATATGGTTAAATATCTAAACTATTTTCATTTATATAAATAATAATTAATAATAATAATTAATATTAACTTTTGTATTATGCATTAAAATAAAGATATATCTATAAACGTAAGACTACCAAATATTTATTTAATTTGTAAATATAAAACAGTTCTATTTAAATGTATATACATTATACATAGTTGTGATGTAATACCCAATAGCCAGTTATTAATTATAACTGGTATAATAATCATATAATATATATAAGTTAAAACTTATAAATTATTGATCACTTGCATTTGTGATATTAAATATTTAGGATAAAAATAAATATAAACGCGTACTACACTAGACATGTTGATAGATTTAGATGTAAAGGTCTAATAAAAAGAGCTTAAGTTGTTTATTACTATTACAATTATAAATATAGAACATTGTTTAAAAATAAATCAAATTCAATTAAGCCAATCAGGTAAATGCAATTACAAAATAGGCTATAAAAGAAATAGGATTGAATTTAATCGTCACTACTAGTCAAGTTACGGTTCAGCTTTATAGGTAGTATAAGAATATCATGAATTATTTATTGATATTATCAGCCCTCGTCTGCTTGACAGGTGTATATTCAGCTCCAACTAAATCTGTAGATCATGTGGTTGGTAAATGTGTTTACTTAATATTTTATATATAATTACATTTTATTGTAAAATACATTTACTTTAATATAATTAATTGTTTAATATAATTAATTTATTATTTTTATCAGGATTTCCTTAGAAAGTTTGGATATTTACTTTCAGACAAATCTGAATTAATATATGATACCGATGCTATTAAGAAAGCAATTTTAGAGTATCAAGTTAATGCAGGGATTACAATTACTGGTAATTTAAATAATATAAAAAGTTATAGCATACATTTTATTAATTTATAGATCTAAACTATATCTAATATTAATAAGAATTAATGAATTTCCATCAATTTAAGGATCAATGAACGAAGAGACTAAAGATTCAATGAAAATTCCGAGGTGTGGACGTCCTGATAAGGTCTCTCATTCTTCTTTACATCACCGCACACGACGATACAATACCTTTGAAGGATTCGTATGGAAACATCTCAATATCACCTACAAGATTACCGAATACACACGTAAAGTATCCCACACACATATAGACGAAGCAGCTGCTAAAGCTTTAAATGTTAGTCAGATATTTATCATCTAGAAATATGATTTTAAACATATCTTATAAAATACAAATTTAATATAAAGAAATGTTATTATGTTTTCAGGTTATTTATAATCAAAGTTTTTTATTATCAAATATTAACAATTACATTTTAAATCCAAAACAGTTTTGGGGTGAAGTTACTCAATTAAACTTTAGACAAGTGTCTCCGTATTCTAAAGCAGATATTGACATCAAATTCGTCGTGGTTAATATAACGTCCGATAGTTAATTATATACAACATCATAATAAGTTTGAACTTATGTTATTAACAAACTGTACTATCAATTTAATTTTTTATATTATTATAGAAATTTATTTAATAATATACATATCATCAGGGTGACCATGGTGATGGATTACCTTTTGATGGTAAAGGGGGAATAATAGGACATGCATTTCCACCTGAATATGGATTAGCTCATTTCGATGATGCCGAATCGTGGGTAATTGGAGAATGTGATCACGCATCAATCAATATTTTACAAGTTTGTATTAGCATAGTAATCATACATTAAAAAATAAATAGATACACACATATATATGTATATATATATATATATATATATATATATATATATATTATAGTTATATATATTTATATTAAAACTCACCATAAAAGGTTATGACTCATGAATTCGGACATTCATTGGGATTGGCCCACTCTTTTAACAGAAGTAATGTAATGTTTCCGTCTTATAAAGGATACGAGCCCAACTTTGCTCTAAGCGGTGATGATATTAAAGGAATTCAATCATTATACGGTTAGGCAATAATACATATCACCTATAATAATACTAAACATATCGGCATATAATAATATAATAATAATATACTAATAATATAATCATATAATAATATACTAATTATTATCATATAATAATATAATAATATTATAATAAATATTGGCATATAATAATAGTAAAATACATATCTATATATAAATTGACATTAAATAGATTACATTTTGTAATAAAATATTATAAATATAAAATTAAAATGTTTAATTATTTTAAAAATTCATATTTACAAATATTATTTTTAATTCACAAATTACCAATATTGATAGGATCAAAGAGTGGATATAGTTCCACGAAAACACCCACAGATCCAACAACTACATTGTATACTACAACGACAACTGAGGAAATCACGACAATTAAAAAGTTCAGTACTGAGAGATCAACAACAACAACTGACAATATTCAGACAACTACCAAAGATGATGGTATTTCTGCAATCTGCAAAAATACTGAATTTGATGCAGTTGTTTTTGATAATGGATATATTAAAGCATTCAAAGGTAAATCGACAATAGTTTAGGACATATTATATCATTCTTATTATTATTATTAATATTATAAATAAACAATATTTAATGTGTAATAATTACTATTAAATAACACAAATTAAAACCTACAGGTTTTAGTTATTATAACATCAATACTCGAAAAAATCGAAAACTTGCTCATTCTATAAGATCAACTTTTCTCGGAGCCCCGTCGCATATAGAAGCAGCATTGACAATTCACTATCGAGTTATTTTGTTTAAGGTATATTCTATTTAACTTTCTGAGTGATAATCTCTGGTAATAACAATGTCTTGTTTATTTTAATAAGCGATAATTATTTATGAATATTCATAATAATAATTCATTATTACTTCAATAGAACAAATATTGAAATTGTAAACTATTAAAATATAATTTTATAAAATATTAATAAAATTACATATTAATACGTATAAACTTATTTTACTATAACCATATGCCAATATTCAAAACAACAGAAAGGTCTAGTCTACTCATATGTTGATCATTTTTATGATTATACATTAGAAAGCGGATTCCCAAAACAAGCTAGTGAAATGTTCCCCGGAATCCCAGATTATATCGATGCCGCTTTCGAGAAACAAGGCAAGGTCTACTTTCTCAGTAGAGGATCCTACTACAGCGGAATATTCAAACTAACCGGTTCTATGCCCGTGAGTCCCACTGCTGCTCCAATCATCGGTTTACCCGCTAGAATCGACGGAGCGTATTCAGTTGATTTAGTTTATGCGTTTTTCTTCTCCGGCGATAATTTCTATAGGATCGATGACGATAGCGATAAGGTTAATTAAATTATTTACTATAGAACTATTCTGTTTTTGTATTGTTTCATTGTATAAAGATATACTTCAAAATATAGAAATCGAATATTTATAATGAAATTAAATTCAATATTTTATTATAATCAATTTACAGATCTCAGAACAAGGGAAAATCTCTCAATATTTTTTAAATTGTTAAAAAATCAAATGAAAATACCTTGAAAACATATGAACTTATTTTATACATAATGAAATGACGATGATATTCTATATCAATAAATATTTATTTTATGCATATATATTATTAATTTATATATGGAAAATGATAAACGATATTATTAAAATTTATAATAATATGAAATAATGAAAATATATAATCCACCTATGTAATAATATATAATAAGTTATAATAATTATCATTATAACGATTAGTTATAGGCATATCGGCTTCTATTCACTTGTATTCATACTATACATCACCTCAGATAAGTTACATAATAATGACTATACTGTGTTTCTTATAAGACTTAAATTATTCTCTATTAACCTATGTCAGATATCAGAATACACCACCTCTCTATACTACACTCTAGCTCTTCACTTTCCTTACAGTTCTCCTGTTCTCTATTATATTTAGTTTACCTTTCATTAATTTATATACAGACTACTCATGATCCTTCCTTCTATAAATATCATCATTTCAATAATTCGACAATTTTCTTCTATCTTTTCAAACTCTCCCCTTCTATATTAATATTTTATCTTCTCCTTCAAACTATCATTTCCGAAACAACTTCCTTTTGATCTGCTATACTTTCTTCTTCGCCTCTAACAAATAGTCACTTTACGTAAGCATTCAGATTCTACCTAATTTACTATCCACGGATACTTTATCTACCCTACCAAATATTAAGTATAAATGCTATTAACCAGTTCACGCATGCGTGTAAAAATTTCCATAATTGTAAACACAATTTGTTCTTTCATTATGTTCATAATGTCCTCAGTAGTCGGATGATCAATATGTTAATCCTTTCACTATGTTCATTGCCGGATTATAAGGACTGGTTAAATTATTGACTATGTCAAATAGGTAACACATTTTCCGAACTACCTCCTCTTGAAATTTACTTAATTTTTCATAACAAATAATAAAAGTCATAGTTACAAATAAATCTAATCTAATACGTTATTTATAAACAGTACAATTGACTTATTTACACATAGTATTCCAAACTAATTGCATAACGTAATACATTTAAATATGATATATCTAAATTAGTTAATTAATACAAATTATTATTTAAGCAATGACAAAGTATTTTTAATTGTGAACAAATAAAATATTAAATTTACAATAATAATATGCAAAATAAAAAATCAGATTCAAATAATAATATTTATTTATTACTCAAGATAATATTTAGATAACCATTTATTCATATTAATGGAATTAATATGTATAATAATAATATGCATCATTAATATATTTATTAATTGAGTTATTTATATCAATTATATATAAAGAAATTATTGAAAAGCTAATAAATTAATAATTAACATTAAATTAATTGGAATTCTTAAAATAATTTCAAAATTTGTTATGAATAATTTAATTGTAACAATATATGCCATACATATACTTATCTTAAATAATAAATTAGTTATGAATGTGTTATCTCATTAATATAATGTGAATGTATTATAATTTAAAATGTTTATATAAATAAATATTTATATATAATAATAATGATAATAATTAGATAATTTCATTATAAAGTATAAATATTTATATATAATAATAGTAATTATAATAATTAGATCATTTCATTATAATGTTGAATATTTAGTAGCTATTAGATTGTAGAAGTATGGGATTATTAATACATATTTAATCAAATGTGCTATGTAAAGAGCTATTGATTTATTCTCATTATTTATATCATTGGAGAAATAATTAACGTTAATGTCTTGTATATCAAATACTTGTTCACTAATATTATCAATATTTAGTTTATTAATAAATTCTATATGATCTACTTTATATTCCATTGAAATCTTGTGATTAAATATTAAGAATGCAGCTAATATTTTAGTATATAATTTTAACTTAGTGACAACAAAACAATATATTGATATTGGCAATTATGTAAGTTGCTTAATAAGTCTAAATATATATATAAATAATACATTATTGAATTAAAATTAAAACAATATCAATATATATTATAAACTCTATTTAAATTTAAATTATATTTCTGAATATTATGACAAATATTAAAAATATTAAACTTCTTTTTAAATTAGATAATTACTTCAATCTATCAAGAAATTTATATTATACAAAATATATATTATATCGCATATGATATTTAAAAATAGATATAATTGATATGTTAATTTCATACGTTAATATTTTTATTAAAAGGTGCATTTTGTTAATATGGATCCAGTTCTCTTCTGTGGATAGAAATGTATGTTAATATATGTATATTTTTTAGCTTTAACAATTTATACTAATAGTTATTATAGATTCCATAAATCAAATAGATTAATGAAATCATTTAATTATTTTATATTTTAAGTGTTATCTTACTATGTTATACAAACTCTACCAAAATTACTTGACTTTACTAAAATTACACATAGACTTTATATAAAATAGTTGTTATCAATTAATTATGATAATTTGCAGTATTGTTTGCAAAATCTAAATTAATCGTATCCAAGAAAATTAAAATGTTATCACAATTATATGCACAAGTATCAACATACTAATATATATATATATATATATATATATATATATATATATATATATATATATAATGATTTGGTTTTCATGATTATTATTTATTTGATATCGTAGTAATAATTCGGAGTAATATTGGAAACATGATAAATAAGAATAAAAAATAATAGGGTACGAATAAATATATATTTATATATCATATGTGTTTAGTTTACCATGCCAATTACATAAAATGTTCAAAGTATATAGAAATAAATACATAAACGTATGTACGATTAACAATAATAACATTAAAATAATATATGTCATAAAATATATATATATATATATATATATATATATATATTTATATTTATATATTTATATATTTATATATTAACATATACTTATTTAAATATTTAAATAATACTTATTTTATCAAAGATTATTTAATTATATTAGTCGTATTTTCCGTAGATAGCTTTGTCGGAAAAATATGATTTGATCCTGAATGAAAATAAAATTGAATTATAATTAAAAACACATTGAACCGTTAGCATTTCTGTATAACCGCTTCATTTTAAATTATAAATATTTATATGTAAATTATTTTTAACCAAGGAATTAAATTGTAAAATATGTCAATATATCAACACTTAATGGATATATTTACCCAGTTAATTTTAATTATAATTCAAAGTTTTAATTCTATGCATTATTTGAAATTAAAAGATTAATCAGAAAAATGTAACAAATAATATACACAGATGAGGAGTAATACGAAAAGTTATCTTTTTTCATTGTTAATTTCTTTTTTAACCGTATAATGATTGAATTCCTCTAACATCATCTTTGCTCAAAGCGAAGTTAGTCTCATATCCTTTATAATACGGAAACATTACGCTTCTTTTATCAAAAGAATGGGCTAATCCCAGTGAATGTCCGAATTCATGAGTCATAACCTTTTATGATGAATTTTATTAATAAACTAATTAAAATAAACTATAGTTTATTTATATATATATATATATATATATATATATATATATATTTATTTATTTTTAAATGAATTATTACTATGATAACTAATACAAACTTGTAATATATTGATTGATGCCTTAGTACATGCTCCAATTACCCACGATTCAGCATCATCGAAATGAGCGAATCCATTTTCCGGTGGAAATGCATGTGCTATTACTCCCCATTTTCCATCGAAAGGATATTTATCACCATGGTTACCCTGATGATATGTATATTATAAACTATAAGAAACTGAATACTATTATTATCAATTCAAATTATAGTTTGTAAATAACACATGTATAAGCTTTAATACATTATATTCAAATACATATAATCGTATATATTAACCGTAACAAATTTGATATTAATATCTGCTTTAGAATCCGGAGACACTTATTTAAAGTTTAATTTAGTTACATAACCCCAAAACTGTTTTGGATTTAAAATTAAAATTATTAATTTTGTATAATATATAATTTATAGTTACAAATATTTAAAAAACTATATATCTTAAAAAACCACTACGATTATAAATAATTAACCATAATTCATTTTCTATATACTAAATGTTAATTTTATATTAAAAGTAAAAAAGCGTATTTTCATGTGCTTATTTGCAATGCTTTAGCAGCTGCTTCGTCTATATATGTTATGGGTACGTTATATATGTATTTGATAATCTTGTAGGTGATATTGAGATGTTTCCATACGAGTCCTTTAAAGGTATTGTATCGTCATATGCGGTGATATAAAGAAGAATGAGAGACGTTATCAGGACGACTACACCTTTAATTTTCATTGAAGCTTCAATCTTTTCATTCATTGATCCTTAAATTGATGGAAATTAATTAATTATTATTAATATTAGATATAGTTTACATTTATAAATTAATATTATGTAAGCTATAACATATTATTTAAATTACCAGTAATTTTAATCCCGGTTATAATGCATGCACTCTGAAATTGTATTCGTAAAGGCATCTGTATCATCTATTAATTCAGATTTGTCTGAATATCCAAACTTTCTTGAGGAAGCCTGGTAAAAATAATAAATTAATCATACTATATCTATTTGTTCTTGTGATAGTTAAACTTATATATTTGTAATTTAAAAATATATAATTATTGATTAACTACGTAATCTACAGCTTTAGTTGGGGATGCATACACAACTGTAAAGCAGATACATATTGATAGAACCACCAACGCATATACGATACACTATACTCTACGTACTAATCTCAATTTTAAACTTAACTAGTAGCGATAATTCAAGTTTCGTATTTATCCTATTTTATAATTTCATTTATTAATATACCCTTTTACTTTATAATTCTGAATAAAATAAATAAGTGCAGTCATTTGATTTATCTTCTCGTATTTTAAATCAACAACATAATAATTATTATCTAATATTTTACATTTATTTGTATCCATAAAAACACAGCCTAAAATAATCAAGTTCGTAATAATAATTAAGTTCATCCTAAATATAATATATAAAACTTTTGGTATAATAAAAATATTAAAAATTAAATGATTTAGTGAAATGTTAATTATGAACGATGACACAAATGAAAGTAATTAATTAGTATTGACATTATTATATCTTGATTTAAAATTTAAAAAAAGAAAATTCTCATAGTAACTATTTATATCTAAACTATAAATAATACCAATAAAAATAAATTAAATGTGCAATAATATATTAAAAATTAAATTAATTAATATTACAATATGAAATTTAGCTTTATATAATTATATAATTAATATTAACACCGTATTAACTAATATCTATAAATTGCGTATTACATTGTAATAATTTATAACACATATCAATTTAAATAGAAAATTAATGATATATTATAGATTATAGATATATTTATTAAAATAATTTGGAAATTATAATTTAAATTAATTAATGAATTAATATATAATTAAATTAATTATTACTCACATAATATACAAATCAATTAATAAATATAAAATATTAACGTTATGCAATGTGCAATGCACATTGTGCATACTATATCAATTATTATCTATAATCATCGCAGTTATGACGAAGTTAAGATATGTCAACATATAACGTTTATTATTGTATTGTATATGGTAAATAAAATTTGAAAATATTGATAAATCCTTATTCATTTTTGTATTTATGTTATATATATATATATATATATATATATATATATATATATATATATTATTTTCGTGTTTGTCTTAATATATTTGATTACAAAGTCTTTTATATTATAAATCAACTAAGAATGAAACTATGAATAAAATATAAAAGAAAATTCATATTTAATTATAATTTCTTTTAATTTCATTTATGTAAACATTATACAACAATAAGGAAGTATTTTAGTTTTATCGATATTTAGTTTCCATTTATTTAGTATTATTTAGAGTTATGATTTGAGTATTTAAAAAATGTAAATGATATTTCATGAATAATTTAATTATCTATAACTCATATTAAAACGATATGGTATATTTATATTATTAAATTTACACAGGATCTAAAATAATATATTATTGGAATATACATATATTTCAATATCTATAGATTTAATTTCTATATATCGATGTTTAGATATTATACATATATACAAAATATTCCAATATGTGTTCATATAAATAAGTTTAATTTAATTATAGCATATATACTAGAAAATTCAAATATTTTGTTATTTAAATATCTTTGATTGGAAATATAATATAAAATTAACTGAATTCCTGTTGTTTACGAAAAATTATATAAGTCATATTTAACACAATAATTTTAAGAGAATATTGATAATACAATTAAATAATAACTATTTTTTAAAGATTTAATAATCATATGATATTAATATAATATATATTATTATATAAAGGCTAATTAGTATTAAAGTCACATATATATTCGAGCATATATGAGTTATTGAAATAACTATAATGAAATAATAGAAAATGATCATGATTCTAGATAAGTACATATTACTTAATATATAAAATTATTGTATATTTTCGTATGTAATTTATATATGGTTAAATATCTAAACTATTTTCATTTATATAAATAATAATTAATAATAATAATTAATATTAACTTTTGTATTATGCATTAAAATAAAGATATATCTATAAACGTAAGACTACCAAATATTTATTTAATTTGTAAATATAAAACAGTTCTATTTAAATGTATATACATTATACATAGTTGTGATGTAATACCCAATAGCCAGTTATTAATTATAACTGGTATAATAATCATATAATATATATGAGTTAAAACTTATAAATTATTGATCACTTGCATTTGTGATATTAAATATTTAGGATAAAAATAAATATAAACGCGTACTACACTAGACATGTTGATAGATTTAGATGTAAAGGTCTAATAAAAAGAGCTTAAGTTGTTTATTACAATTACAATTATAAATATAGAATATTGTTTAAAAATAAATCAAATTCAATTAAGCCAATCAGGTAAATGCAATTACAAAATAGGCTATAAAAGAAATAGGATTGAATTTAATCGTCACTACTAGTCAAGTTACGGTTCAGCTTTATAGGTAGTATAAGGATATCATGAATTATTTATTGATATTATCAGCCCTCGTCTGCTTGACAGGTGTATATTCAGCTCCAACTAAATCTGTAGATCATGTGGTTGGTAAATGTGTTTACTTAATATTTTATATATAATTACATTTTATTGTAAAATACATTTACTTTAATATTGTTTAATATAATTAATTTATTATTTTTATCAGGATTTCCTTAGAAAGTTTGGATATTTACTTTCAGACAAATCTGAATTAATATATGATACCGATGCTATTAAGAAAGCAATTTCAGAGTATCAAGTTAATGCAGGGATTACAATTACTGGTAATTTAAATAATAGAAAAAGTTATAGCTTACATTTTATTAATTTATAGATCTAAACTATATCTAATATTAATAAGAATTAATGAATTTCCATCAATTTAAGGATCAATGAACGAAGAGACTAAAGATTCAATGAAAATTCCGAGGTGTGGACGTCCTGATAAGGTCTCTCATTCTTCTTTACATCACCGCACACGACGATACAATACCTTTGAAGGATTCGTATGGAAACATCTCAATATCACCTACAAGATTACCGAATACACACGTAAAGTATCCCACACACATATAGACGAAGCAGCTGCTAAAGCTTTAAATGTTAGTCAGATTTTTATCATCTAGAAATATGATTTTAAACATATCTTATAAAATACAAATTTAATATAAAGAAATGTTATTATGTTTTCAGGTTATTTATAATCAAAGTTTTCTATTATCAAATATTAACAATTACATTTTAAATCCAAAACAGTTTTGGGGTGAAGTTACTCAATTAAACTTTAGACAAGTGTCTCCGTATTCTAAAGCAGATATTGACATCAAATTCGTCGTGGTTAATATAACATCCGATAGTTAATTATATACAACATCATAATAAGTTTGAACTTATGTTATTAACAAACTGTACTATCAATTTAATTTTTTATATTATTATAGAAATTTATTTAATAATATACATATCATCAGGGTGACCATGGTGATGGATTACCTTTTGATGGTAAAGGGGGAATAATAGGACATGCATTTCCACCTGAATATGGATTAGCTCATTTCGATGATGCCGAATCGTGGGTAATTGGAGAATGTGATAACGAATCAATCAATATTTTACAAGTTTGTATTAGCATAGTAATCATACATTAAACAATAAATAGATACACACATATATATGTATATATATATATATATATATATATATATATATATATATATATATATATATTATAGTTATATATATTTATATTAAAACTCACCATAAAAGGTTATGACTCATGAATTCGGACATTCATTGGGATTGGCCCACTCTTTTAACAGAAGTAATGTAATGTTTCCGTCTTATAAAGGATACGAGCCCAACTTTGCTCTAAGCGGTGATGATATTAAAGGAATTCAATCATTATACGGTTAGGCAATAATACATATCACCTATAATAATACTAAACATATCGGCATATAATAATATAATAATAATATACTAATAATATAATCATATAATAATATACTAATTATTATCATATAATAATATAATAATATTATAATAAATATTGGCATATAATAATAGTAAAATACATATCTATATATAAATTGACATTAAATAGATTACATTTTGTAATAAAATATTATAAATATAAAATTAAAATGTTTAATTATTTTAAAAATTCATATTTACAAATATTATTTTTAATTCACAAATTACCAATAATGATAGGATCAAAGAGTGGATATAGTTCCACGAAAACACCCACAGATCCAACAACTGCATTGTATACTACAACGACAACTGAGGAAATCACGACAATTAAAAAGTTCAGTACTGAGAGATCAACAACAACAACTGACAATATTCAGACAACTACCAAAGATGATGGTATTTCTGCAATCTGCAAAAATACTGAATTTGATGCAGTTGTTTTTGATAATGGATATATTAAAGCATTCAAAGGTAAATCGATAATAGTTTAGGACATATTATATCATTCTTATTATTATTATTATTAATATTATTAATATTATAAATAAACAACATTTAATGTGTATAAATTACTATTAAGTAACACAAATTAAAACCTACAGGTTTTAATTATTATAACATCAATACTCGAAAACATCGAAAACTTGCTCATTCTATAAGATCAACTTTTCTCGGAGCCCCGTCGCATATAGAAGCAGCATTGACAATTCACTATCGAGTTATTTTGTTTAAGGTATATTCTATTTAACTTTCTGAGTGATAATCTCTGGTAATAACAATGTCTTGTTTATTTTAATAAGCGATAATTATTTTTGAATACTCATAATAATAATTCATTATTACTTCAATAGAACAAATATTGAAATTGTAAACTATTAAAATATAATTTTATAAAATATTAATAAAATTACATATTAATACGTATAAACTTATTTTACTATAACCATATGCCAATATTCAAAACAACAGAAAGGTCTAGTCTACTCATATGTTGATCATTTTTATGATTATACATTAGAAAGCGGATTCCCAAAACAAGCTAGTGAAATGTTCCCCGGAATCCCAGATTATATCGATGCCGCTTTCGAGAAACAAGGCAAGGTCTACTTTCTCAGTAGAGGATCCTACTACAGCGGAATATTCAAACTAACCGGTTCTATGCCCGTGAGTCCCACTTCTGCTCCGATCATCGGTTTACCCGCTAGAATCGACGGAGCCTATTCAATTGATTTAGTTTATGCGTTTTTCTTCTCCGGCGATAATTTCTATAGGATCGATGACGACAGCGATAAGGTTAATTAAACTATTTATTATAGAACTATTCTGTTTTTGTATTGTTTCATTGTATAAAGATATACTTCAAAATATAGAAATCGAATATTTATAATGAAATTAAATTCAATATTTTATTATAATCAATTTACAGATCTCAGAACAAGGGAAAATCTCTCAATATTTTTTAAATTGTTAAAAAATCAAATGAAAATACCTTGAAAACATATGAACTTATTTTATACATAATGAAATGACGATGATATTCTATATCAATAAATATTTATTTTATGCATATATATTATTAATTTATATATGGAAAATGATAAACGATATTATTAAAATTTATAATAATATGAAATAATGAAAATATATAATCCACCTATGTAATAATATATAATAAGTTATAATAATTATCATTATAACGATTAGTTATAGGCATATCGGCTTCTATTCACTTGTATTCATACTATACATCACCTCAGATAAGTTACATAATAATGACTATACTGTGTTTCTTATAAGACTTAAATTATTCTCTATTAACCTATGTCAGATATCAGAATACACCACCTCTCTATACTACACTCTAGCTCTTCACTTTCCTTACAGTTCTCCTGTTCTCTATTATATTTAGTTTACCTTTCATTAATTTATATACAGACTACTCATGATCCTTCCTTCTATAAATATCATCATTTCAATAATTCGACAATTTTCTTCTATCTTTTCAAACTCTCCCCTTCTATATTAATATTTTATCTTCTCCTTCAAACTATCATTTCCGAAACAACTTCCTTTTGATCTGCTATACTTTCTTCTTCGCCTCTAACAAATTGTCACTTTACGTAATCATTCAGATTCTACCTAATTTACTATCCACGATTACTTTATCTACCCTACCAAATATTAAGTATAAATGATATTAACCAGTTCACGCATGCGTGCAAAAATTTCCATAATTGTAAACACAATTTGTTCTTTCATTATGTTCATAATATCCTCAGTAGTCGGATGATCAATATGTTAATCCTTTCACTATGTTCATTGCCGGATTATAAGGACTGGTTAAATTATTGACTATATCAAATAGGTAACACTTTTTCCGAACTACCTCCTCTTGAAATTAACTTAATTTTTCATAACAAATAATAAAAGTCATAGTTACAAATAAATCTAATAATATAATATAATAATAATATAATATAATATAATAATAATATGCATCATTAATATATTTATTAATTGAGTTATTTATATCAATTATATATAAAGAAATTATTGAAAAGCTAATAAATTAATAATTAACATTAAATTAATTGGAATTCTTAAAATAATTTCAAAATTTGTTATGAATAATTTAATTGTAACAATATAATGCCATACATATACTTATCTAAAATAATAAATTAGTTATGAATGTGTTATCTCAATAATATAATGTGAATGTATTGTAATTTAAAATGTTTATATAAATAAATATTTATATATAATAATAATGATAATAATTAGATAATTTCATTATAAAGTATAAATATAAATATATAATAATAGTAATTATAATAATTAGATAATTTCATTATAATGTATTTTTTAGCTTTAACAATTTATACTAATAGTTATTATAGATTCCATAAATCAAATAGATTAATGAAATCATTTAATTATTTTATATTTTAAGTGTTATCTTACTATGTTATACAAACTCTACCATAATTACTTGACTTTACTAAAATTACACATAGACTTTATATAAAATAGTTGTTATCAATTAATTATGATAATTTGCAGTATTGTTTGCAAAATCTAAATTAATCGTACCTAAGAAAATAAAAATGTTATCACAATTATATGCACAAGTATCAACATACTAATATATATATATATATATATATATATATATATAATGATTTGGTTTTCATGATTATTATTTATTTGATATCGGAGTAATATTGGAAACATGATAAATAAAAATTAAAAATAATAGGGTACGAATAAATATATATTTATATATCATATGTGTTTAGTTTACCATGCCAATTACATAAAATGTTCAAAGTATATAGAAATAAATACATAAACGTATGTACGATTAACAATAATAACATTAAAATAATAAATATATATATATATATATATATATATATATATATATATTTATATAAATGTATGTAAATTATTTTTAACCAAGGAATTAAATTGTAAAATATGTAATCGTAAATATCATCGTATATATTAACCGTGACAAATTTGATATTAATATCTGCTTTAGAATCCGGAGACACTTGTTTAAAGTTTAATTTAGTTACATAACCCCAAAACTGTTTTGGATTTTAAATTAAAATTATTAATTTTGTATAATATATAATTTATTGTTACAAATATTTAAAAAACTATATATCTTAAAAAACCACTACGATTATAAATAATTAACCATAATTAATTTTCTATATATTAAATGTTAATTTTATATTAAAAGTAAAAAATCGTATTTGCATGTGCTTATTTGCAATGCTTTAGCAGTAGCTTCGTCTATATGTGTGTGGGATACGTTATGTATGTATTTGATAATCTTGTAGGTGATATTGAGATGTTTCCATACGAGTCCTTTAAAGGTATTGTATCGTCATATGCGGTGATGTAAAGAAGAATGAGAGACGTTATCAGGAAGGCTACACCTTTAATTTTCATTGAAGTTTCAATCTTTCCATTCATTGATCCTTAAAATGATGGAAATTAATTAATTATTATTAATATTAGATATAGTTTACATTTATAAATTAATATTATGTAAGCTATAACATATTATTTAAAGTACCAGTAATTTTAATCCCGGTTATAATGCATAAACTCTGAAATTGTATTCGTAAAGGCATCTATATCATCTATTAATTCAGATTTGTCTGAATATCCAAACTTTCTTGAGAAAGCCTGGTAAAAATAATAAATTAATCATACTATATCTATTTGTTCTTGTGATAGTTAGACTTATATATTTGTAATTTAAAAATATACAATTATTGATTAACTACGTAATCTACAGATTTAGTTGGGGATGCATACACAACTGTAAAGCAGATACATATTGATAGAACCACCAACGCATATACGATACACTATACTCTACGTACTAATCTCAATTTTAATCTTAACTAGTAGCGATAATTCAAGTTTCGTATTTATCCTATTTTATAATTTCATTTATTAATAAATCCTTCTCCCCTTATAATTCTGAATAAAATAAATAAGTGCAGTCATTTTATTTATCTTCTCATATTTTAAATCAACAACATAATAATTATTATCTAACATTTTACATTTATTTGTATCCATAAAAACACAGCCTAAAATAATCAAGTTCGTAATAATAATTAAGTTCATCCTAAATATAATATATAAAACTTTTGGTATAATAAAAATATTAAAAATTAAATGATTTAGTGAAATGTTAATTATGAACGATGACACAAATGCAAGTAATTAATCAGTATTGACATTATTATATCTTGATTTTAAATTAAAAAAAATAAAATTCTCATAGTAACTATTTATATCTAAACTATAAATAATGCCAATAAAAATAAATTAAAGTGTGCAATAATATATTAAAAATTAAATTAATTAATATTACAATGTAAAATTTAGCTTTATATAATAATATAATTAATATTAACACCGTATTAACGAATATCTATAAATTGCGTATTACATTGTAATAATTTATACCATATATCAATTTAAATAGAAAAATAATGATATTATAGATATATTTATTAAAATAATTTTGAAATTATAATTTAAATTAATTAATGAATTAATATATAATTATATTAATTATTACTCACATAATATACAAATCAATTAATAAATATAAAATATTAATGTTATGCATTGTTCATACTATATTAATTAGTATCTATAATCATCGCAGTTATGACGAAGTTAAGATTTATATATTATAAATCAATTAAGAATTTTTGTAATATAAAATAAAATTTCCCCAAATATTAAAAAATATAATTTACAATAATAAATTAATACTTTGAAATTTTTAGTTTAGTGATTATAGTCAAATAAGGATCATGGAAAGCTACCAGTTCAATATTAGCTAAATATATCAATCAAATACTGTTTTTATATCTAATTAATATTGCTTGTAAATAAACTGTACTATATAAATAAATGAAACTATGAATAAAATATAAAAGAAAATTCATATTTAATTATAATTTCTTTCAATTTCATTTATGTAAACATTATACAACAATAAGGAAGTATTTTAGTTTTATCGATATTTAGTTTCCATTTATTTAGTATTATTTAGAGTTATGATTTGAGTATTTAAAAAATGTAAATGATATTTCATGAATAATTTAATTATCTATAACTTATATTAAAACGATATTGTATACTTATCTTATTAAATTTATACAGGATCTAAAATAATATAATATTGGAATATACATATATTTCAATATCTATAGATTTAATTATCTATATATCGATGTTTAGATATTATACATATATACAAAATATTCCAATATGTGTTCATATAAATAAGTTTAATTTAATTATAGCATATATACTAGAAAATTCAAATATTTTGTTATTTAAATATCTTTGATTGGAAATAAAATATAAAATTAACTGATTCCCTGTTGTTTACGAAAAATTATATAAGTCATATTTAACACAATAATTTTAAGAGAATATTGATAATACAATTAAATAATAACTCTTTTTTAAAGATTTAATAATCATATGATATTAATACAATATATATTATTATATAAAGGTTAATTAGTATTAAAGTCACATATATATTCGAGCATATATGAGTTATTGAAATAACTATAATGAAATAATAGAAAATGATCATGATTCTAGATAAGTACATATTACTTAATATATAAAATTATTGTATATTTTCGTGTGTAATTTATATATGGTTAAATATCTAAACTATTTTCTTTATATAAATATGCTAACTAAATATTAGACTAAATAGTATGTGTATCAGAAGATTAATAGTTAAGATATATAATTATTTTTGAAAAACTTTATTTCACTCAATATAATATATTGTGTTATAAAACAGATTTACGTGATATGAAGCAATATTACAATATATCTTGTTTATTTAATTTAAGTGACCTTAACCAATATATATCTATAATAAGAAATACGATTATTAATATAGTTATCCATTAAGATGAACTGTGATATATAATAAAAGTGATGCACTTTAAACTATTAATATTTTTTAAATAATTCATGACGTGGTCAATAATCTCTAGCAATGATATTGTAATAATTACTAGACTAATTGTGTATATCACATGCACAGTAGGTTGCAAATATTACGATTACCTAAAGCATGACCTATATTATATCCCTAAGGTTATGTATTAGATATTGTATATTTATAAGATATAATATTATAAACTAAAAAGTTCTTAAAAGATAAATATAATGATATATTTAAAATTCTTTCATAAATACGTATAAAGAAATCGTTCCTGGTGATATCATAGGTTACTTTATAAAGTAATAGTTTCCGGTGATGGGATAATAATAGTTTATATAGTAGTAGTATCCGGTGATGTTGTAAGGTTAGTTTATAAAATAGTATGTCCGGTGTTGCATACGAATAAAGTATATTGTATATATACATTATTATATATATATATACTTTTTATATCGATGAAGTGAACATAATAAAATAAATCACAAAATTCGTATTATTAAATAAACTGACTACAATAAACAGGATACGAAAAAGTAGTTTTGATTTATTGTAATTTCAAATATAATTTTAGAAATTTATTTCACAATCGTTCTTTTATTGTTTTAACGAATACGCGAAACCGACGGCTATAAAAGTAGCATAATTTCATTACTCGTCACTTGTATAAGTCCACAGCGCACAATAGATCATGAATTCCTTAAAGACAGTCGTATTCCTCTGCTGCATGACAATTGTATGTACGTCTCCATCTCTATCCTTTGATCATTTGGTGAGTGATAATATTATTATGATACGAACACTCTCATAGATATTAAATAAATATATGTTATAATAATTTATATTGCGTTAATATGTATTGTACTGATACTATTTAACGAATCGATATAACTGATACAAATATAATAATGCTCGTATTTGATAAAATCTAAGATAGTTTGTACATATTAAATCATTT
>OZ038312.1:6908220-6955230 GCA_964035775.1 Osedax frankpressi | reverse complement strand
GAGTATATGTAGCTCATATGTTTACATATTAGTTTGCGATTAATAATTGGAAAGTAACAAACTAAAGTAAAAAATATCCTAATCCAAGAAAACAATTTTAAATTCCTATTCTTAGTGAATATCTTTTCAGAATATTACGCTCCGGCCCAGAATGCACCCGGGGCGTTAGCGATACCACTTAAGAGCCCGCTATCACCCCGTGACCCGTGACCCGTGACCCGTGACCCGTGACCCCCATTACACCACCGCAGGCAACACGTTGTCGTTCGTTGTGTTCGTGGCGACACACTTAAATCGTACCAGCTGCCATACGTACCTCGCCTGTCTGGCAGTGGTCGACAACATATTCCTTTTCGTCATCCTCGGCAACTGGTTGACCAAGGTTATCTCCTAACAATGCCAACATTTCACTTCTATTGTATTGTCTGCGTCTAGAAGTATGTGTAACGGATACGGCTACGTATGTCGACATATTGCACATATATTATGTGAATATGAATTCGTTGATATGTTAAATGTTCTAATCATTAATATTTTCTGCCATTGCGTAGAGTAAGTTTGTTTCTATTGAAATGTCGGTATTCGTATAATGTACGCGATTCAATGCTCCGCGTGATGATCCAACTACTTTAGGTACTTATTTTAAAGTTACGATAAGTTCAAATTAATTATGTATATTTTAAACTTCGTATTAATTAAATTAATATTAGTATTTTTGCAATTATTTAAAAATATAATTTAATTAACTGTAATTCAATATATTATACTATATATATATATATATATATATATATATATATATTATATATATATATATATATATTAAATTAGCCAGAATGCAATTCTGTATTTATTTGTTTTAGTATCTATTATATTTTAAAATTGAAGATTATGACTAAATAGAAATCTATAAACATTAGAAAGTAAAAGAACTATTAAAATAACGTATCATTCAGACATGCATTACAAAAGTTGACGTTATATGGAGTATTCATTCCCTTGTCACAAACACTACAACGGTCGTACAATTTCATTTTCTTCCAACCAGGATATGATTTAGTAGTTGCTTATATTCAAGGTATTGCGTATATAAGTATGTATATCAAACCACAATTAATACAATGAACCTATTAATGCTATGCCATCAAAAAAGGCTAATAATGTCTAATTACAAGTTAATTTATCAATATGAATAAATAATGAACCCGGGAGAGAAAATTACGATATCCTTAATGAGAATATTGTGAGATCACTGGTGAGTATATTGTGAGAAAACTGATGAGTATATTGTGAGAACTATAGTGAGAATATTGTGAGAACTATAGTGAGAATATTGTGAGTTCACTGGTGAGTATATTGTGAGAACTATAGTGAGAATATTGTGAGATCACTGGTGAGTATATTGTGAGAACAATAATGGGAATATTGTGAGATCATTGGTGAGTATATTGTGAGAATACTTATGAGAATATTGTGAGAACACTGGAGAGTATATTGTGAGAACTATAATGAGAATATTGTGAGATCACTGGCGAGTATATTGTGAGAAATATAATGAGAATATTGTGAGTTAACTGGTGAGTATATTGTGAGAAAATTGATGAGTATATTGTGAGAACTATAGTGAGAATATTGTGAGATCACTGGTGAGTATATTGTGAGAACAATAGTGAGTATATTGTGAGAACACTGGTGAGTATATTGTGAGAACAATAGTGAGAATATTGTGAGATCACTGGTGAGAATATTGTGAGAATACTTATGAGAATATTGTGAGATCACTGGTGAGTATATTGTGAGAACTATAGTGAGAATATTGTGAGAATACTTATGAGAATATTGTGAGAACACTGGAGAGTATATTGTGAGAACTATGGTGAGTATATTGTGAGATCACTGGTGAGTATATTGTGAGAACAATAGTAAGAATATTGTGAGATTACTGGTGAGTATATTGTGAGAACAATAATGAGAATATTGTGAGATCACTGGTGAGTATATTGTGAGAACAATTGTGAGAATATTGTGAGATCACTGGCGAGTATATTGTGAGAACTATAGTGAGAATATTGTGAGATCACTGGTGAGTATATTGTGAGAACAATAGTGAGAATATTGTGAGACACTGGCGAGTATATTGTGAGAACTATAGTGAGAATATTGTGAGATCACTGGTGAGTATATTGTGAGAACTATAGTGAGAATATTGTGAGATCACTGATGAGTATATTGTGAGAACAATAATGAGAATATTGTGAGATCACTGGTGAGTATATTGTGAGAACAATAGTGAGAATATTGTGAGATCACTGGCGAGTATATTGTGAGAACTATAGTGAGAATATTGTGAGATCACTGGTGAGTATATTGTGAGATCACTGGTTAGTATATTGTGAGAACAACAATGAGAATATTGTGAGATCACTGGTGAGTATATTGTGAGAACAATAGTGAGAATATTGTGAGATCATTGGCGAGTATATTGTGAGAACTATAGTGAGAATATTGTGAGATCACTGGTGAGTATATTTTGAGAACTATAGTGAGAATATTGTGATATCACTGGCGAGTATATTGTGAGAACACTGGTGAGTATATTGTGAGAACTATAGTGATAATATTGTGAGATCACTGGTGAGTATATTGTGAGAACACTGGTGAGTATATTGTGAGAACTATAGTGAGAATATTGTGAGATAACTGGTGAGTATATTGTGAGAATATTGTGAGATCACTGGTGAGGATATTGTGAGAACTATAGTGAGAATATTGTGAGATCACTGGTGTGTATATTGTGAGAACACTGGTGAGTATATTGTGAGAATATTGTGAGATCACTGGTGAGTATATTGTGAGAACTATTGTGAGAATATTGTGTGATCACTGGTGAGTATATTGTGAGAACTATAGTTAGAATATTGTGAGATCACTGGTGAGCATATTGTGAGATCACTGGTGAGTATATTGTGAGAACAATAGTGAGAATATTGTGAGATCACTGGCGAGTATATTGTGAGAACTATAATGAGAATATTGTGAGTTAACTGGTGAGTATATTGTGAGAAAATTGATGAGTATATTGTGAGAACTATAGTGAGAATATTGTGAGATCACTGGTGAGTATATTGTGAGAACAATAGTGAGAATATTGTGAGATCACTGGCGAGTATATTGTGAGAACTATAGTGAGAATATTGTGAGATCACTGGTGAGTATATTGTGAGAACAATAGTGAGAATATTGTGAGATCACTGGTGAGTATATTGTGAGAACAATAGTGAGAATATTGTGAGATCACTGGCGAGTATATTGTGAGAACTATAGTGAGAATATTGTGAGATCACTGGTGAGTATATTGTGAGAACTATAGTGAGAATATTGTGAGATCACTGATGAGTATATTGTGAGAACAATAATGAGAATATTGTGAGATCACTGGTGAGTATATTGTGAGAATAATAGTGAGAATATTGTGAGATCACTGGCGAGTATATTGTGAGAACTATAGTGAGAATATTGTGAGATCACTGGTGAGTATATTGTGAGATCACTGGTTAGTATATTGTGAGAACAACAATGAGAATATTGTGAGATCACTGGTGAGTATATTGTGAGAACAATAGTGAGAATATTGTGAGATCATTGGCGAGTATATTGTGAGAACTATAGTGAGAATATTGTGAGATCACTGGTGAGTATATTGTGAGAACTATAGTGAGAATATTGTGATATCACTGGCGAGTATATTGTGAGAACACTGGTGAGTATATTGTGAGAACTATAGTGAGAATATTGTGAGATCACTGGTGAGTATATTGTGAGAACACTGGTGAGTATATTGTGAGAACTATAGTGAGAATATTGTGAGATAACTGATGAGTATATTGTGAGAATATTGTGAGATCACTGGTGAGGATATTGTGAGAACTATAGTGAGAATATTGTGAGATCACTGGTGAGTATATTGTGAGAACTATAGTGAGAATATTGTGTGATCACTGGTGAGTATATTGTGAGAACTATAGTTAGAATATTGTGAGATTACTGGTGAGTATATTGTGAGAACAATAATGAGAATATTGTGAGATCACTGGTGAGTATATTGTGAGAACAATAGTGATAATATTGTGAGTTAACTGGTGAGTATATTGTGAGAAAATTGATGAGTATATTGTGAGAACTATAGTGAGAATATTGTGAGATCACTGGTGAGTATATTGTGAGAACAATAGTGAGCATATTGTGAGATCACTGGTGAGTATATTGTGAGAACAATAGTGAGCATATTGTGAGATCACTGGCGAGTATATTGTGAGAACTATAATGAGAATATTGTGAGTTCACTGGTGAGTATATTGTGAGAACAATAGTGAGAATATTGTGAGATCACTGGCGAGTATATTGTGAGAACTATAGTGAGAATATTGTGAGATCACTGGTGAGTATATTGTGAGAACACTGGTGAGTATATTGTGAGAACAATAGTGAGAATATTGTGAGATCACTAGTGAGTATATTGTGAGATCACTGGTGAGTATATTGTGAGAACTATAGTGAGAATATTATGAGATCACTGGTGAGTATATTGTGAGAACTATAGTGAGAATATTGTGAGAATACTTACGAGAATATTGTGAGAACACTGGAGAGTATATTGTGAGAACACTGGTGAGTATATTGTGAGATCACTGGTGAGTATATTGTGAGAACAATAGTGAGAATATTGTGAGATTACTGGTGAGTATATTGTGAGAACAATAATGAGAATATTGTGAGATCACTGGTGAGTATATTGTGAGAACAATAGTGAGAATATTGTGAGATCACTGGCGAGTATATTGTGAGAACTATAGTGAGAATATTGTGAGATCACTGGTGAGTATATTGTGAGAACAATAGTGAGAATATTGTGAGATCACTGGCGAGTATATTGTGAGAACTATAGTGAGAATATTGTGAGATCACTGGTGAGTATATTGTGAGAACTATAGTGAGAATATTGTGAGATCACTGGTGAGTATATTGTGAGAACAATAGTGAGAATATTGTGAGATCACTGGCGAGTATATTGTGAGAACTATAGTGAGAATATTGTGAGAACACTGGTGAGTATATTGTGAGATCACTGGTTAGTATATTGTGAGAACAACAATGAGAATATTGTGAGATCACTGCTGAGTATATTGTGAGAACAATAGTGAGAATATTGTGAGATCATTGGCGAGTATATTGTGAGAACTATAGTGAGAATATTGTGAGATCACTGGTGAGTATATTGTGAGAACTATAGTGAGAATATTGTGAGATCACTGGCGAGTATATTGTGAGAACACTAGTGAGTATATTGTGAGAACTATAGTGAGAATATTGTGAGATCACTGGTGAGTATATTGTGAGAATACTGGTGAGTATATTGTGAGAACTATAGTGAGAATATTGTGAGATAACTGGTGAGTATATTGTGAGAATATTGTGAGATCACTGGTGAGGATATTATGAGAACTATAGTGAGAATATTGTGAGATCACTGGTGAGTATATTGTGAGAACTATAGTGAGAATATTGTGAGAATACTTACGAGAATATTGTGAGAACACTGGAGAGTATATTGTGAGAACTATGGTGAGTATATTGTGAGATCACTGATGAGTATATTGTGAGAACAATAGTGAGAATATTGTGAGATTACTGGTGAGTATATTGTGAGAACAATAATGAGAATATTGTGAGATCACTGGTGAGTATATTGTGAGAACAATAGTGAGAATATTGTGAGATCACTGGCGAGTATATTGTGAGAACTATAGTGAGAATATTGTGAGATCACTGGTGAGTATATTGTGAGAACAATAGTGAGAATATTGTGAGATCACTGGCGAGTATATTGTGAGAACTATAGTGAGAATATTGTGAGATCACTGGTGAGTATATTGTGAGAACTATAGTGAGAATATTGTGAGATCACTGGTGAGTATATTGTGAGAACAATAGTGAGAATATTGTGAGATCACTGGCGAGTATATTGTGAGAACTATAGTGAGAATATTGTGAGAACACTGGTGAGTATATTGTGAGAATATTGTGAGATCACTGGTGAGGATATTGTGAGAACACTGGTGAGTATATTGTGAGAATATTGTGAGATCACTGGTGAGTATATTGTGAGAACTATAGTGAGAATATTGTGTGATCACTGGTGAGTATATTGTGAGAACTATAGTTAGAATATTGTGAGATCACTGGTGAGTATATTGTGAGAACTATAGTGAGAATATTGTGAGAACAATAGTGAGAATATTGTGAGATCACTGGCGAGTATATTGTGAGAATTATAATGAGAATATTGTGAGAACTATAGTGAGAATATTGTGAGATCACTGGTGAGTATATTGTGAGAACAATAGTGAGTATATTGTGAGATCACTGGTGAGTATATTGTGAGAACAATAGTGAGAATATTGTGAGATCACTGGTGAGTATATTGTGAGAACAATAGTGAGAATATTGTGAGATCACTGGCGAGTATATTGTGAGAACTATAGTGAGAATATTGTGAGATCACTGGTGAGTATATTGTGAGAACAATAGTGAGAATATTGTGAGATCACTGGCGAGTATATTGTGAGAACTATAGTGAGAATATTGTGAGATCACTGGTGAGTATATTGTGAGAACTATAGTGAGAATATTGTGAGATCACTGGTGAGTATATTGTGAGAACAATAGTGAGAATATTGTGAGATCACTGGCGAGTATATTGTGAGAACTATAGTGAGAATATTGTGAGAACACTGGTGAGTATATTGTGAGATCACTGGTTAGTATATTGTGAGAACAACAATGAGAATATTGTGAGATCACTGCTGAGTATATTGTGAGAACAATAGTGAGAATATTGTGAGATCATTGGCGAGTATATTGTGAGAACTATAGTGAGAATATTGTGAGATCACTGGTGAGTATATTGTGAGAACTATAGTGAGAATATTGTGAGATCACTGGCGAGTATATTGTGAGAACACTAGTGAGTATATTGTGAGAACTATAGTGAGAATATTGTGAGATCACTGGTGAGTATATTGTGAGAACACTGGTGAGTATATTGTGAGAACTATAGTGAGAATATTGTGAGATAACTGGTGAGTATATTGTGAGAATATTGTGAGATCACTGGTGAGGATATTATGAGAACTATAGTGAGAATATTGTGAGATCACTGGTGTGTATATTGTGAGAACACTGGTGAGTATATTGTGAGAATATTGTGAGATCACTGGTGAGTATATTGTGAGAACTATAGTGAGAATATTGTGTGATCACTGGTGAGTATATTGTGAGAACTATAGTTAGAATATTGTGAGATCACTGGTGAGTATATTGTGAGAACTATAGTGAGAATATTGTGAGAACAATAGTGAGAATATTGTGAGATCACTGGCGAGTATATTGTGAGAATTATAATGAGAATATTGTGAGTTCACTGGTGAGTATATTGTGAGAAAATTGATGAGTATATTGTGAGAACTATAGTGAGAATATTGTGAGATCACTGGTGAGTATATTGTGAGAACAATAGTGAGCATATTGTGAGATCACTGGTGAGTATATTGTGAGAACAATAGTGAGAATATTGTGAGATCACTGGCGAGTATATTGTGAGAACTATAATGAGAATATTGTGAGTTCACTGGTGAGTATATTGTGAGAACAATAGTGAGAATATTGTGAGATCACTGGCGAGTATATTGTGAGAACTATAGTGAGAATATTGTGTGATCACTGGTGAGTATATTGTGAGAACACGGGTGAGTATATTGTGAGAATAATAGTGAGAATATTGTGAGATCACTGGTGAGAATATTGTGAGAATACTTATGAGAATATTGTGAGATCACTGGCGAGTATATTGTGAGAACTATAATGAGAATATTGTGAGATCACTGGTGAGTATATTGTGAGAACTATAGTGAGAATATTATGAGATCACTGGTGAGTATATTGTGAGATCACTGGTGAGTATATTGTGAGAACTATAGTGAGAATATTATGAGATCACTGGTGAGTATATTGTGAGAACTATAGTGAGAATATTGTGAGAACACTAGTGAGTATATTGTGAGAACTATAGTGAGAATATTGTGAGATCACTGGTGAGTATATTGTGAGAACACTGGTGAGTATATTGTGAGAACTATAGTGAGAATATTGTGAGATAACTGGTGAGTATATTGTGAGAATATTGTGAGATCACTGGTGAGGATATTGTGAGAACACTGGTGAGTATATTGTGAGAATATTGTGAGATCACTGGTGAGTATATTGTGAGAACTATAGTGAGAATATTGTGTGATCACTGGTGAGTATATTGTGAGAACTATAGTTAGAATATTGTGAGATCACTGGTGAGTATATTGTGAGAACTATAGTGAGAATATTGTGAGAACTATAATGAGAATATTGTGAGATCACTGGTGAGTATATTGTGAGAACACTGGTGAGTATATTGTGAGAACTATAGTGAGAATATTGTGAGATAACTGGTGAGTATATTGTGAGAATATTGTGAGATCACTGGTGAGGATATTATGAGAACTATAGTGAGAATATTGTGAGATCATTGGCGAGTATATTGTGAGAACTATAGTGAGAATATTGTGAGATCACTGGTGAGTATATTGTGAGAACTATAGTGAGAATATTGTGAGATCACTGGCGAGTATATTGTGAGAACACTAGTGAGTATATTGTGAGAACTATAGTGAGAATATTGTGAGATCACTGGTGAGTATATTGTGAGAACACTGGTGAGTATATTGTGAGAACTATAGTGAGAATATTGTGAGATAACTGGTGAGTATATTGTGAGAATATTGTGAGATCACTGGTGAGGATATTATGAGAACTATAGTGAGAATATTGTGAGATCACTGGTGTGTATATTGTGAGAACACTGGTGAGTATATTGTGAGAATATTGTGAGATCACTGGTGAGTATATTGTGAGAACTATAGTGAGAATATTGTGTGATCACTGGTGAGTATATTGTGAGAACTATAGTTAGAATATTGTGAGATCACTGGTGAGTATATTGTGAGAACTATAGTGAGAATATTGTGAGAACAATAGTGAGAATATTGTGAGATCACTGGCGAGTATATTGTGAGAATTATAATGAGAATATTGTGAGTTCACTGGTGAGTATATTGTGAGAAAATTGATGAGTATATTGTGAGAACTATAGTGAGAATATTGTGAGATCACTGGTGAGTATATTGTGAGAACAATAGTGAGCATATTGTGAGATCACTGGTGAGTATATTGTGAGAACAATAGTGAGAATATTGTGAGATCACTGGCGAGTATATTGTGAGAACTATAATGAGAATATTGTGAGTTCACTGGTGAGTATATTGTGAGAACAATAGTGAGAATATTGTGAGATCACTGGCGAGTATATTGTGAGAACTATAGTGAGAATATTGTGAGATCACTGGTGAGTATATTGTGAGAACACGGGTGAGTATATTGTGAGAATAATAGTGAGAATATTGTGAGATCACTGGTGAGAATATTGTGAGAATACTTATGAGAATATTGTGAGATCACTGGCGAGTATATTGTGAGAACTATAATGAGAATATTGTGAGATCACTGGTGAGTATATTGTGAGAACTATAGTGAGAATATTATGAGATCACTGGTGAGTATATTGTGAGATCACTGGTGAGTATATTGTGAGAACTATAGTGAGAATATTATGAGATCACTGGTGAGTATATTGTGAGAACTATAGTGAGAATATTGTGAGAACACTAGTGAGTATATTGTGAGAACTATAGTGAGAATATTGTGAGATCACTGGTGAGTATATTGTGAGAACACTGGTGAGTATATTGTGAGAACTATAGTGAGAATATTGTGAGATAACTGGTGAGTATATTGTGAGAATATTGTGAGATCACTGGTGAGGATATTGTGAGAACACTGGTGAGTATATTGTGAGAATATTGTGAGATCACTGGTGAGTATATTGTGAGAACTATAGTGAGAATATTGTGTGATCACTGGTGAGTATATTGTGAGAACTATAGTTAGAATATTGTGAGATCACTGGTGAGTATATTGTGAGAACTATAGTGAGAATATTGTGAGAACAATAGTGAGAATATTGTGAGATCACTGGCGAGTATATTGTGAGAATTATAATGAGAATATTGTGAGTTCACTGGTGAGTATATTGTGAGAAAATTGATGAGTATATTGTGAGAACTATAGTGAGAATATTGTGAGATCACTGGTGAGTATATTGTGAGAACAATAGTGAGTATATTGTGAGATCACTGGTGAGTATATTGTGAGAACAATAGTGAGAATATTGTGAGATCACTGGTGAGTATATTGTGAGAACAATAGTGAGAATATTGTGAGATCACTGGCGAGTATATTGTGAGAACTATAGTGAGAATATTGTGAGATCACTGGTGAGTATATTGTGAGAACAATAGTGAGAATATTGTGAGATCACTGGCGAGTATATTGTGAGAACTATAGTGAGAATATTGTGAGATCACTGGTGAGTATATTGTGAGAACTATAGTGAGAATATTGTGAGTTCACTGGTGAGTATATTGTGAGAACAATAGTGAGAATATTGTGAGATCACTGGCGAGTATATTGTGAGAACTATAGTGAGAATATTGTGAGAACACTGGTGAGTATATTGTGAGATCACTGGTTAGTATATTGTGAGAACAACAATGAGAATATTGTGAGATCACTGCTGAGTATATTGTGAGAACAATAGTGAGAATATTGTGAGATCATTGGCGAGTATATTGTGAGAACTATAGTGAGAATATTGTGAGATCACTGGTGAGTATATTGTGAGAACTATAGTGAGAATATTGTGAGATCACTGGCGAGTATATTGTGAGAACACTAGTGAGTATATTGTGAGAACTATAGTGAGAATATTGTGAGATCACTGGTGAGTATATTGTGAGAACACTGGTGAGTATATTGTGAGAACTATAGTGAGAATATTGTGAGATAACTGGTGAGTATATTGTGAGAATATTGTGAGATCACTGGTGAGGATATTATGAGAACTATAGTGAGAATATTGTGAGATCACTGGTGTGTATATTGTGAGAACACTGGTGAGTATATTGTGAGAATATTGTGAGATCACTGGTGAGTATATTGTGAGAACTATAGTGAGAATATTGTGTGATCACTGGTGAGTATATTGTGAGAACTATAGTTAGAATATTGTGAGATCACTGGTGAGTATATTGTGAGAACTATAGTGAGAATATTGTGAGAACAATAGTGAGAATATTGTGAGATCACTGGCGAGTATATTATGAGAATTATAATGAGAATATTGTGAGTTCACTGGTGAGTATATTGTGAGAAAATTGATGAGTATATTGTGAGAACTATAGTGAGAATATTGTGAGATCACTGGTGAGTATATTGTGAGAACAATAGTGAGCATATTGTGAGATCACTGGTGAGTATATTGTGAGAACAATAGTGAGAATATTGTGAGATCACTGGCGAGTATATTGTGAGAACTATAATGAGAATATTGTGAGTTCACTGGTGAGTATATTGTGAGAACAATAGTGAGAATATTGTGAGATCACTGGCGAGTATATTGTGAGAACTATAGTGAGAATATTGTGAGATCACTGGTGAGTATATTGTGAGAACACGGGTGAGTATATTGTGAGAATAATAGTGAGAATATTGTGAGATCACTGGTGAGAATATTGTGAGAATACTTATGAGAATATTGTGAGATCACTGGCGAGTATATTGTGAGAACTATAATGAGAATATTGTGAGATCACTGGTGAGTATATTGTGAGAACTATAGTGAGAATATTATGAGATCACTGGTGAGTATATTGTGAGATCACTGGTGAGTATATTGTGAGAACTATAGTGAGAATATTATGAGATCACTGGTGAGTATATTGTGAGAACTATAGTGAGAATATTGTGAGAATACTTATGAGAATATTGTGAGAACACTGGAGAGTATATTGTGAGAACTATGGTGAGTATATTGTGAGAACTATAGTGAAAAATAGTGAGATCACTGGTGAGTATATTATGAGAACACTGGTCAGAATGTTGTATGAAAATTCTATTAAACTTGTTAAGGAGTGTATGATTAAATTCCGTTATATCGTAGGGTGGTAGGCGTACATTATAGAGTGTAATTAGTTAAGTGTATAGTGTACACTATTCAGTGTACAGTGTAATTAGCTAAGCATATTGTCTATGATGTAATTAGTTAAGTATACAGTGTACAGTGTATAGTGTAATTACTTCAGTATATTGCGTATAGTATAATTAGTTGTGTACAGTGTTCAGTGTAATTAATTAAATATACAGTGTACCTTAAAATTAGTTCAGTGTATTGTATATGGTATAATTAGTTAAGTGAATAACATACGGTGTAATTAATTCAGTGTCTAGTTTATAGTATAATTAGTTAAGCATGAGCTGATTAGTGCAATATAATAATCATCTGATACCCATTTCAGATTAATGTCCTTCAAAAGAGCTACGTTTGGTGTAAACTTTCCTCATATCTGATGTATGTAAGCGGCTTTCTGAGCATATGGTTAGTGAATCCTAGCAGGTAACCAGACAAATAGTGTAAGTATTGGTATAAGTAACGGTGTAAGTATTGGTGTAAGTAACGGTGTAAGTATTGGTGTAAGTAGTGGTGTAAGTAGTGGTGTAAGTAGTGGTGTAAGTATTGGTGTAAGTATTGGTGTAAGTAACGGTGTAAGTAGTGGTGTAAGTAGTGGTGTAAGTAATGGTGTAAGTAGTGGTGTAAGTAACGGTATAAGTAGTGGTGTAAGTAGTGGTGTAAGTAGTGGTGTAAGTAGTGATGTAAGTAACGGTGTAAGTAGTGGTGTAAGTAACGGTGTAAGTAACGGTGTAATAGTGGTGTGAGTATTGGTGTAAGTAACGGTGTAAGTAGTGGTGTAAGTAGTTAGTGTAAGTAACGGTGTAAGTAGTGGTGTAAGTATTGGTGTAAGTAGTGGTGTAAGTAGTGGTGTAAGTAGTGGTGTAGATAGTGGTATAAGTATTGGTGTAAGTAGTGGTGTAAGTAGTGGTATAAGTAGTAGTGTAAGGAGTGGTGTAAATAGTGGTGTAAGTAGTGGTGTAAGTAGTAGTGTGAGTAGTGGTGTAAGTAGTGGTATAAGTAGTGGTGTAAGTATTGGTGTAAGTAGTAGTGTAAGTAGTGGTGTAAATAGTGGTGTAAGTAGTGGTGTAAGTAGTAGTGTGAGTAGTGGTATAAGTAGTGGTGTAAGTAGTGGTGTAAGTAGTGGTGTGAGTATTGGTGTAAGTAGTAGTGTAAGTAGTGGTGTAAGTAGTGGTGCAAGTAGTAGTATTAGTAGTGGTGTAAGTATTGGTATAAGTAGTGGTGTAAGTAGTGGTGTAAGTAGTGGTGTAAGTAGTGGTGTAAGTAGTGGTGTAAGTATTGGTGTAAGTAGTGGTGTAAGTAGTGGTGTAAGTAGTAGTGTGAGTAGTGGTGTAAGTAGTGGTGTAAGTAGTGGTGTAAGTAGTGGTGTAAGTAGTGGTGTAAATAGTGGTGTAAGTAGTGGTGTAAGTATTGGTGTAAGTAGTGCTGTAAGTAGTGGTGTAAGTAGTGGTGTAAGTAGTGGTGTAAGTAGTAGTGTGAGTAGTGGTGTAAGTATTGGTGTAAGTAGTGGTGTAAGTAGTTAGTGTAAGTATTGGTGTAAGTAGTGGTGTAGTAGTGGTATGAGTAGTGGTGTAAGTATTGGTGTAAGTATTGGTGTAAGTATTGGTGTAAGTAGTTGTGTAAGTAGTGGTGTAAGTAGTGGAGTAAGTAGTAGTATGAGTAGTGGTGTAAGTATTGGTGTAAGTAGTGGTGTAAGTAGTTAGTGTAAGTATTGGTGTAAGTAGTAGTGTAAGTAGTGGTGTGGTAGTGGTGTAAGTAGTGGTGTAAGTAGTGGTGTAAGTAGTAGTGTGAGTAGTGGTGTAGGTAGTGGTGTAAGTAGTGGTGTGAGTATTGGTGTAAGTAGTGGTGTAAGTAGTGGTGTAAGTATTGGTGTAAGTAGTGGTGTAAGTAGTGGTGTAAGTAATGATGTAAGTAGTGGTGTAAGTAGTGGTGTAAGTAGTGGTGTAAGTATCGGAGTAAGTAGTGGTGTAAGTATTGGTGTAAGTAGCGGTGTAAGTAGTGGTGTAAGTAGTGGTGTAAGTAGTGGTGTAAGTAGTGGTGTAAGTATTGGTGTAAGTAGTGGTGTAAGTAGTGGTGTAAGTAGTAGTGTGAGTAGTGGTGTAAGTAGTGGTGTAATTAATGGTGTAAGTAGTGGTGTAAGTAGTGGTGTAAATAGTGGTGTAAGTAGTGGTGTAAATATTGGTGTAAGTAGTGCTGTAAGTAGTGGTGTAAGTAGTGGTGTAAGTAGTGGTGTAAGTAGTAGTGTGAGTAGTGGTGTAAGTATTGGTGTAAGTAGTGGTGTAAGTAGTTAGTGTAAGTATTGGTGTAAGTAGTGGTGTAGTAGTGGTATGAGTAGTGGTGTAAGTATTGGTGTAAGTATTGGTGTAAGTATTGGTGTAAGTAGTTGTGTAAGTAGTGGTGTAAGTAGTGGAGTAAGTAGTAGTATGAGTAGTGGTGTAAGTATTGGTGTAAGTAGTGGTGTAAGTAGTTAGTGTAAGTATTGGTGTAAGTAGTAGTGTAAGTAGTGGTGTGGTAGTGGTGTAAGTAGTGGTGTAAGTAGTGGTGTAAGTAGTAGTGTGAGTAGTGGTGTAGGTAGTGGTGTAAGTAGTGGTGTGAGTATTGGTGTAAGTAGTGGTGTAAGTAGTGGTGTAAGTATTGGTGTAAGTAGTGGTGTAAGTAGTGGTGTAAGTAATGATGTAAGTAGTGGTGTAAGTAGTGGTGTAAGTAGTGGTGTAAGTATCGGAGTAAGTAGTGGTTTACGTATTGGTGTAAGTAGCGGTGTAAGTAACGGAGTAAGTAGTGGTGTAAGTAGTGGTGTAAGTATCGGAGTAAGTATTGGTGTAAGTAATGGCGTAAGTAGTAACGGTGGCGGTATTGTAGATTATATTGTAGATAGTAGCATTGATAATAGAGTATTCTCTAGTAAGTAGTGATTTTTTAATATAGGCAGATATACAGATACTAATGTACGTTGAAGTTTAGGTAGTAATGTAAGTAGTAGTGTAGATAATGGAATAAGGTACTAGAGTTTAAGTAGCGATTGTTTTAGTGTAATTAGTAGTGTAGATAATGGAATAGGTACTAGAGTTTAAGTAGTGATTGTTTTAGTATAAGTAGTAGTGTAGATAATGGAATAGGTACTAGAGTTTAAGTTGCGATTGTTTTAGTATAAATAGTAGTGTAGATAAGGAGTAGGCAATAACGATTAAGTAGTGATTATCTTAGTGTAGATATAAATGTACGTAGTAGTGTAGGCAGTTGTTGTGTAGTAGTGTAGGTAGTTGTTGTGTAGTGTAGGCAGTTGTTGTGTAGTAATGTAGGCAGTTGTTGTGTAGTAGTGTAGGCAGTTGTTGTGTAGTAGTGTAGGCAGTTGTTGTGTAGTAGTGTAGGCAGTTGTTGTGTAGTAGTGTAGGCAGTTGTTGTGTAGTAGTGTAGGCAGTTGTTGTGTAGTGTAGGCAGTTGTTGTGTAGTAGTGTAGGTAGTTGTTGTGTAGTAGTGTAGGCAGTTGTTGTGTAGTAGTGTAGGCAGTTGTTGTGTAGTGTAGGCAGTTGTTTGTAGTAGTGTAGGCAGTTGTTGTGTAGTAGTGTAGGTAGTTGTTATGTAGTAGTGTAGGCAGTTGTTGTGTAGTAGTGTAGGCAGTTGTTGTGTAGTAGTGTAGGTAGTTGTTATGTAGTAGTGTAGGCAGTTGTTGTGTAGTAGTGTAGGCAGTTATTGTGTAGTAGTGTAGGCAGTTGTTGTGTAGTAGTGTAGGCAGTTGTTGTGTAGTGTAGGCAGTTGTTGTGTAGTAGTGTAGGTAGTTGTTGTGTAGTGTAGGCAGTTGTTGTGTAGTAGTGTAGGCAGTTGTTGTGTAGTAGTGTAGGCAGTTGTTGTGTAGTAGTGTAGGCAGTTGTTGTGTAGTAGTGTAGGCAGTTGTTGTGTAGTGTAGGCAGTTGTTGTGTAGTAGTGTAGGCAGTTGTTGTGTAGTAGTGTAGGCAGTTGTTGTGTAGTAGTGTAGGCAGTTGTTGTGTAGTAGTGTAGGCAGTTGTTGTGTAGTAGTGTAGGCAGTTGTTGTGTAGTAGTGTAGGCAGTTGTTGTGTAGTAGTGTAGGTAGTTGTTGTGTAGTAGTGTAGGCAGTTGTTGTGTAGTAGTGTAGGCAGTTGTTATGTAGTAGTGTAGGTAGTTGTTGTGTAGTAGTGTAGGTAGTTGTTGTGTAGTAGTGTAGGCAGTTGTTGTGTAGTAGTGTAGGCAGTTGTTGTGTAGTAGTGTAGGCAGTTGTTGTGTAGTAGTGTAGGCAGTTGTTGTGTAGTAGTGTAGGTAGTTGTTGTGTAGTAGTGTAGGCAGTTGTTGTGTAGTAGTGTAGGCAGTTGTTGTGTAGTAGTGTAGGTAGTTGTCATGTAGTAGTGTAGGCAGTGGTCAGGTAGTAGTGTAGGCAGTTGTTGTGTAGTAGTGTAGGCAGTGGTCAGGTAGTAGTGTAGGCAGTTGTTGTGTAGTAGTGTAGGCAGTTGTTGTGTAGTAGTGTAGGCAGTTGTTGTGTAGTAGTGTAGGCAGTTGTTGTGTAGTAGTGTAGGCAGTTGTTGTGTAGTAGTGTAGGCAGTTGTTGTGTAGTAGTGTAGGCAGTTGTTGTGTAGTAGTGTAGGCAGTTGTTATGTAGTAGTGTAGGCAGTTGTTGTGTAGTAGTGTAGGCAGTTGTTGTGTAGTAGTGTAGGCAGTTGTTGTGTAGTAGTGTAGGCAGTTGTTGTGTAGTAGTGTAGGCAGTTGTTGTGTAGGCAGTTGTTGTGTAGTAGTGTAGGTAGTTGTTGTGTAGTAGTGTAGGCAGTTGTTGTGTAGTAGTGTAGGCAGTTGTTGTATAGTAGTGTAGGCAGTTGTTGTGTAGTGTAGGCAGTTGTTGTGTAGTAGTGTAGGCAGTTGTTGTGTAGTAGTGTAGGCAGTTGTTGTGTAGTAGTGTAGGCAGTTGTTGTGTAGTAGTGTAGGCAGTTGTTGTGTAGTAGTGTAGGCAGTTGTTGTGTAGTAGTGTAGGCAGTTGTTGTGTAGTAGTGTAGGTAGTTGTTGTGTAGTAGTGTAGGCAGTTGTTGTGTAGTAGTGTAGGTAGTTGTTGTGTAGTAGTGTAGGCAGTTGTTGTGTAGTAGTGTAGGCAGTTGTTGTGTAGTAGTGTAGGCAGTTGTTGTGTAGTAGTGTAGGCAGTTGTTGTGTAGTAGTGTAGGCAGTTGTTGTGTAGTAGTGTAGGCAGTTGTTGTGTAGTAGTGTAGGCAGTTGTTGTGTAGTAGTGTAGGCAGTTGTTGTGTAGTAGTGTAGGCAGTTGTTGTGTAGTAGTGTAGGCAGTTGTTGTGTAGTAGTGTAGGCAGTTGTTATGTAGTAGTGTAGGCAGTTGTTGTGTAGTAGTGTAGGCAGTTGTTGTGTAGTAGTGTAGGCAGTTGTTGTGTAGTAGTGTAGGCAGTTGTTGTGTAGTAGTGTAGGCAGTTGTTGTGTAGTAGTGTAGGTAGTTGTTGTGTAGTAGTGTAGGCAGTTGTTGTGTAGTAGTGTAGGCAGTTGTTGTGTAGTAGTGTAGGCAGTTGTTGTGTAGTAGTGTAGGCAGTTGTTGTGTAGTAGTGTAGGCAGTTGTTGTGTAGTAGTGTAGGCAGTTGTTGTGTAGTAGTGTAGGCAGTTGTTGTGTAGTAGTGTAGGCAGTTGTTGTGTAGTAGTGTAGGTAGTTGTTGTGTAGTAGTGTAGGCAGTTGTTGTGTAGTAGTGTAGGCAGTTGTTGTGTAGTAGTGTAGGTAGTTGTTGTGTAGTAGTGTAGGCAGTTGTTGTGTAGTAGTGTAGGTAGTTGTTGTGTAGTAGTGTAGGCAGTTGTTGTGTAGTAGTGTAGGCAGTTGTTGTGTAGTAGTGTAGGTAGTTGTTGTGTAGTAGTGTAGGTAGTTGTTGTGTAGTGTAGGTAGTTGTTGTGTAGTAGTGTAGGCAGTGGTCAGGTAGTAGTGTAGGTAGTTGTTGTATAGTAGTGTAGGCAGTTGTTGTGTAGTAGTGTAGGTAGTTGTTGTGTAGTAGTGTAGGCAGTTGTTGTGTAGTAGTGAAGGCAGTTGTTGTGTAGTAGTGTAGGCAGTTGTTGTGTAGTAGTGTAGACAGTTGTTGTGTAGTAGTGTAGGCAGTTATTGTGTAGTAGTGTAGGCAGTTGTTGTGTAGTAGTGTAGGCAGTTGTTGTGTAGTAGTGTAGGTAGTTGTTGTGTAGTAGTGTAGGCAGTTGTTGTGTAGTAGTGTAGGCAGTTGTTGTGTAGTAGTGTAGGTAGTTGTTGTGTAGTAGTGTAGGCAGTTGTCAGGTAGTAGTGTAGGCAGTTGTTGTGTAGTAGTGTAGGTAGTTGTTATGTAGTAGTGTAGGCAGTTGTTGTGTAGTAGTGTAGGTAGTTGTTGTGTAGTAGTGTAGGCAGTTGTTGTGTAGTAGTGAAGGCAGTTGTTGTGTAGTAGTGTAGGCAGTTGTTGTGTAGTAGTGTAGACAGTTGTTGTGTAGTAGTGTAGGTAGTTGTTGTGTAGTAGTGTAGGCAGTTGTTGTGTAGTAGTGTAGGTAGTTGTTGTGTAGTAGTGTAGGCAGTGGTCAGGTAGTAGTGTAGGCAGTTGTTGTGTAGTAGTGTAGGCAGTGGTCAGGTAGTAGTGTAGGCAGTTGTTGTGTAGTATTGTAGATAGTTGTTGTGTAGTAGTGTAGGCAGTTGTTGTTTAGTAGTGTAGGCAGTTGTTGTGTAGTAGTGTAGGTAGTTGTTATGTAGTAGTGTAGGCAGTTGTTGTGTAGTAGTGTAGGTAGTTGTTGTGTAGTAGTGTAGGCAGTTGTTGTGTAGTAGTGAAGGCAGTTGTTGTGTAGTAGTGTAGGCAGTTGTTGTGTAGTAGTGTAGACAGTTGTTGTGTAGTAGTGTAGGTAGTTGTTGTGTAGTAGTGTAGGCAGTTGTTGTGTAGTAGTGTAGGCAGTTGTTGTGTAGTAGTGTAGGCAGTTGTTGTGTAGTAGTGTAGGCAGTTGTTGTGTAGTAGTGTAGGGAGTTGTTGTGTAGTGTAGGCAGTTGTTGTGTAGTAGTGTAGGCAGTTGTTGTTTAGTAGTGTAGGCAGTTGTTGTGTAGTAGTGTAGGTAGTTGTTGTGTAGTAGTGTAGGCAGTTGTTGTGTAGTAGTGTAGGCAGTTGTTGTGTAGTATTGTAGATAGTTGTTGTGTAGTAGTGTAGATAGTTGTTGTGTAGTAGTGTAGGCAGTTGTTGTGTAGTAGTGTAGGCAGTTGTTGTATAGTAGTGTAGGCAGTTGTTGTGTAGTAGTGTAGGCAGTTGTTGTGTAGTAGTGTAGGCAGTTGTTGTGTAGTAGTGTAGGCAGTTGTTGTGTAGTAGTGTAGGCAGTTGTTGTGTAGTAGTGTAGGCAGTTGTTGTGTAGTAGTGTAGGTAGTTGTTGTGTAGTAATGTAGGCAGTGGTCAGGTAGTAGTGTAGGCAGTTGTTGTGTAGTAGTGTAGGCAGTGGTCAGGTAGTAGTGTAGGCAGTTGTTGTGTAGTATTGTAGGTAGTTGTTGTGTAGTAGTGAAGGCAGTTGTTGTGTAGTAGTGTAGGCAGTTGTTGTGTAGTAGTGTAGGCAGTTGTTGTGTAGTAGTGAAGGCAGTTGTTGTGTAGTAGTGTAGGCAGTTGTTGTGTAGTAGTGTAGGCAGTGGTCAGGTAGTAGTGTAGGCAGTTGTTGTGTAGTAGTGTAGGCAGTTGTTGTGTAGTAGTGAAGGCAGTTGTTGTGTAGTAGTGTAGGCAGTTGTTGTGTAGTAGTGAAGGCAGTTGTTGTGTAGTAGTGTAGGCAGTTGTTGTGTAGTAGTGTAGACAGTTGTTGTGTAGTAGTGTAGGTAGTTGTTGTGTAGTAGTGTAGGCAGTTGTTGTGTAGTAGTGTAGGCAGTTGTTGTGTAGTAGTGTAGGCAGTTGTTGTGTAGTAGTGTAGGCAGTTGTTGTGTAGTAGTGTAGGGAGTTGTTGTGTAGTGTAGGCAGTTGTTGTGTAGTAGTGTAGGCAGTTGTTGTTTAGTAGTGTAGGCAGTTGTTGTGTAGTAGTGTAGGTAGTTGTTGTGTAGTAGTGTAGGCAGTTGTTGTGTAGTAGTGTAGGCAGTTGTTGTGTAGTATTGTAGATAGTTGTTGTGTAGTAGTGTAGATAGTTGTTGTGTAGTAGTGTAGGCAGTTGTTGTGTAGTAGTGTAGGCAGTTGTTGTATAGTAGTGTAGGCAGTTGTTGTGTAGTAGTGTAGGCAGTTGTTGTGTAGTAGTGTAGGCAGTTGTTGTGTAGTAGTGTAGGCAGTTGTTGTGTAGTAGTGTAGGCAGTTGTTGTGTAGTAGTGTAGGCAGTTGTTGTGTAGTAGTGTAGGTAGTTGTTGTGTAGTAATGTAGGCAGTGGTCAGGTAGTAGTGTAGGCAGTTGTTGTGTAGTAGTGTAGGCAGTGGTCAGGTAGTAGTGTAGGCAGTTGTTGTGTAGTATTGTAGGTAGTTGTTGTGTAGTAGTGAAGGCAGTTGTTGTGTAGTAGTGTAGGCAGTTGTTGTGTAGTAGTGTAGGCAGTTGTTGTGTAGTAGTGAAGGCAGTTGTTGTGTAGTAGTGTAGGCAGTTGTTGTGTAGTAGTGTAGGCAGTGGTCAGGTAGTAGTGTAGGCAGTTGTTGTGTAGTAGTGTAGGCAGTTGTTGTGTAGTAGTGAAGGCAGTTGTTGTGTAGTAGTGTAGGCAGTTGTTGTGTAGTAGTGTAGGCAGTTGTCAGGTAGTAGTGTAGGCAGTTGTTGTGTAGTAGTGTAGGCAGTTGTTGTGAAGTGTAGGCAGTTGTTGTGTAGTAGTGTAGGCAGTTGTCAGGTAGTAGTGTAGGCAGTTGTTGTGTAGTAGTGTAGGCAGTTGTTGTGAAGTGTAGGCAGTTGTTGTGTAGTAGTGTAGGCAGTTGTTGTGTAGTAGTGTAGGCAGTTGTTGTGTAGTAGTGTAGGCAGTTGTTGTGTAGTAGTGTAGGCAGTTGTTGTGTAGTAGTGTAGACAGTTGTTGTGTAGTAGTGTAGGCAGTTGTTGTGTAGTAGTGTAGGCAGTTGTTGTGTAGTAGTGTAGGCAGTGGTCAGGTAGTAGTGTAGGCAGTTGTTGTGTAGTGTAGGCAGTTGTTGTGTAGTAGTGTAGGCAGTTGTTGTGTAGTAGTGTAGGCAGTTGTTGTGTAGTAGTGTAGGCAGTTGTTGTGTAGTAGTGTAGGTAGTTGTTGTGTAGTAGTGTAGGTAGTTGTTGTGTAGTAGTGTAGGCAGTGGTCAGGTAGTAGTGTAGGTAGTTGTTGTATAGTAGTGTAGGCAGTTGTTGTGTAGTAGTGTAGGTAGTTGTTGTGTAGTAGTGTAGGCAGTTGTTGTGTAGTAGTGTAGGCAGTTGTTGTGTAGTAGTGTAGGCAGTTGTTGTGTAGTAGTGTAGGCAGTTGTTGTGTAGTAGTGTAGGCAGTTGTTGTGTAGTAGTGTAGGCAGTTGTTGTGAAATAGTTTAGGCAGTTGTTGTGTAGTAGTGTAGGCAGTTGTTGTGTAGTAGTGTAGGCAGTTGTTGTGTAGTAGTGTAGGCAGTTGTTGTGTAGTAGTGTAGGCAGTTGTCGTGTAGTAGTGTAGGCAGTTGTTGTGTAGTAGTGTAGGCAGTTGTTGTGTAGTAGTGTAGGCAGTTGTTGTGTAGTGTAGGTAGTTGTTGTGTAGTAGTGTAGGTAGTTGTTGTGTAGTAGTGTAGGCAGTTGTTGTGTAGTAGTGTAGGCAGTTATTGTGTAGTAGTGTAGGCAGTTGTTGTGTAGTAGTGTAGGCAGTTGTTGTGTAGTAGTGTAGGCAGTTGTTGTGTAGTAGTGTAGGCAGTTGTTGTGTAGTAGTGTAGGTAGTTGTTGTGTAGTAGTGTAGGCAGTTGTTGTGTAGTAGTGTAGGCAGTTGTTGTGTAGTAGTGTAGGCAGTTGTTGTGTAGTAGTGTAGGCAGTTGTTGTGTAGTAGTGTAGGCAGTTGTTGTGTAGTAGTGTAGGCAGTTGTCGTGTAGTAGTGTAGGTAGTTGTTGTGTAGTAGTGTAGGCAGTTGTTGTGTAGTAGTGTAGGCAGTTGTTGTGTAGTAGTGTAGGCAGTTGTTGTGTAGTAGTGTAGGCAGTTGTTGTGTAGTAGTGTAGGCAGTTGTTGTGTAGTAGTGTAGGCAGTTGTTGTGTAGTAGTGTAGGCAGTTGTTGTGTAGTAGTGTAGGCAGTTGTCGTGTAGTAGTGTAGGTAGTTGTTGTGTAGTAGTGTAGGCAGTTGTTGTGTAGTAGTGTAGGCAGTTGTTGTGAAATAGTTTAGGCAGTTGTTGTGTAGTAGTGTAGGCAGTTGTTGTGTAGTAGAGTAGGCAGTTGTTGTGTAGTAGTGTAGGCAGTTGTTGTGTAGTAGTGTAGGCAGTTGTTGTGTAGTGTAGGCAGTTGTTGTGTATTAGTGTAGGTAGTTGTTGTGTAGTAGTGTAGGCAGTTGTTATGTAGTGTAGGCAGTTGTTGTGTAGTAGTGTAGGCAGTTGTTGTGTAGTAGTGTAGGTAGTTGTCTGGTAGTAGTGTAGGCAGTTGTTGTGTAGTTATAAGTTGTTATAAGTAGTTGTATAGATAATATTTTAAACACTAGCGTAGTAAGTACTATTTGTTTTAGTGTATGTATAAATGTAATTGTAGTTTATTGAATACCAATGTTCAGTGAACATCGTTCACTAACAATTGTCTATTGCAGCTGTATACATAATACAATGGGTGCGTGCCTCGAGCTCACACAAACGCTGCGATATTACCACGTGCTATATCGTGTAAAATCATCCTAGTGAAAAAGATATGTAGAACAAGATTCAGTTACAGTCGGCAATATGCTAGAGAGAATAACTTATAATCGATTCATCTATTCACCAGTTTTTCCAATATAAATTTGCATACATTTTCATATATAAACAATTCTGGATGTAAAAATTGTTTTAGTATAAATAAAAAATAATTTATACATTTCCGTTATAAAAGCTAAAATCTATAATTAATGGAAAAAACTTATTTCCAATCTCTCTATATATATGTTGTTAATATATAAATACAAAATAATAATTTATTATATAATATAACGACATTATTTAATATTTTTGTATTCACATTTTAAATTGTAATATCATTATTTAATATTTCATAATTATAATATATAAAAGAAACTACTTTCTGAAATTTGTGATATTTTTCATAACAATTACATAAACACAATAGCTACAATTACTGAATTGTTAAACTGAAGCGGTAATTAGTATATGATGGAATAGCATGGTGTATTTAATAAATATTGTTACATTATTGTTTCCACTTGTACATATTAAGTTATAACTAAGTAATATCTAAGTTATGTCTTAGTTTAATAGATCAAGAGGAGGTCATATTTTAAAGTTTCCTATATTTATGATTTCCTTATATACGACAATTTAATATTACCCTGTACTACAATTTAAGTACCCACATATATTAATAAACAATAAACTAATATTTATGATATTGTATTACCCGTAAATATATCATACACTATATTGTGCTATATGGTATATAATATTGTAGTTATACTATGTCGTATATTGCGTTATATTATCATTACAGAGTTCATACGGTCATTTTAACAACATCTAGTGGAGGTGTAGTAGATATGTGTAGAGTGGCATTAGTGGAGGTGTAGTTGGAGGTGTAGTTGGAGGTGTAGTTGGAGGTGTAGTTGGAGGTGTAGTTGGAGGTGTAGTTGGAGGTGTAGTTGGAGGTGTAGTTGGAGGTGTAGTTGGAGGTGTAGTTGGAGGTGTAGTTGGAGGTGTAGTTGGAGGTGTAGTTGGAGGTGTAGTTGGAGGTGTAGTGAGGGAGAGACCGACATCGAATAATCAACCGATATCTGAGGCGAATTCACGATTGTATATGGGAATGATCATTGTGTTTATTTTAACGTAAATTTGATTTGCGAACTGCTCTCCATTGATCGCTGACCTTTGAACTGAAGACTGACCACGTGTCAACGACGCATGACCGCGGTCAGTAGATAAACCTTTATTACGCAATGTTATATTCACAAACGCATCTTAACATATAAGTCTTAGATAAATAAGTCTTTGCTACACTAGTTATTAATATATCAGTTATTAAGATATCAGTTATTAAGATATCAGTTATTGAGATATCAGTTATTAAGATATCAGTTATTAAGATATCAGTTATTAAGATATCAGTTATTAAGATATCAGTTATTAAGATATCAGTTATTAAGATATCAGTTATTAAGATATCAGTTATTAAGATATCAGTTATTAAGATATCAGTTATTAAGATATCAGTTATTAAGATATCAGTTATTAAGATATCAGTTATTAAGATATCAGTTATTAAGATATCAGTTATTAAGATATCAGTTATTAAGATATCAGTTATTAAGATATCAGTTATTAAGATATCAGTTATTAAGATATCAGTTATTAAGATATCAGTTATTAAGATATCAGTTATTAAGATATCAGTTATTAAGATATCAGTTATTAAGATATCAGTTATTAAGATATCAGTTATTAAGATATCAGTTATTAAGATATCAGTTATTAAGATATCAGTTATTAAGATATCAGTTATTAAGATATCAGTTATTAAGATATCAGTTATTAAGATATCAGTTATTAAGATATCAGTTATTAAGATATCAGTTATTAAGATATCAGTTATTAAGATATCAGTTATTAAGATATCAGTTATTAAGATATCAGTTATTAAGATATCAGTTATTAAGATATCAGTTATTAAGATATCAGTTATTAAGATATCAGTTATTAAGATATCAGTTATTAAGATATCAGTTATTAAGATATCAGTTATTAAGATATCAGTTATTAAGATATCAGTTATTAAGATATCAGTTATTAAGATATCAGTTATTAAGATATCAGTTATTAAGATATCAGTTATTAAGATATCAGTTATTAAGATATCAGTTATTAAGATATCAGTTATTAAGATATCAGTTATTAAGATATCAGTTATTAAGATATCAGTTATTAAGATATCAGTTATTAAGATATCAGTTATTAAGATATCAGTTATTAAGATATCAGTTATTAAGATATCAGTTATTAAGATATCAGTTATTAAGATATCAGTTATTAAGATATCAGTTATTAAGATATCAGTTATTAAGATATCAGTTATTAAGATATCAGTTATTAAGATATCAGTTATTAAGATATCAGTTATTAAGATATCAGTTATTAAGATATCAGTTATTAAGACATCAGTTATTAAGACAGCAGTTATTAAGATATCAGTTATTAAGATATCAGTTATTAAGATATCAGTTATTAAGATATCAGTTATTAAGATGTCAGTTATTAAGATATCAGTTATTAAGATATCAGTTATTAAGATATCAGTTATTAAGATATCAGTTATTAAGATATCAGTTATTAAGATATCAGTTATTAAGATATAAGTTATTAAGATAGCAGTTATTAAGATAGCAGTTATTAAGATATCAGTTATTAAGATATCAGTTCGTAAGATATCAGTTATTAAGATATCAGTTATTAAGATATCAGTTATTAAGATATCAGTTATTAAGATATCAGTTATTAAGATATCAGTTATTAAGACATCAGTTCTTAAGATATCAGTTATTAAGATATGAGTTATTAAGATATCAGTTATTAAGATATAAGTTCGTAATATATCAGTTCGTAAGATATCAGTTCGTAAGATATCAGTTCGTAAGATATCAGTTCGTAAGATATCAGTTCGTAAGATATCAGTTCGTAAGATATCAGTTTGTAAGACATCAGTTATTAAGATATAAGTTCGTAAGATATGAGTTCGTAAGATAGCAGTTCGTAAGATATGAGTTCGTAAGATATAAGTTCGTAAGATATGAGTCATTATTAATATATTTCTAGAGTACTAGATGGTATGTGACACGTGTCATATTATGCTAAGGTTTGGGTTTGTTGATAAAATCGTACGCAAAATATTTATATTACAACTATTATTCTGTGTTCTCTCAATGAGTACATCGCGCGTGTCAGCCCCATAAATTAACCCCATACATTAACCCCATACATTAACCCCATACATTAACCCCATACATTAACCCCATACATTAACCCCATACATTAACCCCATACATTAACCCCATACATTAACCCCATACATTAACCCCATACATTAACCCCATACATTAACCCCATACATTAACCCCATACATTAACCCCATACATTAACCCCACACATTTACCCCAATTGTTAACTCTACTTGTTTGCGGCACAGGTACGTTGTAGTTTTTACCATAGAGAGATACATCGCCGTATGTTTTCCACTGAAGAGAGAGGCGATTTGTAACGCCAGAATAGCGAGGTTAGTGTTCCAAGTAACTTCGCTAATTAAATCGGTAATAATTACGATTTGGTATAACATCTTGTGACTTACCTGGACCATATAATAATTTGATCGTAATATTAATATTAGCTACAATAATAATACTAATGTTACGAATAATAATAATAATCATCAAAGATATTAGATATAAAATATGGATCGCACGTCTCCGTGATTTTTATAGTAAATCAATATTTGAAACTTATGAACTCATCAGTGCCGTGAACTTAAGAAAATATTCATTTTTTAAAGAAATAAAATAAAATAAATTCCATTTTATGTATAATGTATTTATTGAACTCTCCCAGATCGGAGTTTTTAAAATTTGTATATAAGTTTTTATTAACATATAATTCTACTCTAATTCAGTCTTATGTTAATATATTATATTAGGTTTATTAAATATTATGTTGAATTAAATCTATGCCATATATAATATGAAATACATTAAAGTTAGATCTATATATAAACACACACACACACACACACACACACACACACACACACACATACACTCACACATACAAACGTGCGCGTGCACACATATACACACATACCCATACATACACACGCATACATACACATATAAACACACACACCAATATACACAAAACATGTACAATTACACACACATACTCACACAGACACACACACACACATATATATATATATATATATATATATATATATATATATATTATGCATATTCAACCAAATATTGTTATATTTAAATAATTAATGTTTATATTATTAAGTTAACCTAATTACATATATTGTAAATATATTTTAATCAGTCAATTATATGAACTGCACATTCCTATAAACTAAATCAATAATATATTACAAATAGTATATATCAATGTTATATACACTATTTATTGAATTCATAATATAGTTTATGTATGAATTAAAATGTTGTATTATTTTAAAATAAAATAATGGGATACATCATTTAGATCATCGTAGAAGTTAAATTATAGACGTTGCTTAATGCTACTTTGCCGATTACAGATTTATTATAACATATTATTAAAAATATATATTGTTTTACTTTCACTAAGGATTCTTATGAAGTCTTATTATAAATTAATAAAACTATTAATAATTTTGTATCAAGAATTAAAAAGAAGCAAAACATTGTTCTGTAATTTTGTGTATAATTGTAAACTGTTTAATAATCATATATATATATCCATCAATATATGTAATATTTGAAATAATAGAAAAGTTGTTTTAAATAAAAATAAATAAATATTAGTTAAATATTCATTTACCATCTAGATATAAACACTGTTTATTAAAACTAATAAAATAATAATACCTCAATTGTATTGCTATTAGCAAGTTAAATTTTATACAGAGAGTTTCTTTTATAAGTTATTATAATATAAAATAATATTATCGAAAACAACTATTTCATTAATTTTTATTAATTCATTTTATGTTTACGATCTTAACTTCATTCGTGATTATTATATAACGTAAACTATGTCCTATTATATTGTTTTAAAGGTACCTATAATTTACAGTTAATAAAAAAAATAATTTATCGATTCTCTCATGGTGTCATCAAACTTTTCTTTTCGGTTATTAGAAGAAAGTTTGGTTATATTAACAAAGCAACTCGTAAGTACGAGCAATTTAAAAAAGCATAATAATCTAATACACAAATACAATCTTTATTATCATCATCAATTGACAATGCAGTTGAAATCAATACATATATGTCATAATTAATAAGTGATAAATATGTGATTCCAATATATATTTAGTTGATAGAATTGACTTATGTATTTTGAAGGATATATATTTCAAAACATGATATATGATGTGAATCTTGTTGATTAAATTGTAACATAAATATCTACAGAATATTCATATTTATTTTAGATAATAGATATATATATATATATATATATATATATATATATGTATGTATATATATATATATTGTATATATATATATATATATATATATATATATATATATATTAAGAACGTTATGCTATCACTTTTAAGTATTGCTTATTATATACCAAATTTAAATATAAACAAATTCACTAGTTTAACAATAATTTAATAATTAAATCAATGCAAATTTGTATTGAAAATATGAATATCTATTTTAGCTGATACCTTCGATATATTTTATTTAAAAATATATCTACAATAATGATAAAGTACTATAGTGATAAATAATAGAAAATAATATTGATATATATATATATATATATATATATATATTGATTTAATCATAAAATACAACTTATTTGTTATTATTGTAATATATTGTTAATATTTATACTGCATATATATATAACACGTAGTGAAGTCAGTTTCTATAAGTTTGTAGAGAAAATTGAAATTTTTAATGTACATTTAGAATTATTTCATATTTATATATTCAAGTAAAATTGTCCACTAGCTGAACACTATAAATATATTTAATTTATTTGCGAAATTTATACATGTATTTATCGCTAGAAAATATTAATTAATTAGTTAATATTAAGTAATCTTGTATAGATTTATAATTATAAAATACATATATACCCATGTATATTTACAATATTATGATACATAATGCATAGTATATACTTATATTATACCTATGATCTGAATCCCCGGGGCCTGCATATTAATGATGGTTGCTTAAAATACTAATAATTATGATTATATATACGAATGAAGTATAAAATAATATTTAATATGATTTATTAAATAATTATTAGTTGAAAAATGATTATATGATAGTATATAATATATCCATTTTATATATATATATATATATATATATATATATATTATTAATGTACTATACAGGATTGATGCAATTAATGATTGAGTAGTATATATTTTATTTGAAAATAATATATAAAATTACATCGTTAATAAGATAGACCAATACATAATGATAGCCCCGTAGAATGTTCGTCATGCGGAATATCTTAATAGGTTTATTATCTATAGCCGCCTATAATCTGCCCTTTAATAACATTGATAATATTATTAATACATATAATAATAATGATAATAATATTAATAATAATAATAATAATAATGATGAAGTTTACGTTTACGTTTATGATTATATTATATACAATATAATATACAATATAATATATATATTATAATATTAAATATATATTAAATAAATTAAAAATATAAATTTCAATAAGTAAAATAATAGTTCATATTATTTATTTTCTTTGAGATAAAAAGTCACACGTTTATAATCACATTAGTAACATATTTATAGAAGTACTTATATGGTATTAATAGAATGCACAGTAGTGTTGGCGCTAATTGTAAGTATGATAATTAATATTAAATACACACTTGCAGGAAAGTAGTAGCAATAATAGCCATTATCGGTCTATCCTGCCATTTATTTACTTTTCATGTCATGGGATTCATTGAACAGTTTCAAATATGTGCTTTCTACAAGCAATTCGAATCGCTAATGCAGGTTTGTTGCTATAGTAACAACGTCATATCGTTATGAACTAACAAGTCTAATTATAATTTGTTTCGAGACAATTATAGATCGTATGTAATACAAATGTCATAAATAATATACTGTATATATTGGTTTACCCACCTGGGTTATAATCTGTAAATGAGCATGAAACTCATACATACATATATATATATATATATATATATATATATATATATATATATATATATATATATATATATAAGTCCATATATATAAATATATGGTTCCATTAAATTAAAACAATTCGATTGATATAAATGATCTAAAACTAAAATAATATTCATTATTTTATAAAGTTATTTATTTTGCTTTATATAATATTGGTATAATGTTGTTTTTATATAATATTGTACACAATGGAGTATGTATGAAATATAAACTCACATGTATAATCATTTAACATCGTTGAAAGAGTACACATATGGTTTGGTATAAAATTTAAATTTAAATATGGGCATATTATAAAATAAGTATGAATATAATAATATATAACTAATGATAACAATAGTATGCCGGTCATATATGTTTAAGAATATCTTTTGAACTTATTACTAAATTATATGCCGGAGTATTTAGTAAAATTCCAGTAAATATTGAATTAATTGAGTATTGAGCATTAAGTATTGTTAATATTATTAACTTATTATAACTTATTATAACTATTTATTAAATTTATAATATTAAATTTATATTAATATTATTATATTATTATTAATATTATTACATTTATATTAATATTATTACATTTATATTAATATAATTAAATTATTATTAACTATTTATTGAAATTATTAAATTTATATTAATATTATTAAATTATTCTTAAAATTATTAACTTATTATTAATATCATTTAACTTTATATAAATATTATTAAATTATTGTTAACTTATTATTAATATTATTAACTTATTATTAATATTATTAAATTATTATTAAAATTATTAACTTATTATTAATATTATTAACTTATTATTAATATTATTAACTTATTATTAATATTATTAAATTATTATTAAAATTATTAACTTATTATTAATATTATAAACTTATTATTAATATTATTAACTTATTATTAATATTATTAAATTATTATTAAAATTATTAACTTATTATTAATATTATTAACTTATTATTAATATTATTAAATTATTATTATAATTATTAACTTATTATTAATATTATTAACTTATTATTAATATTATTAACTTATTATTAATAAATATATTATTTATTAAGTTGAATAGGTTTTTGATTTATTCATATATTTATTTACTCATTGTTCTTTTATGTTGGACATTTATTTATAAGTTAACTTATATGCATTACCATATATTTCTATACAATATTTTATTTTGAACTTATATTAATGCTACTTAAGTTAAATAGTAAATTCGTCACATATTTCTAGATAATATTTTATTTAGAAATCATATTATTGTTATGTAAAAGTTGTAGAGATTTAGTGATTATTTAATTTATGAAATATTTGTATATTTTTTTATATACAATAATATCATTTTTTTAATTGTATAATCTTATTAGATTTTTATTAGTTTATATTCAATAGAAATTCAAAACATATATAGATTTGAATTAATTATATGATTAGATTATATTATCTGCTATATTGAGATTATGACATAAATACTTAGGATTACACATATTAAGTTTAGGTTTACATTTAACCACAAATATATATTAGTTAAAAATGAATATATATATACAGGTTACAATATTATGCCATCAATATATATTTTAATATTGAGATGTTATATATTATTTAAAGAATTGGATATATAATTTATTTATAGTAGAACTAAAAGGTCCAAGTGGATCTTTGCTGTTCACGCACATTTTTATAATCTCATACATGGTTTAGATATCTCAAATGCAGAAATCTATTTTAAAAGGTGAGCTGTAATCTTCAATATTATAATTTATTTAAATAATATATATCAATAAATTAATATATATATATATATATAATTATAAATATATAGATTATATAAATAATTTATGTATATAATTTAGTATATAATAAATTAAATATATAAATAATTTATATGTATTCTGTGTTAATAGTTACAAAGATTTTAACAAGTAAAAACAATTGTAATAACTTTTCATTTTCTCTAATGACATATTTACAAAGCCATTAAGATTTAATACTCTAATTATTTGTAATATTTTGTTAAATTTGGAAATAAATGCTATGGGTCTGTTATTTTTAATATACATTTGTATTGTTTTTTTAAATCCCGACAATTAATGTAACATTATTAAGTAATCTATTAATATCAAATTTATTTTGTTTATTTGCTAAATTTTTCAATAAATCTATCAAATTTATTTTAAAAAAAATGTAATATTACTTACAAATAGTATCTAAAAAGAATGGTGTATTATTTATTATGCATTATTATCAATTTTATATTCTAATATTATTTTTACTCGGATCGGCATTTTATTACTAGGTCTATTATGGGCCATCATCGACCTAGTAATCTATTATCATTGATTGTCTATAGATAGAAAATGACTCTATTTTATTAAATATATTTTTTGTCAACATATTAACATTTTTTATTTCTGTTGGTATTAGTTTATTATAATTAATCTCGTCACATTACTACATATCTATTATTAATTCACATAGTTCTTTTTTATAAATATAGGATATAATTTAATGTTTAATTTATACTATTGTTGTAATTTTTAATAATTGCTGAATACAAATAATCTTGTATTCATTTTATCAGTTTTTATTAATAATTTTCATTGTATCATTAATTTTAGCATTTTTATTTTTCGAATTTAATTTTTCTATAATAATATCTCATTTATTAATTATTATTGTTTGATTTATTAAATGATAAATTATTGTATATACTATAATATATGTATTATATCAGAAATTTTCATTATTATCATATTATAATTTATGTGTACACACACACACACACATATATATATATATATATATATATATATATATACTATTAATATATATATATATATATATATATATATATATATATATTAATAGATATATATATATATATATATATATATATATATATGGATATAATAAATAAATATATTATATGCAAGATAAAATTCAAATAAATGTAATAATATACAAATATACTAAAGAGTATATTTGTATATTATTTATATATTATTGTGTTCAGGTATAAAATAAATAAATATTTTTGAAAAGTAAAAATACGTATTTTCTAATGAAGTATAAATTTATACTTTTACCTGATATATACATATTTAGATGAATTTACTATAGTATAATATATTATTTTCTCTGTAGTCATATAATAGCATATATTAATAATGGTATATCGAATATATAGATACCTATATACATATATTATAATAATTCATTCGTTGATCAATTCATAAAAATTATATTATTATTTTATATACAATTATTTAAGATAATGTTATACGCTACTATTTATATTAATATACATATATTTATTACTATAGTAATATAAATAAATAATTTTTTTTAATTTCGTTAATATACTTTGATTAATTATAACTTCAATGTTAAATAAAATAAATCTGATTAATTTTACATAGGAATAATAGTATTTTAATATGATTCACAGACAATTATGCAGATAGAAACGATGACCTCTCTAGTGACCCCTACAATAATCATAATAGCCTGCAATATTCGCATCGTTTGCGTTGTTAGAAGTCTACACAAAAGACGATTAGATAATCAACACTTCTCAAGTCTTCAATCCAACTATTCCCGTAGTGTACATGAACTATCTATTATTGCAAATGATAATCAACAACAAGTTAGTTGTACTAATAAGAAGTGTATGTATTGATGTATGTATTGATGTATTGATGTATGTATTGATGTATTGATGTATGTATTGATGTATGTATTGATGTATTGATGTATTGATGTATGTATTAATGTATTGATGTATTGATGTATGTATTGATGTATGTATTGATGTATGAATTGATGTATGTATTGATGTATGTATTGATGTATGTATTGTTGTATGTATTGATGTATGTATTGATGTATGTATTGATGTATGTATTGATGTATTGATGTATTGATCTATTGATGTATGTATTGATGTATTGATGTATTGATGTATGTATTGATGTATGTATTGATGTATGTATCGATGTATGTATTGATGTATGTATTGATGTATGTATTGATGTATGTATTGATGTATGTATTGATGTATGTATTGATGTATGTATTAATGTATGTATTGATGTATGTATTGATGTATGTATTGATGTATGCATTGATGTATGTATTGATGTATGTATTGATGTATGTATTGATGTATGTATTGATGTATGTATTGATGTATGTATTGATGTATGTATTGATGTATGTATTGATGTATGTATTGATGTATGTATTGATGTATGTATTGATGTATGTATTGATGTATTGATGTATTGATGTATTGATGTATGTATTGATGTATTGATGTATTGATGTATGTATTGATGTATTGATGTATTGATGTATTGATCTATTGATGTATTGATGTATTGATGTATGTATTGATGTATTGGTGTATTGATGTATTGATGTATGTATTGATGTATGTATTGATGTATGTATTGATGTATGTATTGATGTATGTATTGATGTATGTATTGATGTATGTATTGATGTATGTATTGATGTATGTATTGATGTATGTATTGATGTATGTATTGATATATGTATTGATGTATGTATTGATGTATGTATTGATGTATTGATGTATTGATGTATTGATGTATGTATTGATGTATTGATGTATTGATGTATGTATTGATATATTGATGTATTGATGTATTGATCTATTGATGTATTGATGTATTGATGTATGTATTGATGTATTGGTGTATTGATGTATTGATGTATTGATGTATGTATTGATGTATGTATTGATGTATGTATTGATGTATGTATTGATGTATGTATTGATGTATGTATTGATGTATGTATTGATGTATGTATTGATGTATGTATTGATGTATGTATTGATGTATGTATTGATGTATGTATTGATGTATGTATTGATGTATGTATTGATGTATGTATTGATGTATGTATTGATGTATGTATTGATGTGTGTATTGATGTATGTATTGATGTATGTATTGATGTATGTATTGATGTATGTATTGATGTATGTATTGATGTATGTATTGATGTATGTATTGATGTATGTATTGCTGTATGTATTGATGTATGTATCGATGTATGTATTGATGTATTGATGTATGTATTGATGTATGTATTGATGTATGTATTGATGTATTGATGTATGTATTATAAATGATATACATTAAGATGAATTCCAATTCAAGAATGGGGTAGCACAATGTTCTGAGAATGGGTCATTGTTATTCTTGATTTGATTAGGTTTATTATCTTAATTATTTCTAGATGTCCTTGAATAAACTTATCTATATTTGATAATGACATTATGACCTACATTAAACTACCCAATAATAATGAAAACTAATCTATCGTTAATTGTAATTTACGTTATATGTTACATAATAACATATGCAAACGTCTACTCAATTACAATTTAATACTAAATATTGATAATACATATCCGATAAAAATGATTAAAATGTAACACATACCAAATTCCAATTTTACAATGTGATTGTATCTCCTACTAAGATAAAAACTTATCGGGGTACTTTTATAGATATATACATGTCTGTCAACCACCTACAATATACTACAAATAGGACCTTTTTAAAGAAGATCTTTAAATCTTACATTATATCATATTTAAATTATTGTGTTTCTATATATTATGACATAACACAATCTAAACGTAATGATTTAGATCTTAAGGAATATTATAAGAATGATCTTTAGTTTTAAATTAACTAATCATAATATTTGTAACAAATAATTAAAATCACTAGACTGTCTTGAAATACTAAATTATTCCGTATATAGAATTCTATATTTAACTTACGCTGTATTACAATATAAACATAAACCGCTCTACCGCACCGATACCTTTAAATCCAGGTATGCATTATTTAATACATCGATGGTCTTTACGACCCATGAACATGTATTCATGTTCCCCGCATTTGTATCGAAGCTCGCGCAGGTGCTCGATACGGTCGGGTTCCAGGGTGCAATTAAACTAGCCACGCCCACCAGGCGGACAGCTACACGAAGTGGCAGCTACCCGGACGTCGGTCCAACGTACACTACCAGAACGCCTCGCGTAAGTCTACGGTAACGGCGAAACTGAGTTCCGTGAACCGGAAGCGGTCGTCGGCGCGCAGCACTCAGATGCGCGCCACGCGAATGCTGCTGTTGGTGTCGACCGCATTCCTGCTCTGCAACATGCCGAGGCATACGTTGAGGTCGTTGATGACGTTGCGTCTGCTGGTGTCGCCCCACCTGGCGCCGTCGCCTTACTTCGTGGTGTTGATGCGCGTCTTCACGTTGTTCTACTACCTGCATTTCGCCGTCAACGTGTTCCTGTACGGCATGTCGGGGCGATCGTTTCGCGTCGGACTGCAACGCCTGAAAGTGAAGTTCATGAATCGAATCTGTAAATATCAGCCGTGCTCGCGAACCCGTTGACCTCGTGCCCGGATTCCCGAAGGCCATTCGACGCGCGGAGTACGAGTACTTCGTCTCTAGAGCGACTCGATAAGGAAAGGGTAACGCGGGGATGGTGTGGTGAGTGGTGAGTGGTGAGTGGTGAGTGGTGAGTGGTGAGTGGTGAGTGTACGAGTGGTGAGTGTACGATTCCGCTAGAAAGAACTGGTCGCGCGCTAAAACCGATTGCCGCGAATTTCGGTGATTGAGCGATATTCGTGTAAAGTCGGCCGCAGGATATTTCAACACTTTCAATCGAGTTTCTGATGTATCCGTTACATACTCTCTCAATTCTCATATCCGTTACATACTTTACGGTCGTTTCGATTGAATATCGCAATAGCTGCTAGAAAGTCGTTATATAATAATAAAACATCCCGGAAAATAGACAGCATCTCGAGAAGACGGGCCACATTAATATGATTACCTTCATGTATTCAATCTGTGATCAAGTAGTCGATATTTGATATTATAATTCCATCATTTAATTTAGAGCCAACATTAAAATTATATTGTTTACTGCGACTAATAATACTATCAATTATATATGGTTTATTATATAATGTTTATCATACATAACTCATATGTTATAGCCATTTGAATAGCCAATATAGCCATTTGAATAGCTTTCCGATTCATAAATAACTTTATTGAATAATATTATAATTATAATTATTATATAATTATTCGTAATCATTACAATATTATTGGTGTTATTATTTGAACTTTTGATCATATTTGATACAATTTAGTCGTTATTTTTAAATTTTTGTATTCGTTGTTTAACGAATAAAAAGATAATACCTCATATATCTAAAAGGTATATGCATAATATATCTATAAGGTATATATCTATTAGGTTTACGTATATGAATAAAAATCAATGCGCATAGCACATTGTTTCTATTGTATATTATTATATAATGATTTCGTTTTATGTGATATAATTATATAATCATAGTCTTGTATGTCGTACACTGTACGATCTCTGTAAATATTCATGTATAATTAAAACTGCATAATTTTGCTATTATTCACATATTGACAAGTGTGTGATAGATATTTATTTAATTTTTAAAATAAATATATTCATATATTTGTTTATTTGTATTTATATTTTTGATTTCAACAATAGGTTATAACATTCATTGTATATCAGTAGTTAATTATATATTGCATAACTAATGGTGGATGAAATTGAAATTGAAATGTTTTCAATATCCGAATTTTAACGTGGACAATTTAAATTAACGATTTTACTATTCTTGCTTATATCATAAATATATTTGATATATTTTGAATATAAGAATTTATAACGTGAGTTTACAAACTCTCTGGGTGTTTTTGTTCATCTATGTATGTCTAAAACTAAAATCAAATTATTATATAATATATTCATAATTTATGTATACATACATATACATACGATGTTATATATGAGCCATATTTATAAACTGATCAGTCATGTTTATTAATAGTAATCTATGATGAATTGCTGATATACAATACTTATCTAGATAATGACTGATAACATTGAATGATAAGGAAACGTCACAGGTTAATACAAATAATGTATATATATATATATATATATATGTATAAATATATATATATATATATATATATATATATATATAAATGCATTTCATGAAAGTCAAATACCATGTATTATATGTATATGAATTTATAATAAACATTTATTAAATAGTGTATATACTAAAATGTAATGCTATTCACATATATAACTTTTAAATATATTGTATATTATTAATGTGCATTTTAACGTATATATTATGTATGCGTTAATAACAGGGTAGCGTTGACTACACGTGACCTTGAACTACCTCTGCATATTTAATCATTGTAATATCACACTAGTTATACGCCCTTTGCTATGACAATACATTTCCTATTTCAGGCTACAATGTAATACGTAATATAAAGGATATTACATTTTGCAACGCTTCTTATGTACTATTTTGTATTCGTAATATGTATTTTATGAATAAACATACCGTTACATGGTGTACAGTTGTATATGGTACCTGTTATTAATAAGAGTTATCGATACCATAATTATTGTTGAGTAAACGTAATAAAGAAGTTCGTAGATTGTACTTGAATTTATGATTAATTATCAATATATTACGTAATAATTTTAATTATTAGTCTACGCTATCGTAAGATATATTTGAATTAAACAAATGTCGCATCTCACTTATAAGAAGTTTTATTTCAGCAAATTCCGAATAACTGCTGCCATATTGATTTATTCTATTCTGATTAATTTTAAATTATATTATAGTTGTTATATTTTAAATTGAATTGTTTCAATTATATTATATAGATATACCTAAAAAAATCTATATTATAATGCATATCATTTAATGCATACTATAATAATTACATTATTAATTAATATGGTTTAAATGATAAAAGAACCAAATAATTTTATAAAGTTACTAATGTAATTTATTTTTAAATCATACATTATTATGATTATATCGCATGACAACAAATAATATAAATAATAATTATAATAATTAAATATAACATTTAATAATTATGTATTCTATTGGTACACATGGAGATTTAATTAACTAAATTTCTTCATTCAAAAGTATTTACATCATCGTCTATATTATTTGGTATTTGATATTTGGTATTTGGTATTTGGTTTTGATATTTGGTATTTGATATTTGATATTTGATATTTGGTATTTGGTATTTGATATTTGATATTTGGTATTTGATATTTGGTATTTGATATTTGGTATTTGATATTTGGTATTTGATATTTGGTATTTGATATTTGGTATTTGGTATTTGGTAAAACATATCTTCGCTATATTTCTAAATACTCTTCGTTAATAATTGAAATCGTTATTGGTATTAATTTATTCTCCAAATGATGATTTAAATGTATCTTTGCATATAAATGCATATATTATAAACATCATCTTTATAAGTTTAAAATCTTTACCTACTCGATATACATTTATCCTTTCTTATTTGTCTACTTAATAATTGTACGTTAATATAACGTTTCTTTAGATATTTGTAGGTCATCCCCTGTCCTTCCTCTTAGAATATATAATTACGATCACAATTAGTGTTTAGCAAAGATTCGATACATTATAACAATTGAATTAGTTTTGTTATATTGCAGATCATACACAAAGCTATATAACTAATTACTTCAACCTTAAATGTGTCCAATACCATGCCTATCATCAAACTCAATATGTTCTGCATCTCTATATAGAGAACATTATATCAGTAAATTTTGTTATCTATTAAATTAGCTCTAAGGTATGTTGATATGATTTTAATATATTATATACAAAATATTATTATTTTGTTTTAAAATACCATTAATTTCATAGAAATTAAACTTACAATTATTTGTCAAATTATTAGAACATCGATTAGAATGTCGGTGAATTTTTCTTCAAAGTGGAGTTTAAATATTTTGAACTTTAATTAAAGTTCAAAATTAATGTTCTTTGATTTATCTGGATTTAACTTTTTAATTGCAATATCAACAATATCAATATGGGGGCATTGCTAGAAAACCTACAATACATTTAGTATTTAATTATTACACGTATATATAACTATTACACGTATATATAACTATTATACGTATATATAACTATTATACGTATATATAACTATTACACGTATATCATGTTATTAGATTTAATATATTAATATATCGGAGTTAATAGATGTTAGGTTTTCAATATTCTTGATTATAATCGATTGATGTTTATTATTTTTGGAATCCAAATTGCGCTCAATTCTCTTTTATCAGAGATTTTTTATATTCAATTTTACATTATCCTTCTATTACTACATAGATAGCTTAACATTGGCGATGATATCTTAAATTCATTTAATGAACTAGTGTTCAACTGATGAATTTTAATGAACTAGTGTCAACAGACTTAGTTATACACCAATGACAGAACAATCAAAACTATCTAAACTTATTTATTGTAATACCTTTTCCGCCTTCCATACTTCAGTACCACCAGCGTGCAAACAAAGGACATTCGTACCCATCCTCCTTGTCATTACAGAGAGCAAACTAGAGTAGAATTTATACAAAATGTGTGTTGCATTATATCAAATTCATGTGATACTCCGTGAGTTCAGCATTCAATTTTATCTTTATTCAGGCAATTTCAGTAGTTAATTTAAGTTATTTAAGTTATGCCTAACATGGTAGGCTTCCTTCTAGTTAAAGTAAACAATTCTAAGTGGATATATCGTCCTATGTGTCCTATGTGGGACTCGGTCCGTTACTTTTCGGTTAACACAGTATTGCACATGTAGCCACAAGAGTAGAGTATAAGTAGACGATTAATATACTTGAGAACTCTTATAATATATAATTCTGCAAATATAATATAGATTCTAACGGATCAATGGTATTCGATTATATCACAATAGCATATTAAAAATAAATGCAAGTTTAAGTATATTATTAATTATTATAATAAGATACTTTGTAAATTTAATATATATTTTTATGTTTAAATTAGTGTTTTTCGGGTACTTCGTTTTCGATGTATTCATTGCAAGTTATTCTCTAACGTTATTCTCTAACGTGAATGATATTTAATAACATCGTATTGGCCGTATACATATAATAAGACGTTGCTGCGTCTGCACATATCTGGAACTGATTAACTCTTTTAGTCGATTTTCGACATTTGGTCGGCGAGTTGCATAATTGACGACCATTGCGTCATTTTCTTGAACTCTTCCCGGAGTTTCTTTGCGAAATTCGCATCTAGTATTATCGTAACCAAAGCGATTAGAGTGCACCAGAACGAGCATCGGGTGTAGATGTTGTAAGTATCCAAGAAGTAACCTAGCAACGTAATGCGCGGATAGAAAGTCAGCCAATAGAGGATTCCTACGCGCGGCGCTGGATAGCAAAATATAACGCCAAGGTTAAACAAATAACTTATCAAATTTGTAGACAGTTTACGATTTGTTAATAGAAGGGGACGGGATCTTAAAGTCTAGAATATTTAGACACTTTAGGTCGTATATCTTATAGTTTATATCTTATTGTTTATATCTTATATATTATGTCTTATTTGTTATGTTTTATATGTTACCTTTTATAGTGATAAGCTACTAAACTAGGTTGTTTGTAAATAGAAAAGTCAACACTGAATATATCATCGATGATGTAGCGTTGAGTGTATGTGTGTGTGTGTGTGTGTGTGTGTGTGTATGTGTGTGTGTGTGTGTGTGTGTAAGTCTGCTTGTATATGTGTGTGTGCTTGTGTGTGTGCTTGTGTGTGTATGTCTGCTTGTGTGTGTATGTTTGCTTGTGTGTGTGTATTTCTGCTTGTGTGTGTATATGTATGTCTGCTTGTGTGTGTATGTATGTGTGTGTATGTATGCTTGTGTGTATGTTTGTGTGTGTGTATGTGTGTGTGTATGTCTGCTTGTGTGTGTATGTCTACTTGTGTGTGTATGTCTGCTTGTGAGTGTGTATGTCTACTTGTGTGTATGTCTGCTTGTGTGTGTATGTCTGCTTGTATGTGTGTGTCTGCTTGTGTGTGTGTGTATGTCTGATTATGTGTGTATGTCTGCTTATGTGTGTGTGTATGTGTGTGTATGTCTGCTCTTGTGTGTGTGTATGTCTGCTTGTGTGTGTATGTCTGCTTGTGTGTGTGTATGTCTACTTATGTGTGTGTGTATGTCTGCTTGTGTGTGTGTATGTCTGCTTGTGTGTGTGTCTACTTGAGTGTGTGTATGTCTGCTTATGTGTGTGTGTGTATGTGTGTGTATTCGTATGTATATGTGCGCACACATATATGTATGTGTGTGTGCGCTTGTGTATGTATGTCTGCTTGTGTGTGTGAATGTCTGCTTGTGTGGGTATGTGTATGTCTGCTTGTGTGTGTATGTATGTGTGTGTATGTCTGCTTGCCTGTGTGTGGTTGTGTGTGTATGTGTGTGTATGTCTGCTTGTGTGTGTATGTCTGCTTGTGTGTATGTCTGCTTATGTGTGTGTGTATGCTTGTGTATGTGTATATCTGCTTATGTTTGTATGTGTATGTGTGTGTATTCATATGTATATGTGCGCACACATATATGTATGAGTGTATGGAAGGGTATATTAAATGATATTTACGGAAAGGCACATACGAGTGGGAATACTTACGGTCGAGGTCTCCGAAGAATAGGTTTTTGACGATGAGTCTACGAAAGCCTCTTATTACGCCCTCGTGAGAAAGACCTGTCAGTGTCTGCAGGAAGTCATCGTTATAATCTGCAAGTCTAGTCAACTCTCGACCTGATAACGGGCGTGTGGTGAATATTTTCCTGTACATCGTTCCGTTACTTTCCCGCTTAATCATCTTTACGAGTTCGTGTGAGTTCCATTTATATTCTAGGAAGAAAATGCTCGAGGGTAATAATATTAAAGGCTAATTATAAAGGAAAATAATGACTATATATGGATATCCGATATAATAGATCCAGGTATACTATTTCTTGTAAACTTCTCTTCATAATATAATTATATTTAATATTGTTTAGTTTCAATTATTAAATGTATGTTTGTATATATATATATATATATATATATATATATATATATATATATATATATATCTATATATATTTGTAGCTTCTGCATGGAGATTATGGAGTTGGAAATTATTTTGCAATTTTGAATTTATTTTAAATTACTTTTATCTCTATAATAGAAATATATTCTATTATCTATGAAGATTTTAATAATATAAGATTCAATATGCGCGTATATAAACAATATAATTATATTACATCGAAAATCATGAAATTATTATAATCTTAATATTAAAAATTTACATATGGATATAATGGTTTATAATTCCTATATATATACTAACTGTCCATTTGTATCCAGGTGTTCCAGAGTTGTTCGAGGCTTTTAGGTTTTCTCGGGTCGTTATTTTCAACTTCCCCGTACAAGGGAACGCGGACGTCAGCTTTACGAATGCCTAGTATGCCAGTGAGCGGTTGGTGCCTGGCGTCGATCTCAGACTTCTCGATACGGTAAGCACTGGCTACTTCTTGCGTAGTCAGCAGTCCGTTACCGTCCGCGTCCATTCGTCGGAATAACGACTTCAATGCCCTGTAGCCGTAGCGGTCATGTTTGCAGGACTCCAATTTTCGAGGACAAACTGAGGAGTCCGTTGTAACAGATTATAACACATACTCTACGATCTAGAGTTTGTAGGTAAATGGATGGGAATAGGTTCGCGTCGTTAACAAATTACTCATTTTGATCATTATTAATTATTATAATTGTTTATTTATAATAGCATACCCTGATATAGTGGAGATATTACGAAAGATACAAAAGTATAGCTTGACTAATTATCTTTCCACGCTATTTGGAAACAATAAATGATAAAAAAACTAATGAAATATACATTATATTAGATTAGAAGATTTTAATGAATTTTAAATGAATATAATAATATTATAGATATAATTATATTCGTTACCATTTTCATAGGAAAGTAATACATAATTATTAAAAAATGAGTTAATATATAATAATAACAAAATAAATGAATGAATATAAAATTTAAAAAAATATACCAAAAAATGGATACATTAATAATTTATAGAATTTATCAAAATTATAATTTTTAATTATTTTATGAAATATTTTTATTATTAGGAAGAGAGTATAATTTTCATTAATTCATTAATAGGGAGGGAAGAACATTGTTTTAGGTTATCCAATCAATGTTTTATTGACTAAATTAACAGTATCATACACTACCAACGAATATATATATATACAAAATATATACAGTTACAGTGACTATGTCATATAATATATATAATAAATAATTAATAATACATATTGTTAAATATATGTATCTATATATTTTAGTGATCATATATATATATATATATATATATATATATATATATATATATATATATAAATACATAAATACATAGATAAGAAAGCTTAATTATATATATTAAAATGCAATCAATTATTTAATATAATACCGGGCATTGCCGTGTCTACTACATCTATATTTGCATATTAGAATATAATTATCAAGATTAATATCTAAGATATATATTTAAATTCTATAACATATTCCATCGAATACCGGGCTGCAGCATATCTACAGCATCTAGTATATATATATATATATATATATATATATATATATATATATATATATATATATATATATATATGTATATATATATATATATATATATATATAGTACGCTTGTTAATAATGAACGGGTGACTCACTCAGGTGGTCGTTTGGCAATCCAAATATCCACCTTGTTATTGTGACGAATGCCGAAGGATTAGCTAAAACCACAGTTTTAATAAACATCAGATATAGTAAACACTTCACGGGCGTCATTTTCACGTCGTGGGATTCAAAATACGTTTGTTTATTTGTTTATACTTTTGTTCGCGAATATTTACAAAATAGAATATTTTGAGAAATAAAATTTACGACAAACCGTATTAATTTAAAATCTATACGGGATTTAAACTTTCCCAATAACCGTTAGAAGTGGTTAAGAGGTAATGGCTAAAAGCATTTGCGGCCGATAATTAATAATAAAAAACCTATTAGTTAGTCATAACTATATATATAGGGATTGGGAAATATTAACGATAATTCAAATATATATACACCACATTTGGTTACAATATCCTAACGATGTAATTCTATGTTATCTTTAATGAAATCTTAGCTAAAGTTAATAAAATTGGTCTTAAATAAACATAATATACTAATTTATTTAGGCATTATAATCATTTAGAAAATAGATCCAGTACTAACGATACTATAATGATACAACAAGAGGATGTTGATCTTGTAAAGTAAGCATATTCCTATAAATACATTCTAGTACCACTTAACATAACATAGTAGTTATTTCCTATATAATATTGAATTTAATATTTTCAATATAAACCAAAAAAAAGTTATGACATATTTTCCCTAAGATATTTATTCTTTTTCTTATACTTTATTCTTTATCTTATAGTTTATTATTTATAATATAGTGAATATTTTTTTTGTTCTAAATTTAATTAAATATCATAAATAGATTTAAATATCCTAGTATCAAAAAATAGTCTAAATCTTTTAATTGAAATTAATATCGAATTATATAATTTAGTTCTACTTGATTTTTACATGTAATTCGACTCTAATAACCATTATAATTAATATATAAATTGTAACCGTTTATTCAATGTCATGGCGATATTAATAATGAGGTCAGAAATATTCGTGAGACTGTTCAATAGTAAAATAACTATTGTACTATAACACTATACCTGTACAAGGTTCGTAATAAACTGTACACTGCAAACACACTGAGGCTGCTTTGTATAAATGTCGATATCGGTCGTAAGAAATGAATAAAATTGTCATTTATGTACAACTGGCGATCATATGAATTGCGCAATGCGAAGTTTACGTAATCGTTTCCGGAAGTAAAAAAGCTAATCGCCTCTGCAGCTCGAGTTTTTCTTTAATCGTGACTTTCAAGCGTTCCTCGGATTGCTGTTCCGAAGATCTCCACATGCAGATAATCTCCTCTTTACTGTAGTGGTCGGCGTTGAACTGCGTTGAAACCACGTCTCCGTCCGCGCTATACGTGGGCGTGACCTGTAGTGCCCTGGACGGACCGTGCTTCGGCCCTCCGTTCACAAGCGATAACCTAGGCGACGACGAAGCACCCGAATTAGTTAATTTCCGGTTTCGTAGGTCGGCCATAGGCGAATCGCCGTTCTCGCTGCGGTGGACGTGAACGCAATCGGTTGGATCTTCGCGTACGCCACGCAATAGTGGTGGACGAGTGTATCGCCTGGGCGTGCCGCCCGCCACACCGCCCGCCACACCGCCCGCCACACCGCCCGCCACACCGCCCGCCACACAATCCGTCGACAGGCTCAGCGTTAGCGCCCGTTCAGACTCCCCGCCATCGTCGACGGAGATTGTTTCTATACGTTGAGATGATCCGGCCGGGTTGTTTGTGCTCTCGGAGTTCAGAGATTCCTGGAAGGATAGTTGCTGGCTCAGACGTTCGTCTCTTCTCTGCTTCCTGTAAAGCATACTTTGATAAACTCTTTCCTCCACAGTCGGAATTCGAAAATACTGTGCATATGCGCTACTAATTTCATAGAGATAAGGCAATATATTTATAAGTTTTACGAGAAATTCAAATTAAACTATGTTTAATATATATGTATAGAGAACATCAAATTACACCCAGGTAATTTGATAACAGTTATATTATGGTTATCAATATACATTAT
>OZ038312.1:6849844-6903020 GCA_964035775.1 Osedax frankpressi | reverse complement strand
CATGTAATACGTCTGATACAAGCTTTGTAATTACCAAACATTAGTATACGTTTACACGTCAATAGACTATCTCTGTATTTATAATCACCAATAACCAGATTAACCAGATTGACATTCTCAACTCGTTATATAAGTTGTTTATTATAATTGCATTCACAATTGCCAGTAATCAATGCGGGCGATTTCGTTGTATTATATTATATAATGATGTTAACGATATAGTTGTATTAATATAGCAATTCAATCACTAATATAAGCTAGAGTGCTTTAAGTTTTTAAATTGGCCCACTAACCATCCTTGAACTGACAGAGTCTGCCCTTCCTGCCCGTTTTGCATCGGCACCGGAAACCACCCTTCGCTTCGGAGTCTTTTACGCATACTCCACCATACTTACATTGATTCGGGGTACAAGGGTCGTCTAAAAGTAACGCAATAAAATAACGATTAATCCACAATAACAGTTAATTTTCGCATTAATTTAAATACCTAATGGTATATATTTGAAAAATAATATATTTATGATTATCACCTAAGTGTTTATTTATATTCTATAGAAACATGTATTATTATAAATGTAAGATATTATTTGAAATATACTAATGACTTGATAGTAATAATATTGTAATTGATTTAGATTTAGGTACTTTAAAATAATTAGTGATAAATAAATTGTATTCAAAAATTTCTTTTGAGCATTAAAATAAAAAGTATTTAATAAAATTAATATATAATTATTATTATTATAGTTGTATTATATTTATACGATCGACTATTCTAAAATACCTAGATTTAGTTAACTTAAATATATGTATGTAATCGTTATATAAAACAGACTAAAGTACCACTTACAATCAGTAATAGAATGTACAACGGACTAACTTGATACAGATTTGCATTTACGTCCAGTAAATCCATGTTTACATTTACAACGGTAGGTGTCATCTTCCTCTATACAGGTGGCTCCATTGTAACATCTTGTTTTGGAGCAAGGGCTGTCTGTATCTGCATGAGAAGAGATACATGAAGTACAATTGTGCATTGCAATATATTAATATAATAATATATTAATATAGTAATATATTAATATAATAATATATTAATATAATAATATATTAATATAATAATATATTAATATAATAATATATTAATATAATAATATATTAATATAATAATATATTAATATAATAATATATTAATATAATAATATATTAATATAATAATATAATATATTACTATAATAATATATTAATATAATAATATAATATATTAATATAATATACTAAAGTATTCGACATACTATCGAAATTTCTAATCTTAAGTACAATGAATATCTCTAAATTATCAATAACTAATGAGTATTGAATATAAGCAACATATGTTGTTAATGTAGATTGTTAGTAAAATATAAACACATTTAACGTATTTAGAATGTTTAAATATATAAACATAGGATTACTGACTTCCTTTACAGTGTTTTCCATATTTGTTAGACTTGCAGATGCATTTATAGCCGTCTACTGAATGTTTGTCCTCAACGCAAGTTCCTCCATAGTGACAGTGAACACGTTTGCAGACATCTACTGAACGAAATACCATTGTAATTATAATATATTAATTATTAATTATTAATATATTAATTATTTGAAAATAAGTTTTAATGTAAATATAAATACATTTTTGAACCGTCTGTATCTTTGCACTTAGGTCCGGAATATCCAGGACGGCAGTAGCAGCGGTATCCAAGGTCTGCACTCTGGTCCGGTTTGCAGGAACCTCCATGGTAGCAACGCACCCCGGTGCACGCACCTTCGTCGATTTCAATTTCGCAGTGTTTTCCGGTATGAGTAGATGGACATTTACAGATATAGCCATTGCAGCGATCCAGGCATCGTCCGTTATTTTGGCACGGATCACTAGCGCACTCTTCGAGATCTGGGAATACCGAAGAAAGCACATGGTAACTATATTAAATTAATAAACATTACATCTAGATGATCTGTTGAATGAGATATATATTAATTCATAACAAAAAGAGATAAATAGATTACTAATAGTATATTTATAGCGATGATAATGCAATATATATATATATATATATATATATATATATGTATATATGTATATATATATATATATATATATATATATGTATATGTGTATATATATATATATATATATATATATATATATATATATATATATATATATATATATATATTAAAGTAACACGTATGATATCATTGAATTGAATAGCTAACCGGTTTCACAATACAATCCTGTGTACCCAGGAAGACATTTGCAAGTTACTACATCTTCGTGTTGTACACAGATTCCATTATTCATACAAGGTGTAGATTCACATTTGTTTTCCTCTGCAATTATATCGGAACGAGACATTATTAAGTCATTTTGCATGATAATCTTCAAAATATGATTAATATATATTATATTTATCATATTCATATTTTTCGATGTCATTGTGTATAGAAATTGACAAGTGACACGTGCCAGAATATAATATTTAATAATAGTTATGATTCTTGCGACTAACCTTTTTCACATACCATTCCGTAGAAACCATCTTTACATGCGCAAATAAATAATCCACTTCCGGGAAGATTCTGACATTCACCGTTATTTTCGCACGGCAAGTTCAGGCAATCATTCAATACTGAAATATCGTATGTTAAATAGCTAAATAGTGGTAATTTAACATTCAATTACAATATCTAGCTATATGGTGATATTACATGCATATCATTTCTATTAAGTATTAATAATAGAAATCTCATTTAGTCGGTATATAAAGTGGAAATCATCAATGTTCTCAATTAATTAATCAACTAATTGATGTTAATTAGGAGTTATAACCTATAGTCGCTATACCCTAGATATATTATTGCTAACTTTCATTACACCTCGGTCCGCTGTAGTCAACGGTGCATTCGCATTTGAATCCTTCGACTTCCGGCTTACAAGATGCTCCATTTGAACACGGATTGCTTTCACAATAATTCACAACTACGAGCAGGTTGCAGATGGAATTTTGTTTTTAAATATTATTGAGTTAGTCAACTTTATTGTGAATGCAAGTATTTTACTATATATATTATAGTTACGCAATTATACTATTTCTAATAAGTGATAATTAATTATTCAACTAATAAGTGATTATTAATTATTCAACTAATAAGTTATAATTAATTATTCAACTAATAAGTTATAATTAATTATTCAACTAATAAGTTATAATTACTTATTCAACTAATGAGCGATAATTACTTATTCAACTAATAAGTGATAATTACTTATTCAACTAATAAGTTATAATTACTTATTCAACTAATAAGTTATAATTACTTATTCAACTAATAAGTTATAATTACTTATTCAACTAATAAGTTATAATTACTTATTCAACTAATAAGTTATAATTACTTATTCAACTAATAAGTTATAATTACTTATTCAACTAATAAGTTATAATTACTTATTCAACTAATAAGTTATAATTACTTATTCAACTAATAAGTTATAATTACTTACTCAACTAATAAGTTATAATTACTTATTCAACTAATAATGGTAATTACTTATTCAACTAATAAGTGATAATTACTTATTCAACTAATAAGTGATAATTACTTATTCAAATAATAAGTAATAATTACTTATTCAACTAATAAGTTATAATTACTTATTCAACTAATAAGTTATAATTACTTATTCAACTAATAAGTGATAATTACTTATTCAACTAATAAGTGATAATTACTTATTCAACTAATAAGTGATAATTACTTATTCAACTAATAAGTTATAATTACTTATTCAACTAATAAGTTATAATTACTTATTCAACTAACTAGTATCGCAGTTGGGGTCGGTGAATCCAGGAGCACATGTGCATGTGAAACCATTAATTAAGTCGTTACAAGTTCCGCTATTCTTGCATGGGAAACTGGCGCATTCGTCAATATCTGCAAACAGAATTTAACTATATTTTTAATTTATTAACTTTTAGTATAATAAATTATAGTAATAATAATTAAATGAAATGAAATATGTACTCGCGCAAAACAGTTAATATTGTATTTAGTCAATAGATTAGTAAGCAATTTATTAATAGATTAGTAAAATTAGAAACAAATTGGAAGAGATAGTTCCAATATTAAAAAAAATAAGATCTTATGATAATAATGATAGTGTGGGATACTTTAGTAATATATATATATATATATATATATATATATATATATATATATATATATATATATATATATATATATATATATATATGACTATTAAATAGTCGGGTAATATGTCTTTTAATATAATATAGAATAGACGATGTTTAAAATTCTATAGAACTATGCATACTATTGACTTATGTGTATCTAAATCAGTTGTTTACATGTCGTTTATATATAATTGTACCTCTAATTATATATGGGTTTCGTTCGCAAGAATTACCAGACCATAACATCGTACTTACTAGATTCGCAGAGTTTGCCGGAGTATCCAGGCTTGCAAACGCATTGGAAGTCGTTGGCGAGGTTCTTACAACTCACGTAGTTGGAACAAGGATTGGGCCGACATTCGTCGATGTCCGTATCGCAGTTCACTCCTTCGTAACCCGGGAAACACGAGCAGCTGTAGGAACCGATGTCTTCCCCGGTCCCTTGCACGCATGTGCCAAAATGGCAGTTTACTCCTTCACATTCGTCGATGTCTGAAATAATTATATAAATATTGTATTATATTAAAGGATTATTGTATATTAGGATAACAATATATTGATAATATATATATATATATATATATAAATAGGAAATAAAATATTTAAATAGAAATATATTGATGGATACAACCAAAATAAACATTCAATATACTGCAGATATTCTTTATTTTTTATTTAAAAGTATGATATAAGAATTTATTATATTTACATCATCCTGCTCAAAATGTGAACATTTATTTTAGTATTGTATTTATTGCATGTTTTGCCATGATGAAAGAATACAAAACTAAATGAGTAACTTTTAAATTTTACTGTCATTGAGTTATAGAATAATGAATACATTTATTTAAAGTATTTTCTAAACTATAAATACAATTGAATATTTTTATCTTTATTATAATACAATACAATTATGTAATATTTAAAGTTTATGTACAACTTTATTATAGCGATAGCCTAGCAAACAAAATGATATTATATTATTATAATTTAATTTACATGTACAAATATGTACTTACCTATATTATTTACTGGGATGTTAAATGTATTAAGTTAATACACTATATTTTATACTATTATTATAAATAAATAAATAATTAATTATATTTTGTTTTTGTATATTTACAGATATTTTTCTAATAATGTGATATTTATTTGTCAATTTATTATTTAAATTTATTCATACAATAAAATTATGAATTTTGTATATTTCGATTTGACATATATTTTTAATAAGATAGCAAATAAGATATATTTTCATTTTGTTCATATAACAAAAATATTTAAATGGATTGGGCTGATTGGATATTAATATAATTGTTTATATAATTTCCTTTTTAATTTATAATTATAATTCATTGTAATAAACTTAACAGATGTAAAAGTGTAAATACATTTATGCGTTTATACACCGTGAAAAGTATATTTATTAACGTTCTTAATGTTATTTAAAACTGTCACGCTAATCGTGTTTACTAAATATAAAACAAAGTATAAATACTATTGTCTACTAGTATAGCAATTTTAATAGTGGGAGAAACATAATAGGGTAATTTTTTTTAAATATTGTTATTTTATCCATAATTTTGTAGATCTTTAAAGATTTTAATAATACCATAGAACATATCATGCTGAGCTGGAAATACCATAATTAATTATTAGAGTAGATACATTATTAATTTATAATTGTACACAATTACCTACCAACGTACACTTTATTATATAATATAAATGTGTATTCGATGTTACAATAGAACAAATACGAATACGATTACATAATAGTAATTACCTTGTTCACAATGAACTCCAGTATATCCAATAGGACAAAGGCAAGTGTATCCGTTTACATAATTCTGACAGGTAGCTCCGTTAGAACAGGGATTGCTAACGCAATTGTTAATCTCTGGATAATATGGTACCATTTAGAATATCTATTTTAGTGGCAGTAGATGGATATATTTTGTACATTATTTAGTAAAAATATAGTTATAGTTCTTATATGATAGGTATATGGATGATTATATTATCTATATATGCTATACACATAAGTAGATATAGTTAGTTTACAGTATGATACTATAATATATTACAAAGACTGATTAAATTCGGAGGGATATTTGTTCATGAGTTAATTTAGATAATTGATAATTAATTAAAATTGTTTTGTTAAGTAAATTAGTTTGTCTTGTCTTTAAAGTAAGTTCTCATTGTTTACATTATCATTCGTCAATTGTATTTTATAAAATATGATCAGTGACAACTCACCCATTCCCTAAAATTAATGAAAATCGTGTATTCTAAATTAAGCGTCATATCTTTCAGTTACAATAACTATGTAGTAACCAGTATCGCATAGAATTCCGCTATATCCTGGATGGCAAGTGCAGGAGAACGCATCTTTACCAGGGGTGCATATACCATGAAGACACGGATTATCTGGTAGGCATTCATCGGGATCTGAAAATGTATAGGAACATTGAATATATTCAATGAAAGTATTCTGATCTATAGATCAGAATACTTTCATCGGTAATGATTTTAAACCCGATGGTTCATTTTTTTTATAATAGTCATTTCTAAATAATATTGATTACAATTCATGACATAATAATTATATACTTATGCATATATATTATCTATTCTAAAGTATATATTATGCATTTATTTGTTTACAAGTAAAACTTAATGACAGAAAAGTCCTATACTTTACATTTAAGCTCACATTCTTCCCATTACGTATATGGATTATACATATACTGCATCATACGAAGTTTAAACCTATACACACACTATTTGCGATATAGTTCTAACTTTCCTCGCAGCGATCTCCGTGGTATCCAAGGGCACATAGACACGAATATGTGCCTGGTTCATTCCGACACTGTCCTCCGTTATAACAAGGGTTGACCGGTATACACTCGTTCACGTCTGAAATGTTTCGAATCAGATCTCCACCAATGTATCGAACAGATATCGAAGAATATATTTCATAATATCATATTTTCACTATTAGTGTATATTTACTTATTATATAACTTAGAGTATAACCAGTTTGACAGTTTGCTCCTTCAAATCCTGATTTACATGTACATGAATAACCGTTTTCTCCTTCTACACAATGTCCATCATGTTCACAAGGGTTGCTATCACATTCTTTGATATCTTATAAAGTTAGTATATAAGTTATTATTAAATGGTTTATGTGTAATTAGATATAACAGGTATATTATGAATTATATTAATTATTATATAATATTATATAATAGCATTATCTAATTAAGATTACCTTGATTACATCGAGGTCCAACATATCCGGGCCTACAAGAACATGTATAAGTATTTACCCCATCAACACAAGTTGCACCATTATAGCAAGAAGTAGGCAAACAGTCATTAATATCTATTGAAGAATGCATATATATTATTAACATAGTTAATTAATTAATTAATTATAAACATTAATTATATTTATAAATTATAATTTATATATAACGTATACATTATATTAATAAATACAAAAATTGTAACATTTTTTCTTATGTGAAATAAATGATTATAATTTTAAAAATTTATAAAACAATTACATTTTAATTATTACAATATTATCCTTCTAACTAACTATTTTCACAATATTCTCCGTCGTATCCTACTGAACATTTACAGCTGTAACCGTTAATACCATCTATACATGTTCCATTTACACATGAGTTACCGGTATTACACTCATTAATATCCCCATTGCAATGTGTTCCTTCGTACCCAGAAGCACATTTGCAAATGTAGGAGTTTACTCCATCTTTACAAGTTGCTCCATTTTTACAAGGATTGGATTCACATTCATCGATATCTTCAATAGAAATGGATTATTAGATATCGGTCTCTAAATTATACGAATATTTTATATTTTAATTATATATATATATCAATATAGTTATATTAAAATATTATTCTACTAACCATCATTACAGTAGCGTCCAGTAAATCCTGGTAAACACGTACAAGTATATCCATTGATGTGGTCATTACATTCAACTGTATTGGAACTACAGATATTTGCAATACATTCATCGATGTTATTTTCGCAATGTTTTCCGTCGTATCCGAGTTGACATTTACAGAAATAGTTATCCACTCGATCTTGGCAAGTAGAGCCATGAAGGCAGTTGGAGTGGCCGCAGTCGTCTACGTCGTTTTCGCAATACACTCCTTCGTAACCGGGATTACATGTACATTTGTACGAGTTCACGAGATCCGAGCATTCCTTGGTGCCAGGAGATTTGCATTCGTTAACCGAGCAGTCGTCGACGTCGCTCTGACACCTGTCTCCTTCGTATCCGGTACCTCCGCAGTTGCACGTATAGCCGGCTAGAGCGTCTTCGCAGACGCCGCCGTGTTGGCAAGCGTCTTCCGAACAATCGTCGGTATCGGTTTGGCAGGTCTTGCCTTCGTATCCCACGACGCAGGTGCATTCGAAGTCGTCGACTAGGTCCTTGCAAGTGGCCCCGTGAAGACAGATGCCAGCGGAACAGTCGTTAATGTCCTCGTCGCAAGTGGGACCGGTGTATCCGGCCGCGCATGCGCAAACGAAGCCGTTTATTAGGTCTTTACAAGTGGCTCCGTTGCCGCAAGGAGACGACAGGCATTCGTCGATCTCGCTGCCGCATCGAGGACCTTCGTATCCGCCGGCGCAGTTGCACGTGAAACTGTTAACGCCGTCGGTGCAAGTGGCTCCGTTATCGCACGGCGAAAGCGAGGCGCACTCGTCGATATCGACGTCGCATCGTTTCCCAGTGTAGCCGGGAAGACACGTACACGAGTAATCATTTAGGGAAGGTAAACACGCCGAGGCGTGTTTGCAAACCGATTCCTCGCATAAATTTATTTCTGAAGGATTTAAATATCATTATTTGGTTTAAGTTAGATATCAGTTATATTATTGCCCCGTATAGTGTAACGTACTCCTATTAGTAAATGTGTATATATAATATATAAGTTAAGTTAGCATATGTTTTATATCTAAGTAATTCTATACAAATTCATTCCCTAACCAGTATCGCAACGTTTTCCAGTATAACCGGCAACACAATTACACCTAAAGTCAGCTCCTACGTCATTACAAACCGCTCCATTATGGCACGGGTTTGGTAAGCAATCGTTAATTTCTGAAATATATACGTTTATTTTTAATCACCATATATTATACATGTTTACTTTAATCATCATATATTTATATATGTTATATTTAATTTTTATATAGTAATAAAAGTATGATAAGATAAGAAAATGATCTTATATGTAATAGTTGTATTAAATTATATTTGAATAAACCTTCTCCACAAGTTGTTCCTCTAAAACCAGGAACACAATCACATTCAAAACTTCCTGGGAGATTTGTGCAATTTGCTCCATTTTCACAAATTGCATCAAGGCACTCGTTCTTATCTATTGGTATAACTTATATTAAAATAAAGTCGTTAATAATTAATAACCACATTTAACATTATACATTAATACACATATATATTGATTATTATATAAAAAGTGGCATTATGGTAAATTGAAATCCAATATTTTATATAACCATTTTCGCAATTATCTCCTTCGTAGCCAATATAGCAAGAACATACGAATCCATTAATGGCATCTCTGCAAGTTCCGGAGTTCTGGCATGGGTTGGAATCGCATTCGTTCAATTCTGAAAATCAAAACCGATATCACTTTACGAAATTCAATGAAATTATTAATTTATTTACAATGGTAAATGACAGAAGTATGAAATTGTATGCACTTAACTACATGTATATAACTAATTATTAGCAATATAATTATACACACATATATATATATATATATATATATATATAAATATTTAATAATGTGTACATGTTATTATATATGAAATAATATATTATACTGTTAATATACTGTTAATATAATTATAGTTAATAAGAAATATCAAGAAAATTCTGAATTCTTCTTACCAGTTTCACATAAATCTCCGCTGAATCCCGGGGAACAAGTACATTCGAAATCAGCTACTAGATCTGTACACATTCCTTCATTTTTACACGGATTAGGATTGCATTCGTTTATCTCAATTTCGCAGTTATCTCCGGAATATCCATTTGAACATGTACAACTATGAGAGAAAATTCCATCCTTGCAAGTACCTCCATTCTCACACGGTATCTCCTTGCACTCATCGGTATCTGTATATATAAAATACCAAAATTAGTATTTAATTAATGAAATAAAATAATAATTTTTATATTTGATCTATTAATAATATATTTATTTCGCAGTATATCGTATTTAATATAAAATAGTATAAATCTATATTTTAAATACACAGATTTAACCACCTTAATATTAGAATAATTAGTAATTAATATAATATAATATAACTTATACAAAAACATTGTATATAACATGCAATTGATTGCACGCAAAAGCCTTTAATAGAAGCGTAAGTCGAGAACCTATTTCGCAATTCTTTCCTTCGTAGCCGTCTTTGCAAATGCACTTGAAATCGGCTACGAGGTCTTCGCAACGTAACGCGTTGACGCAGGGATTCGAGGCGCAGTCGTCTACATTGGTCTCGCATTTCTTACCAACGAATCCGACTGGACACGAGCAGGAATAATCGTCCAGACCGTCGGTGCAGTTGCCTCGCAAACAATTGTTTGGCATGCAGTTGTCGGGATCTGCGATAAGTTAACGCGATGCGATAATTGTCTATGTGATAATGTTCTATTGTCATATCTCCTGCTTATTCTAATAGTAATTTCATTTATATATTAATATGTTTACATTAATTTAGACATTTTTAAACTAACGTCGATAATATTGTTGATGCATAAGACACGTATAATGTTTACTCCGCACTCGAAATAATAATGTGTTTAACAGATAATGTTTCTATTAATACAGAAATGCATGTCGGATACAACACTAAAGACATTATCGTTACATAACATTACTATTTACTAACTAAAAGCATAGACTAACTGTTTTCGCAAGTCTTGCCGTAGAATCCTGTATTACATTCGCACCTAAAATCTCCGATCAAATTGTGACAACGATGAGCGTTTACGCAAGGCGAGGGAAGGCATTCGTCGATATCAATTTCGCAATCGTCACCGCTATAGCCGACTCGACATGTACACTTGTAACCGTTAACCAGATCTTGGCAAGATGTTTCGTGAACGCAGTGGCCTTGATCGCATTCGTTTACGTCTAGGGGGGTAGTTATGGTTACGAGTCGCGGGGATATCGAAGTGAAATACGAATTTTCTATAGATACAGATAGATGCACATAAAATATATCGTACTCCTCATATTAGCGGGGATAATACATATTTAGTAAAACGTGCATCCGAATTTGCATTACATATTTGTAGAGCTAATTCGAATACAATTAATAAACCAGTTTCGCAGTTCCTTCCTGTGTAGCCCGGGGAACAGGAACACGTATAGTCGTTCAGTAAATTATTGCAGGTACCACCGAATTGACAAACAATGGAAAGACATTCATTTACATCTGAAACATTACATATTATATACATATTATATATATATTATATATACTATATATATATATATATATATATATATATATATTATATAAATATTATATAGTTATAGGTATGATATATAATTGTTTATATATTCCAATATATATTATTATATTTAATTAAATCTTAGGTTATATATCGGTAATTTGTTAAACCTTCCAGACAGTGGTCCCCTTTATATCCTGGTTGACATGTACACGAATAGCCATTTTCTCCTTCTACACAATGTCCATCATTTTCACAAGGGTTGCTATCGCATTCTTTGATATCTTAGAACGTTAGTGTATAAGTTATTATTAAATTGTTTATATGTAATTAGATATAACAGGTATATTATGAATTATATTAATTATTATATAATAGCATTATCTACTTTAGATTACCTTGATTACATCGAGGTCCAACATATCCGGGTTTACAAGAACATGTATAAGTATTTACCCCATCAACACAAGTTGCACCATTATAGCAAGAAGTAGGCAAACAGTCATTAATATCTATTGAATAATGCATATATATTGTTAACATAGTTAATTAATTAATTAATTAATTATAAACATTAATTATAGTTATAAATTATAATTTATATATAACGTATACATTATATTAATAAATACAAAAATTGTAACATTTTTTCTTATATGAAATAAATAATTATCATTTTAAAAATTTATAAAACAATTACATTTTAATTATTACAATATTATCCTTCTAACTAACTATTTTCACAATATTCTCCGTCGTATCCTACTGAACATTTACAGCTGTAACCGTTAATACCATCTATACATGTTCCATTTACACATGAGTTACCGGTATTACACTCATTAATATCCCCATTGCAATGTGTTCCTTCGTACCCAGAAGCACATTTGCAAAGGTAGGAGTTTACTCCATCTTTACAAGTTGCTCCATTTTTACAAGGATTGGATTCACATTCATCGATATCTTCAATAGAAACGGATTATTAGATATCGGTCTCTAAATTATACGAATATTTTATATTTTAATTATATATATATCTATATAGTTATATTAAAATATTATTCTACTAACCATCATTACAATAGCGTCCAGTAAATCCTGGTAAACACGTACAAGTATATCCATTGATGTGGTCATTACATTCAACTGTATTGGAACTACAGATATTTGCAATACATTCATCGATGTTATTTTCGCAATGTTTTCCGTCGTATCCGAGTTGACATTTACAGAAATAGTTATCCACTCGATCTTGGCAAGTAGAGCCGTGAAGGCAGTTGGAGTGGCCGCAGTCGTCTACGTCGTTTTCGCAATACACTCCTTCGTAACCGGGATTACATGTACATTTGTACGAGTTCACGAGATCCGAGCATTCCTTGGTGCCAGGAGATTTGCAGTTGTTATTGGCACATTCGTCGATATCTGCATTTGTGGTTAATTTAGTCATGATTAATGCGTCCACGGTGTTAAACAATTCGTTATTTATGTACCTGGAATACGTTAAAAACCTGTATCGCAATTAATTCCGCTATAACCGTCCTTGCATTGGCACGAGTATGTATTCTCTAGGTTCACGCAGGATATCGCGTTGACCCCGCAAGGGTTCACCGCGCACTCGTCGATATCGCTTTCACACAGAGCTCCGGTCCAACCGGGTAAACACGCGCAAGTCACGGCGTCCACTCCGTCAACGCATGAAACCGCGTTCTCGCACGGGTTGGAAACGCATTCGTCGATATCTGCGGAGAGTGAACGACGCGTTTCAAAACGACGTAAACGTTTTCTTTAGGAATCGCGTCCACTAAATACTCGACGAGTACCTTGGATTCGAATGGCGGACAATCACTTACCCGTATCGCATAGCGGTCCCGCGTATCCGACCGTACAACGACACTCGTAGGTGTTGAGTTTATCGACGCACGTGGCTCCGTTACGACAGTTATTGCCTTGGCAGTCGTCGACGTTATCGTCGCAGAACACGCCTTCGTAGCCCGACTTGCAGACGCACGCGTAGCTGGCGACGTCGTCCCTGCAGCGTTCGGTGTTGGCGGCGTTGCAACTGTTCGCCAGGCACTCGTCTACGTCGGTATCGCACAGCGGTCCGGAGAAGCCATTCGCGCATGCGCAGAACACGGAGTCTACTCCGTCGAGGCACGTCGCGCCGTTACGACACGGATTCACCGAGCAGTCGTCGATGTCTAAACGCGAAATGACCGAATTTAACGTCGAATTCAAGCTCGCGACGATCGCGTACCGGCAGAAAAACAAATCGTTATCGTTTGGTTCGCGTACCAACCCATTTCACAATTCACTCCCTCGTAGCCGAGCTCGCAAACGCATTCGTAACTGCCCACGTGGTCTATGCAATCGACGAAATTAAGGCAACTATGGGACAGGCACTCGTCTATGTCTCGATCGCACTTCGGCCCAGAATATCCGGGCTTACAAGTGCACGTGTACCCGTCCACCAGGTCCACGCACCCCGTGGAGTGAACGCAATTCTCCGGAGTGCAATCGTTGGTATCTGCGTAGACGGAATCGTGTTATCGATGCCTACTAATTGTTACAACCCAAACCACTCCGGTTGAATGAATACAATAAGATGAGTTCTTATGCGTGCAATAATGTATAATAGGTTTTTATATAAATATATTCGTATATATATATCTGGTACGGTAAATCTGACAGTTTTATGGTGACCTTATGTGACATATATACATATGTATATAGGTCACATATATACTACATTACCCCATATAAACCCTATGTACAATATATATATATATATATATATATATATATATATATATATATATATATATATATCTACACTCATATACCTTATATACACTCAATATACATTATACTTTATGTAAACCCTATGTACAGCATATATAAAGACAATGCATACATATGATATCATCTTCTTGTGTATATTATGATATCATCTTCTTCCAACCTATAGCACAGGTTGGCCCTTCGTAGCCTGGTAAACAGTCGCACGTGTAGCCGGAGTGAAAGTTGTTACACCGCACCGAGTTCGCACACGGATTGCTCTCGCATTCGTCGACATCGCTCTCGCAAACAGTTCCGCTCCAACCCGGAGCGCATGCGCAGAGGAAAGTAATGCCGTCTGCGCCGGAAGTACAGGTACCGCCGTTTGAACACGGCATTCCGATGCAAGTATCCAGGACTGAAAGTAATACGGTATTCATACAGGTTAGTCTGTAATTTATTAATTACCAAGAGATTATTTGCTGCTTATATTATCTTCTTTGCATCTCTAATATAGCAATCATTAGATTTAAATGTAAGTATTTTGATTTTATCAAAAGTATTCGTTTGATTTATTTGTGTTTGAAATAAAAGTATTATTTAATAAATATGTAGCGGTGAGAAGTATAAGATTACATTATGAAATGATGTAATAGTGTGTATACGAGTCTATAATACTAACTCTGGTCGCATAGCAACCCCGTATGACCTTCTTGACAATCGCAACTGTACGTCTCAGTCCCGTCGATACAAGTGGATCCGGAAGCGCAAAGATTTGAGATACAGTCGTCAATTTCTGTATTAGTAAATAATTGACATTTATTGCGATATATTGAATTCATAGTTTAATTTTCGTTTTTAAATTTAGATCGATATCTAATTCGCATAAAAACCTTAAACAAAATCATTTCGCTTACCTTCCAAACAATTGTGTCCTTCTTTTCCATTGAAACAAGTACAGGTGTATCCATTTTCGATATCATTACACTGACCTCCGTGCATACAAGGACTACTTAAACACTCGTCAATATCTAAAATATGATTACGTATATATTTATATAAGCGATCACATTTTGAAATTCGTGTAGTTTACTATATCCGATAATATCTATAATATATAACTATTAATATTAATATGTATATTATTAATAACCAGTTTCGCAGTGAAGGTCTTCAAATCCAGGTTGGCAGACGCACGTGAAAGTATTCTCACCGGATATACAGACCCCGTGTCCATTGCATGGGTTCGATGCAACTTCGCATTCATCTATATCTGAGGTGTTAGAAAAATGAAGAGTCTAGATTCTCTTATAACTTATGAATTATAACCAACTTAAATGTTATAGAACGTATTAATTGTATAAATTAACAACTATTTGATGTTATCCTTTAGAATTCATTAGAAATTATCTTCTATTCATTCGTTCGTCAATCTTACCGACGTCGCAAGTTTTGCCCGTGAATCCGGGCTTGCATTGGCAAGAGAAGTCGTTAGCGAGGTCCGTGCAACCGAGAGCTTCGTTGAGGCACGGGGAACTCGCGCATTCGTCGACTTCGTAGCACTGCTTCTGCCCGCCAAGCAATTCGCACACCTTCGGAGCCGAGCAAACCAACCCGGAGACGCGAATGATCTCGCCAACGGGTCGCGTGCATTGTTCGCACACCGAGCACGTGTGTTGCACGCTGCAATCTAGGTTATACCACGTGTCTCCGATCTAGTGGATACGGGTTAGAGGTTATAAGAGATCTACGATATTTATTCGCATGCAAATATGTAGGAAATATATTTCTTAAAATAGAGTATTATATATTTAATATTATTACCTCGATATGCATCACGATTCAACTGACCTCGTGATGACCGAACTGGTCATCGCACCCGCATACGTTGGCAGACACGCACTGCCCATTGACCAGCACGTGTAGAGGGTCGGAACACGCACATATCTCGGTGTCCTGGTACGAGCACGACTCCGGAGCGTCGGGTTTGGAGCAAGTGGCATAACAGGCAACACCCTTCTCGAAGTAAGTCTGACCAGATCCGCATTGCAGAGCTACGATGAGTGGGAAGAGCGACTGTGATGTTGTTTAATGACAGGTTTCGCTTGAAGCCGCTTGAAGCCGTAACTACTCTTACGCTCGGTCTTCAAATTAACCAACACAGGATTGCAAACCGCATATCACGAATTCGAATATCGTATATTATCGCTATTGATTCTTTAATCGTACACGTCAGTCTATTGTAAGTTAAGCATGTCGTACTAACGGCAATTAGCAACAACTCTCCAGTTACTAATAAAGTAGCCCCTGGATAAACATTCGGCCGCCAGAACCTCCATAGTACCGCAAGTTGCTGCTTTCACAGCCGCCGGATTCTCTTGATTAGCGCAAACGTCGTACTCGCAATTCTCTTCGTAGGCAGTAACAACATCAGCTGTTGAAGTGTACGTATTGTGGTAAGTCCCCAGTAGGGGGAATGGGTAGGGCTAGTGAGTGGGACTAGAAAGTGGGGCTAGTGAGTGGGGCTAGTGAGTGGGGCTAGAAAGTGGGGAGAGTGGGTGGTACTGGTGTGTGGATCTAGTAAGTGGGGCGAGTGGGTGGGGCTAGTAAGTGGGGCAAGTGGTGGGGCGAGTGGGTGAGACTAGTAAGTGGGGCTAGTAAGTGGGGCGAGTGGGTGGGGCGAGTGGGTGAGACTAGTAAGTGGGGTTAGCAAGTGGGGCGAGTGTGTGGGGCAACGCTAACGCATGATGGCGAAGCAATGTGCGAAAGGTCCAGATATATCCGTCAAAAGTCCGCAGTACGCCGTAGTCTTCACCAGGGTTTTCATGGGTTCCAGGCACTCTTGGACATCGAGGTCATCGGTTCCGGTACATCCGGGAAGTTCGGGATCCGCTACCTGGTAACTATTACCGATTTGAGAGTATTTATTGGGCTCCGTTGTTACGTCTCGGCCGTCGCTGGTTGTCAGATCGTTGGAGCGGATATTATCGGAATTTTGACATAATCCCGACATTTTGCCGCTGTAATCGTCAGGTAATCGAACGGTACTAGTCCACACCCCGTCGGACTCCACGACCAGTCCGAAGTCTGTCTCCAGACGTACGAATCTACCGTTATTTGTTATAATGAAGCCGGAGAATGCGATATCAGGATGCACTATTACACCATCTACCTGTTCAATAAAAGTCAACTGTTATTATAGTAAATGGAATGTCATATATTTGTTTATGTTGATATATATATATATATATATATATAAATATTTATATAATATAATACATTGCTAATATAATTAATAAATAATGAAATAATAAATTATGTTTTGTTATAAGAACATATTTGATATTGCTTTTTCTAAATTTACACCTAAAAGTGTATTAATTTAATTTTAATTTTAATTTTGTAAATCCTATATCTCTTGCCTGTTACTAACGGTTATCACTTTGTTTCTTTCCATTCGTATGGTTTTTCCGTAAACTTTGACCTCAACATACCGGGGATAAGAAACTGTTGTACCGCCATTACGACGTTCATTCCTAGTCAGAATTGAAAAGTGTTCGAGTCCTGGGTACTGTTGTAACGGCGTTGCCAAATTGTACGTGCACATTCCTTGGAAGTGAATCATTTCGCCGTCAAATGTCCGATAATGGGGGTCACCGGAAACGTAGCACAAGTTCAACTCTATCGTAAGTATCGGCGGATTAACGGATGATGAAAGAATGAAAATTATAAAGAATGAATACTTATGAATTATTTTCCATGTACTAACTATGTTCGCAATTTCGGCCTCCGTAACCAAATCGACACCTACAGATGTAATCATTTGGAAGTCCGATGCACCATCCGTTATTTTGACAAGGTCTCGAGTAGCAAGCTGGATGTAGAACATGATATCAAGCGAAATCGGTTGTACGAAGACTCTGCGCTATAAATAGCTATTTTGTTTTACTCACCAGGGCAGCACAACTTGAATTTATACCACGCCCACACGTCACCCTTGTTGCACTGCTTTAAAGTCATTTCGTCGATACCGTTAATTAGTCCGTCGGTTCCATGAACAAATTTCGTTACTCCATATTCAACAGACATATGACTGATGATGTTGAGATATACATCAAGTTATATATAATTATATATAAATTAATTGATATATAAATCACGTTATATATATATTCTTATCCGTATACTTATACGAATACAACTTATATAAATTAATATAAGTTATAACTTAATAATCAAATTATCATTTCTCAGATCAATTTATTTGTTTTGTATAACTATAATATTGATAATAAATAAATATAGGGTTGGAAATAATATATGTACATGTGATCATAATATATCGTAAGTCGACTATTGTAACACATATTATGTTTAAAATGGTTACATTCGTGAATAAGTCAGTAAATCTCCAACTCGCCAAACAACTACCACACTTACTTAAGGCAAATCTTCTTAAAGTAAGTCACTGTTAATCTATTTGAAGTATCTCCCATTATATCGCAAGTGGTCTGTTTATTTAATTCAACTGTTGTTACCTCATTCCTTTGTCCTGAACATTTCACATCGTCTGTATTGTAAATATAGTTTAATATATTGATAATTATAAAATAACTTAATTACCCTTTTATCTATTGGTCAAGTGTTATATTTATATTAAAACTCATAAAATGTCAAATTTACCATTTAAGAGTATAATTTAACATAACCCCTGAAGTAATAAACAATGTTATTTTTAAAACTTGAAAATAATATATTCGCAAAATAGATACTAAAAATATAATAAAACATAATACTAAATATATAATACATATAAAAAACATTAATTTTCTAACTATCATTTCATATATTTAAAAAACAGTCATATTAATAAAATAAATATTTTAATTCGGCAATATATTAAATATTAATATTATTAATTTAAACCAATATAATACTACAGTAGTCAGTATATATTACCCTTTTAAAGAGACATTTTTCATTAAAAACTAACTAGGAATTTGACATTGATTTCCACTGAATTCTGCTGTACAGTTACACCTCTTACCATATGCAAGATGGTCGTAACAAGTACCTCCGTGCATACAGTACCCATCAAAAGCGGAAGTACAAAAAGAATATGCTGCGATCATAGAATTTTGTTATTGTTCTTGTTAATTATAAAATCTTATCCAAATATTATCTGGAATAAAACTCATATGTACCGAGTATCTAATATTTTATCTTACGATCGACATATAATGATAATATACATTTATAATATATATTAATAGTATATAGATCTTTGTGGTATATTTTTATATAAATCTTTAAAGTATCGTTATGGTGTATATACTAAATATATATATATATATATATATATATATATATATATTTAGTAAATCATAATATTGAGAAGCTATCGCATAAAATTGATAAATATTTGGTTTTAGTTAATAAATTATAGATTATGTTATTGCTTATTAAAAATAATTTCTATTCAATATTAATTAGAATTACACTAATAATCTAATTATGTTAAATTAATGATTTGTTAAGAAATACAAAATAATGCGATTATGTATTGAAATAATTGATATTAACATAGGAATGCATATAAACGTTTTTAGACTCGTTTTATGACGTCAATGTGATAAATAGATTTACTTTGGATTGGTTTCAGTAAATCAACTTACCTAGTTCGCATACGTCACCATGCCAGCCAATTCTACATTGACATTTGTAGAATGGAGCCGTATTGAGGGCCAGACATTTCCCCTTGTGCAGGCAAGGAATTGTGGAGCACAGCGCTATTGGGTGTATTGTGTTTTGTCGTGTTCTATGGTTTACGATATATAGGATTATCGTTTACTAATCATCGTCGGTTAGTTAGTTAATTAACCAATTAGACTAAAGCGCATTCAATTGGGAATTATCGACAAACAATTTAGGCAGGTGGGTCCGGTTCTTCCCGGTGGACATTTGCAGTAATATCCGTTTGTCAGAGTGGAATCTGGGATACAGGTCCCAGACCTACAGTTCACATTCAAGCAAATGACTGGCGACTCGGGTCCTATTTAGTTTCAAGAAGGTAGTGAATATATTGTATATATAAGTATTCTAGCGATATATAAATCATAATAAAGTACGATATATGCAATTCAATAGTTAGCTATAATATTATAAGCGAATCGATACTTTTCTAATATAAATTCTTATAGATTGTAATTATTAACTATTATTATATAATTAAATATAATTAATTACACAATTTTCTATATTTAGATATTAGTCTTAATATATATATATATATATATATATATATATATATATATATATATATATATATATATAAATATATATAAATATAAATATATATAAATATATATAAATATATATAAATATATATCTATATTTAGATATTAGTCTAATTAATTTGACTAACTGACGAACCGCACGATTGTGTAATAGTTACATAACGACTCAGTACAACAATACGTGCACGACGGGAAAGCGGTCATCTTGCAGGTGTTTACGTTGTCCGCAGAAAGCGCCGTGCATTGAGCGGACGGAACGCATCCCTTTGTGGCCCGTATGACGGTATTCGTAAAGTCCGTATAGGTGTACGTTGTAGAGCAGACCTAGAGCGGGGTGTAAGTTGGTCGGTACGGGGTGTTTGTTTACCTGCCATCCATCGCATTGCGGCATGACTACTGCATCTCCATGGTTACTCATTAGGTTCAGTTGGTTATAGAGGCTAGTGATCCATTACATTGTAATTCATGTAACGTTATAAGCTTAATGCATTAACGTTATAATACATAAATCGTCTAAATATTATCATTAAAAATCTTCGTAGTTGAAAATAATATAATTTTAAAATAAGACATACATCTATATAATATATTAATATTTATATTAATAGAACATTCAGAGTGTATATTATTAACAATGGTTGGTTATCTGTTAGTTTTAAGTATAGTGTTTATGTGGAGTGTATAATAGTATTATAATAGTATAACTAATATTCTAATAGTGTAGTTTTATTGGACAGTAAAGATAGGGAAATGTTCGTAATACAGTTAATTAGTTTTAATTACTTAATCCGATGATGATATTTGAAGAAAACGAATGATATCAATAATTCTTGTTGTAAATTTACTGTAAATTTAACTGTAAATTTAACTGTAAATTTAACTGTAAATTTAACTGTAAATTTAACTGTAAATTTAACTGTAAATTTAACTGTAAATTTAACTGTAAATTTAACTGTAAATTTAACTGTAAATTTAACTGTAAATTTAACTGTAAATTTAACTGTAAATTTAACTGTAAATTTAACTGTAAATTTAACTGTAAATTTAACTGTAAATTTAACTGTAAATTTAACTGTAAATTTAACTGTAAATTTAACTGTAAATTTAACTGTAAATTTAACTGTAAATTTAACTGTAAATTTAACTGTAAATTTAACTGTAAATTTAACTGTAAATTTAACTGTAAATTTAACTGTAAATTTAACTGTAAATTTAACTGTAAATTTAACTGTAAATTTAACTGTAAATTTAACTGTAAATTTAACTGTAAATTTAACTGTAAATTTAACTGTAAATTTAACTGTAAATTTAACTGTATATTTAACTATATAATTAACTATATACTTAATTATACAATTAACAATATAATTAATTATATAATTAACTATATAATTAACTGAATAGTTAACTATATACTATACTAGCTAGTGAATTTAGAAACTATATTATTATCCTGATATTTGAATTATAAGCATACTTATATTGTGATGTATTGACATCGACAGTAGATTTAAAGTTTGGTATTTCTAGTGATAGATAGTAAAGCGTATATATTATTAATCTATTTGCTAAGGTAATTCATTTTATAGTTTGTATCATTTAAATTGGTATTTATGGTATTCAATTGATATACCAATGAATACCATAAATACCAACTAAAATGATATAAAATATGACATTAATTACGTCATATATATATATATATATATATATATATATATATATATATATATATATTGCAGTTGTAGTTTTGTATACAAACTTTACATGCATGGCTATAAAAAGTATAAAGAATTAAATAGAATGCGAAGTTATAAGTATAGTGGTATAAGTGGTATATAGTGGTATAAGTGGTATATAGTGGTGTTGTTTTGTTAAAGACTGGTATCATCATTGATTATTATTCACTTCAATTATCCATAGAATTATTCGTAAAACTATAAAATTTGACATACATTTAAGAATAATCTATTATGATGATTATGATGTAATTTGATATAATTATTGGACTGTAAATTCACCTCATTTAAATGAATAATTACCAATGAACTTATAAGTTTACTAATGTAAAATAGGATCAAAGTACTTGAATCCGGGGGGATACTATTACTAAACCAACTATGATGGATACTACTAACTTATACAATATTGCATAATCGCTAACCATACCGGGACCGCATATCTCAGCATTGCCCGAGTAATGATTACACCTATCTGTATGTCTGATACCGAGGTTGTCATCGACCTGTATCTCGACGTCAGAACACGAGTAGCAACTCATCGTGGTGACCTCTGGTTAAAGGTCAAATATTATTAAAACGCCAGACTTAAGCGGTGCGCTACGGAGCGCTTGGGCGGATACTTCAAACGGAACATATTAGTATTCGTACACTGTACACTGTATACAGTGTACACTGTACACTGTACACTGTACACTGCAAACTATACGCTGTACACTTTACGATGTACGCCGTACGCGCACCCGACCTCATGTACCGACCTTGGCAGCAGACCGTCGCCCGATATTTAACGGTGTTGTTGGTCAACGTGAAGCAATCATCGACGTAAGCGTTGGCGATGCTGTGAGGTAGCGTTGCCGTATTCAACGCCAACTGGCAATCCGTACGGTAAACGTTATTGTAGACGTCCGGAGTTCCCGATATCAGATTCGAACACGAATCCGTGTCGGCCGCCACGAATTGCCAACGAGTTGATATCATCGTCTCCCCGGTACCGCATGATTCGACTACGAGACGGACGGGAAGGTTAGGTGTTGTTAGTAGAATTTGGTGGGTAGTCGGCTAGGTGGCAGTTACTTAACGGGAGGATTTAGTGGGTATGTCGGAAGTGGGGTGGCGAAGGTATTAGTATATGATATCGGCATAAGATATCGGTATAAGATATCGGTATAAGATATCGGTATAAGATATCGGTATAAGATATCGGTATAAGATATCGGTATAAGATATCGGTATAAGATATCGGTATAAGATATCGGTATAAGATATCGGTATAAGATATCGGTATAAGATATCGGTATAAGATATCGGTATAAGATATCGGTATAATATATCGGTATAAGATATCGGTATAAGATATCGGTATAAGATATCGGTATAAGATATCGGTATAAGATATCGGTATAAGATATCGGTATAAGATATCGGTATAAGATATCGGTATAAGATATCGGTATAAGATATCGGTATAAGATATCGGTATAAGATATCGGTATAAGATATCGGTATAAGATATCTGTATAAGATATCGGTATAAGATATCGGTATAAGATATCGGTATAAGATATCGGTATAAGATATCGGTATAAGATATCGGTATAAGATATCGGTATAAGATATCGGTATAAGATATCGGTATAAGATATCGGTATAAGATATCGGTATAAGATATCGGTATAAGATATCGGTATAAGATATCGGTATAAGTTATCTCTATAAGATATCGGTATAAGATATCGGTATAATATATCGGTATAAGATATCGGTATAAGATATCGGTATAAGATATCGGTATAAGATATCGGTATAATATATCGGTATAAGATATCGGTATAAGATATCGGTATAAGATATCGGTATAAGATATCGGTATAAGATATCGGTATAAAATATCGGTATAAGATATCGGTATGGGATGAGTACGAATTGCGAAAGCGCGATGTTACAGTATAGATAATATTATTCGAATACATATTTAAAGTATTAATATGACACTAATTATTTGGCAGTAATAAGCAACAATAAGAAAGGGTTATTATTAAGAAACAAACATGGATTGAATAAAAAATGCAGTTAGAATTAGGATATTATAAAATATTTGATTTATTTTTGTTTATAACGAATTTCCAAATACTATGACAATGTATCCGTATATGGATAACTGTAATGACTTACTAATTGGATAACTATTTACTTAATAAATATAATATAATATCAATAATTGTAATATATATAGTATCAATACTATAATATATATAATTATACTATAATATATATAACTGTACTATAATATCTATAATTAAAATATAGTATCTATAATTGAACTATAGTATATAATAGTACTATTCTATATATAATTGTACTATATTATCTATAATTGTGCTATTATATCTATAACTGTACTGTAGTATATATAGTTATACCCAAGATTAATAAGATACTCGGTGGCGCGAAATGTATTATTCTGAATTGTTTTGGTTGGCTGATTATTTCGTTCACGCCCACTTAGGGGATGCTATTTTAAATAAATATCATATGATTTCATATTGTTTTTGAAAAATATATTTTGTTTTATTAACATTTCGTACAAAATAGAACACGTATTTTAAAAGTGACTATAATATATATATTATAAATATGATTATGAAAAATATGTTCTATTGAATAGTTTTTATTATAGTTTTTTCTCCATGTTTTATAATAAGTTAATAATACTTATATATATAAATTTATTATATTTAACTATAAAACTATATTAAACTATATACTAATTGTAAATATAATGTATAACATAATATAATATATTGAGTTATACTTTTAATAGATAAAACATTTATAATTGTATATTAAATATTGCAGATGTCTTTTTGTAGTGCCTTTGGGTGTAACAACAGTTACAAAAAGAGTAAAAAAGACTGGGGAGCTTATGAAGTTCCATAACTTTCCATCTGATTTAAACCGGTTATGAGAATTATTTCTTAATTGTCATTATTATCATTATAAATCTAATCAAATATATGAAATTCGATTATGTATTAATTATATATATATATAATTATTATATATATATATAATTATTAATTGTTAATCTATATATTTTATTATCAGGATGCATTGGAAAATTTATTTTCTCAGATAAGTGGAAAAAATTATCAATCAAATAATCCCTCTGCACAAGAATTTAGATTAATAATTATACAAATACTTGTTGATGGTCTAACAACAAACAATAGAGAGGCAAATTGTGAAGAAGAAATTGATTTTTTACTTTTTAATTCTTCTAAAATATCAAAAATAAAATATTTAAGAAAAGAAGAAAGTATTGTTTTATTGATGAAAATATAGAAAAGGGTTTTTTAATTGAATAGTGCATAACCATATTTCTATTTATAAAAAGGATGGATACAAGCAAATAATATAATAAGTATCTTTACATAAGTATATTCTATGCATGTCTATATTAGTTAATTAAATTAGCAATTTGTATGTAATATTGAATAACATACTAACACAGTTTGCTACAAGATGTAACAATATGTATACAACAAAAAGTCTGATTTACAAAATAAATTTCACCTAAATATGTACATTTTATAATTATGTTTTTAAGGTACATTTTTTGTTATGTGAATAATGTTAAATCTGTATTAACACAATTTTTAAATAAGAATATAAAGATAATATTTATGAATATACAATTTCCCCTAACGGTTGTTATTCTAATAGCTTATACTACTTATTAAATTGTATTGTCGGTATCTTTAATGGCATGCATTTACTAAACTATTTATTACAGATCTTATAAACCTTCGATAATTAAAATCTTATATTAAAAGTGCGTGCTTTATTTGTCAATATACGATTGTACCATGAAATTAAATTACATAATCGAATTATATTTAACAAAAAACAAAATCATCAATATTTCAAAATAAATACTTTGAAATATTAACTTTTTGCAATTATTTTCTTACTGTATTTGACATCACCTATTCTTATAATAATTTTATACAGTTCTATATTATGTTATAATAATATATAATTGTATACATTTTAACTATAAATACTCGTTCATTATAATAATTGTAGCAAGTTGTATGTTATCAGAAAAATCAAATATTAAGTAATATTCTATCAATTATGCCAATAAAATATAATGTATCTCAATAATATTTATAAATATATATATATTAGAATAATGTTTGTTAGATGAAAAATTTTAAATAATTTAAAATTTATTACCAAAGATTATTACTAAATATTAAATATATTTAATTATTCAATATTTAAAAAAATCCAATTATTATCTGCAGGGGATTATATTCTAAACATTACAATTATCATCTAAATCATTTAATAACCCGTATGTTAAAATCATATAGGCGAGATATGCGACTAGGTATCTTGGTAATATTGGGTTATACTATAATATCTAAGAGTATACAATAGTACCTATGATTGTATTATAGTAGTATAATTTCAGTAGTCTTTGTATTATAATTGCTAACTTTCCGAATAGACAAGCGTGAATAGGGTCCAAACGCATCCAACCCATAATAGATATTTCATAGTTTTTATCTAGAAAAATATGTGTTTTTTATGAATATTGAGTTTGTATATGTTTACATTTAAATAATGTTATATAAATTATGTTATATAATACTAATGTTATAAATTGTATTGTAAATATAATTATATTAATATTAATAACCTAAACTATACCAAATGGTTGATTCTTATACTGCACTTGCTATAATTTTCAATTTGGTTGTAAAATATGTGTGTGTGGTTTCTAGTTATAAAGGAATACGATTAAAATCTTTATGACACGTGACATTTGTAACCAATCAAATACACTTTTTCAATATTGCCACCTTTTAAAATATTTAAAAATAAACAATGGTAAAAGGTAAAATGATATCTTCTATATATAGATTCATCAATCGATTCAATACTATTTTAACAATGCCGTATCAGTCATATGTAATCATTTGCTCTCATACAACGACAACTATTATTAAATAATACAATGGTACAAAGTATCGCATCGCACAAGTGCATATCCATAATATAGTAAATTGGTATTCAACAGAGCGGGTGTTTTACCTTATTAATATGATTTTCCAAGAAAGGGAAATTACATTAATATGTTATTGTATCTAAATTTTTAAAAATACTTTGTATTTTGACCCTTGTAATTATAATTGGTTAGCTGAATAAGTACGACTATATAAAGGTGTTTTTATATATACGACTATATAAAGGTGTTTTTATAAACGTTGTATCTTGATCATTATATATCAATTATAATGATGCCACTATAACATATATTTAGAAGTCATGTACAAATATAGTCAAGTATAAATATATTGATATACATATTTTATTATATTCACATTATTTCCGAGTGTCTCGGTAAAATATATCCAATAGTATTGTTAATAATTATTGTGTATTATTAATTATAAATCATTTTCTTAACCCGATATATTAACTTAATAAACCATATATATAATAATCATAATCTATACATAATTGTAATAATGATTGTTTACTCAAATATAGTAACAAATATAGCAGTTTTTTACTTTTGTATTTATACGTATAATATAAATTACACCTAATAATATAAATTTATGAAATATAGTAAATATAAAATATATATATATATATAAAATGTATAATATTATTAATAAATATTATACAATGAAATATAATATATTCTATATATATATATATATATATATATTATAATTTTATCAGTATTAAATTCATATATAATATTATTATATATATTATTAAAAAACTATTCTTTAAATAATGACCATATCCTTACATTTTATTTTTATGAAAAATTTCAAAATTAATATTTTTACAATCTGCAAAAACAATTTATACAATAATATTTCCGAAAATAATTTTTTTATATCGAATGATTGAATATTGAATATTGAATTACAGAATTTTATAATGTGTACACGTAGTCGATCGATTCATCAATTTGTATTCAGTTTGTATACAAAATGGTATCGATATTGCATTAAATACACCAATGCTTACAATTTAACAATGTGCTTATAATTCTATGATATATCACTTATAATCATATAATGATCAAGGTAATTTAATTTTTTATCATATTTATATATATATATATATATATATATATATATATGTGTGATTACATTTACTGTAACCCATAATCATTATTTAATTTACATGTATTCACATATTCAATCATTATCATCTATATCTATATTATTTATTTAAAAAACTATAAATATTAATTATCTAGGAGGTAGTGGTCGCATTTACTCATCGTTGATTATCTCACTGGATCTAGGCATCGCCTTGTCCAACGGTTACGTAATCGTCGACCTTGCTCTACCAGCTCTCCGTTGTTGCTCCGTACAATACAGAATACGGCGTACATCGTACGCCGCGGACACTTTCTGTACGTTTTTACCCTAAGGGCCATTCGTACGTACCGTACGTCAGCCGCTATGCAAAACACAAAGCCATGCCTTCCGTAGATTTGATTTAACATTGCGAGGTATACCGTAGTAAATTGCTATATAACTCGAGTTAGCTTTTGGGCGTTATTTCATGTATTGTGTTCTAGAATGTAGCTATTCAATAGAAGACGATACCGACTGTAATGCGTTCAATTCATACATTATAATGATGATATATAATATAATTGTATACCATAATATAATATAATCGTATAGTGCGCACTGTATATTATAAACATTATAATATATATTATATTAATTATGTAGTTTCGTTTATACATTTATCTGTATACAATTTTCATCGATTACATTAAAATAATTTAAAGTTTAAATAAAGAGGATAATAAAATATATTAAAAATAACCAAAATGATAGAATTTCCAAATTACGAGATTGTATTTTCGTATTTTTATACTTTTATATTAATATCGTGAACCAATTAATTATTTTGGACATTAATTGTCCTAATCACATTTATCATACAGTTATATATAGTTCAATTATTTTATTTATATGAGAGTTGATGATTATCTATTGAGAATAATAATTAGAGCTTATCGGAGAATCATCCTCCTACTCTACACCGAGGAGAAGAATTAAAATTAAACTTTTTTAGAAAAAACCATTAGTGTAAAATTCAATCATCCAAGAATGACAGTATCGTATTAAACTTTAAAGTGTATTTTGCCAATGGGACAATTTTAAATAAATACCGCAATCAATTCACTTGTACCAATAATTCAGATACTGGCAATAATTGCATAATTGCATAAATGTACCCATGATCCTCAAATTGACTAAATTCTTCTTACAATTTAAATCTCCTTACAATTTAAATCTTTCTTAAAATATTTATTTGGAAATATAACTTTTATTATTAAATAATTTAAATGTGTAAAACATAAACATATGTATCCTAGTTATAGCACATGATATATAACTTTTAATAAAACGATAAATAACTACCCGTGATTAATCATCATATGATCAATTTAATATACAAAAAGAATTTAATAAATCTTGTAAAGAATTTAATAAATCTATAAAAAAGTAAAATATGAAATAAATAAAAAACATTACCTGTAATTATACCAGAAACATTATAAAGAATAACAAGTATACAAATAAAATGAATACACTTTTAAAAATGGTAATTTTACAATACAAATTTAAAACTATATTTCTATAAATATATATATATATATATATATATATATATATATAAACATATATATATAAATATATATATATATAAATATATATATATAAATATATATATACATATATATATATATATATATATATATATATATTAAACGCTGAATATATAACATTACTTCATTATTATTATTTATAATATTATATTATGTTATTATCGGATAATGTTATTATTATTAGTTATAACTAATGTAATAATTATAATGGTATAATTTACTATCGAAAACTTACATTATATACAGACTAATTTAGTATAACTTCGATATTGAAATAGGCGAATTTGTTTTCACAATATATAATCTAATAATTGGTTATATTATTATATAATATAAAACTATATCAATTTATACGTTATATATACATTGATATTGTCAGGCTTTAGTCGATAATCTATCGTGATATATAATTATTATAATCTGATTTTTTGTTCAATAAATATATTTTAATTATTAATTCAAATCAGATATTTTGATAATATATTATTGTGGGCATATTACGATGCATTATTATTTAATATACTACCTAATATAATATGTTGTATTCTTAAATTATTTTAGATTCAATGCCATATATTTATAATAATTTAACTTTTAATTATATTAGATATATAATTATATTATATTAGATAACTAAAATGAACACGAAAATATAAATTAATAATTTCTTAATGTTGTCTTATATATTAACTGGTGGTTACTTACTACTATATTACTTATATTATAATATATATATATATATATATATATATATATATTAATATATATTCAAAAATATAATAGTGTATTAATAATTTGTACATATTTTCCTTACAAGTATTCACATTAATATGAGTAATGCCTCACAATAAAATATATATTAATTTCGGAATACATTTTTGAATCAATGTACAATTATGACATGTGTATGTAATTATAGGTACTTATCACAAAAGTATGTATTATTATATTATGAAATAATAATGTCTTAATGTTCACGAGAAAGTTTGTCCTTAGATTATAAAGTACAATCTTCAGGACAATCAGATGAGTTTCCATATCACATTTCCTGACAATTGATTGATCAATAATATCAAGGTATTTATTTATTGTCGACGAAATATATATATATATGTATATATGCATATATTTAAATCAAAGTTATATAGACAACATAATACAAAAGAAAAACGTAAATGAAGATGTTCATTGTGTTTATCTCTAATAGAAAACCATCGTAAAAAGTATTTATTTTTCTTTTTATGAATCTAATTTAACTCAAATTCAACCACAGTAATATCGGTTTTACCCGCTAGTACTTAACTAATGGTATAACTGTTATTTTGATGGAATGCACATATCCTAATATTCACGTAACCCAATCAAATGTGTAATGGTGAATTCAGAATTTGTAGTCTTCTAAAAATGAGTTTAAATATTCCCTTATATTCACGGTTATAAATGTTCAAATAATGCGGCTTACTTAAAAAATTAGATAAATCAATAGTAACTACTATCAAAGATTGTTATAACTGATCAAATTTAGGATAAATCTCCAACTAAACAGAATATATTCTAAGCAAGCAGGCCAAATAATAGAAGTCAGCAGAAAAAAATAAGTAAAAAATAGATATATATTAATGCGGAGCCTATACACGACTTATTCAAAATGTAACCCAACGTGAATTATGACATATATTAGATATAATAATTAACAAATATTCTGGTGGTCAAATTCTCAGAAAAACTTAGTTTTTTTCCCACATGTGATATTTTGAAGCAAATCTGTATTTAGATAATAAATGAAGTTCAAAAGTTATTATTATTTCAGAATTTAGAGCGGAAGTTATGAGAAATAAGATAGAATATGTGAACATAAAGCTAATTGATAAGTGGAGATACTGTTAGAAGCAGTTTACGAGATTCTCCTTTAATCTGCTCCCAAATCATGGAAATAAATCAAGATATTCATGATCCATAACAAATTTGTTACTGACATTCCTTCAAATTTATGCTAAGTAAGCTTAATAAATATACTATACAAATTAATGTGTGTATTTTAATAAATAAACTAATATCTATATCCACAAGTAATGACTGATTATCATAAGATCAAAAAGTATATTTAATGGGAGTTTAAAATTACAAAATGTAATGTTAAGTATAAGTCTAAAAGGAATAAATCCGATCCTTAAACATTGTATAGTTTGAGCAATGTATATGTTGCAATTCCTCACAGTAAACTTTAACAACTAATCGAAAGTCTACCTATAATGTATTGATAAAAGAAACCTAAAAGATATATTAACTGAACCAAAGATTATATATAATTCTTTTTTCTTTTTACCTCGTATCAGATTTTAAACAAGGAGATCTTATATTTCCTATAATATTTAAATTTAACAATAACCTATTTTGAGAACATCTAGAGAGTTCAAAGCGATATTAACATACAATAATTATAAAGTTATAATCTCTTATGCTAACAACTTTGTAATTCAGGCTAAATATCGGTATCAATTGTAATTTCGAATTTAATAACAAATGTAGATAATTCAGTATCGTAAAATTTGTGCTCGGTGAACACAATTTTGAGTATTCATATTATTCTATACCTGGAAAAATCTGAAAAAAGATAAATATTTAGATATTGCTACCGATGTCAAACTACTTTTAGCACGGAATGTGAATTAAGCAAGATATTATATTACGTTACTTATTGTTTTGTACTTGCTGTTTGCCAGGTAATTCATATATTACGAAACCACTTAATACCTTCGCTCTTCCGATCTTTCATGATCATTCATTCAGGAGAATACAAAAAATTCTCCATTGCCTATTAATAAACATTTGATTAGATATGTGATCAATTCATTTGTTGTCGTTGCAATTCCTTCTACCGTGTTAATATTGGGAATAGTGGAGTTTTAAACGGACGGCAACATCAGAAGCAGATATATTTACTACGGAAATAATGTAGCTGGTTTCGTCTAAGTATATTGTTATAGCAAGTATAGTCACGATAATTGTTGTTAACAAATAAAATCTAAAGGATATTACATATAAGGCTTACGTTAATTATAAGGTATATCGCCTCCGAAGACAGGTTCTCTATGCGATATGCACACGAATGTTCTTTGTGCGTATATCTATTGTATCAAACGAACCAATATAACGACACGCACCAGATAAACGTTCAGTCATACACACCTTCGTATCGATGCATCAAAATAATATAAAATTACATTATTGATTGATCATATCCACGCAGTACTTACAAAATCTACGTATCCTAGACACTAGATGGTCAATTGGATTATTGAACTAATCGTTTTAAGGATTCATGCGAGGTTACTTATTGAACATTCTGCTAATAATTCAATATCTAACATAATATCCCATATGTCATTTAAGGCTGGGAGCTTTTGCCAACAAAAGCATTTTCCGTGGCCATTTACTAATGCTGTATAAAGGGTTTCGGTATAGAAAAAAAACATATTTTGCAGTATTATATTCTATATATTCTGTGGAGTGGTTTAATCCCATACCAATAAATATGGTTACACTTATAAATTTCAACATATAGCTCAAAATCCATTCGGCGTCTATCTTGTTTTAGATATTCTGCTTTGACAGAAGACAGTGAATTAATTCACCAATTCTATATATATATATATATATATATATATATATACATATATAAGACTAATTTTTAGGATAATATTTATACTTTCTTATTTTTTAGAATTTATTAAATTAATATAATGATAAATAATGATTATAAATTTTAAAATAACATATGATATAATCCTATGTTTATATAAAAACAATATAATTAGATATTTTAATCTCACATACCCTAAGTGGAAGTAACCAACTAATTTCACTCCATCGATTATCATAGGAATATTGGATAATAGTTAATAGTGATAGTATATCTATAAAGAGAGATCTCTCTTTAGGGCTAGAATGATCGAGTTATCTTCAATTATGGAATAATTTTATTTACATATCACCCCAGATTGCATTCACTATATTTTAAATTATACATTTATGTAAACCAAGTCTTTAAGATATGTTTACATAAGTGTTCACCGGTCTATTTCATTTAGAATTATATAGACAATTATATTTCACAATATACAGAAAAGCTATTAATTTAAAATGTACTTCAAAGTTTGTAAATACCATACTAATAAAAACAACTTAATCATGATTACTCTACCTTGATCGATATTGATAACGATTATTCTTGAACTACAGTCCACATTTATATTGTTAGATAGTCGGTCCCAATAGTTATATTATCAAAGTAGCTATAATGCCACTCTTATCTTATAAATGCATTCATTACTATTGAATACATATATTTACAATAAATAACTTAAATACATTTCTTGTATACTATGAAGTAATTTTAAATCATCGTTTAATAGACATGGAGATATAATTAATTTAAATTAAAGTTCAATGTATTCATATATTTATATTTATGGAATCTATTTCATTTTTCTTATATAATGTTTTATATAAAATGTATGCATTATTTTATAACATGAACTTATTATGTTCAACTAGAGGTAAACATGTTTAATGTATTGGATTCAGAGTACTCTTCTATAACTTTTATATCATATTCTCATATTTTATGAAAATTAACATTATTATGAATCATCTCGTATATACTTATTATCTTTAAAGTTTCTTTTATTCTAAAATTTATTAAGTTACAAATTTTGAGTTGGGTGATTTTTAATTATACTTTAGTTTCATATAGGTTATACTATAAATATATCATTTATGTTTACCGAAGTATTAAAACTATATTATTGACTATATATATATATATATATATATATATATATATATATATATATATATATATATATATATATATACAGTAATAACATATGTACAGTTAGAGGTGTTTATAAACGAATAACATGTTTATTATACCAAATTATATATTTATATCGAATAAAGTGTATATGCATAATTATATATATATATATATATATATATATATATATATATATATATATATATATATTAAATAACTATAAGTATATCATTTCAATGTTAAATTAAATTATAGAAAGTTTAAAAATGGATACAATTTTTAATATTTACTACTACTAATTATTATTGTTTTTTGAAACTGTACACCCTATTATATATATATATATACACACACATATATATATATATATATATATATATATATATATATATATGTATACAAACACATACGCACTATAATATAAATATACTTATATGTATATATATACATAAACACAATTAAATATAAACATACAAACATATATATATATACTATTATTTTACAAGAAAATATATACAGATGATATTATTGATGAAAGTATGTAACATAATATTAATAATGATTTCAAAATAGTTTTATTTTCTATCTATTACGTCTTTAATATCTTTTTCGGCTTTGCGTATTAGTTTTCTTTTGTTTGGAAATTTTAGAATTCGACGAAATAGAGTTTCTAGATTTAGATAACTTGGACGTTATCGCCTTTTTGGCTTTTGGACTCCTTGAATTAGTTTTTACGATTCTTGCGGGAATATAAATGCTAGGTTTCCTTGATAAAGATAAAGGTGTTCTTTCCGTAGTCAAAGCGGGTATCTGTCTAATCTGATTACTTTTCATATCGAACATCACCGATTTTGAAGATGTGTACGATTTCTTAAGTCGGCCATTGTTATCTCTTAAAACTAGGCGACTAATCAGCCTATCGGGATTTTTGTTGTATGCAAACAGATTGTCATGAGATTCATTCCGAGAATTTCTGTTAATATTTCTATCAACAAATATTTGCGATTTCGATGATTTACGAGAAGTATTTCTTTTGTTTGAACTGTTATTGTTTCGTCCGTTAGTTTTTACCATGATGCCTGTATGAATAAATATATGTATTTTATATTAATATACAATTTTAGCGTATATGTATACAATTGATCATCTTAATTTGTAACATAATGTATATATTAATGTACATATTCTTCTATCTTATATAACATATATGCAGAACTACTATAGACGATTCTTTATGAGTTTTTGTTGATAAATTATGTCTGAAGTATTATATAAAACTAATGAATCACATATTCCTCTATACATATTACTGTATGTATCATGAGTGTACCGTTCCTAATGATTATCAATCTTTAACTAGCACAACATGGCCATCGAATCAATTAATATGTATCGTATAGAATACTGTATATATAATAATATTATAATGTATTTTTTTCAATTTCTATACCTAAAAATACTCATATGCTTTATATATTAAATATTATACTATTTTAATAACTTACTTATTTATTGTATTTTTATTTTATTTATTATATTAGATTTTGTCAATTTTAAAATCGAAAATAAATTTCAAATTACTTAATTTTTAAAGCAATAAATATTATTTTCACTATATATATATTTAATTTGACAAAATAATATATTAATGTATGCATGTGTATATATAATAAATAGTATAACATATATCATAAATGTATTTATATATATCTATAAAACTGAAATTACAAATTTACGTATAATTAATTTTGTAAATAACTAAAGGACAATTATTACCAATCAAGAAAATAAATGTATTGCCAACTTCTTTATTTATGATAAATCAACTTGGACGTAACGGAATTAGAAATAGGTAACCGACATTATTAACATTTCTTATTCAAATATTATTTTAATTATATAAAGGTAATTTAAGTTTAATTATATACTGGTGTGTATAAATATGGTGTATATATAAATAGGGTTATATAGATATGGGTTATATTAATGTTTAATAATAGCATCTAAATAGAGATAAAGATAAAAATAAATGTAAATGTTTTAGTATACATGTAGTATTTATATCTGAAGAAATGAATTAAGAAGTGGTGTTAACGTACTACTGAGATAATAATCATCATTATGAGATGATGGAAGTCAACTGTGAACAGATAATATAATTATATTATTAAATATAGTGTTCATCATGATATACATGCCATTACATTGGATAATATAGACATGTATTTGCTATTGATATTTGGGGGAAAACAGTATGAAATAATTTATCTTAATGTAATCTATGAGAGATACTTACACTAATTACAGATATATCAATGAAAACCGATATTTATAAGACTTACAGATTAAAACATTCTAATTATATCATATTATACTTGTAAATATATCGAAATCATTTAAAATATTTATTAACAAAACGATAAAAGACATTCAGTAATATTCCCTTTAGTTTCGTGATCTATGGAAAATGCATTATCGTTTATAATGAGATAACGAGTTCTATTATTCAGGAGAAGAACATAAAAGGTCAGTTGTATACAATTTATTTATTGTCTTACAGTTTAAAATATAAAACGGTCGCAGATAACTCTTTCAGGTTTTTTTATGATGATTCAAACCAACACTTTTGAGCCACTAAATAATTTTGATATATATATATATTTATATATATACATATATATATATATATATATATATATATAAGTGTATATATATATATTTATATGATGTCTAGTATATAATTCTTTATAATAGGAATTAAATATGTGAATTTCATTCTAAAATAGTAAAAATACATATAGATTTATGAATGGTATCATTTTAGGGAAAATTATAAAACAAGTATCTATTTTAGAAAGATGCGAAATGCTGATTTAATGGAATGAGATTAAGTATGCAAATTAAAACAGTGTACGTTATCGGAAAAATGTGTGTTTTGGCAGAAATTAAGTTTACGTATTTAGAAACCAATTGAGAATTATTTTCAAATATTTTTATATAAAGTTATAGAGATATATATTCACTTTTAATGAATAATATAAATTACAAATTTAATAACATTTAATAAGATACATTTTTATCTGCACAACTTCTTTACCAAGAACATTTAGATCTGAAGATAATTTAGATCCGAAGTTTGAATTCAGAATATATTTGTAAATAGTAAAGTAGAGTTAAAAGGCATATTAGCAAACGATTTTAAAGAGATATTTAATAGAGAGCGATAAAATGTCGAATTAATTTATAGTTGGGTCAACGAAAATAATAGGATAAATATTAATACGGTTAGCGAATTAGTCGAAGTTAATAATAATAATATTTACACGACCATAGTTTAGGACTCGTAATTGGTAATCATATAATACAATGCTAAATAATAAGTATGTATGATAACATATTATATTTGACTATTATATAACAATAAACAATACAAGGAGTCAAAACGCGATATTAGTAAATAAGTAATACTTATTTATTAAAAAGAGAAGAATGCGGTCTAAAGATAATAGTTTTACATTAAATATGAGGCCATTGAAATGTAGTGGGTAATGTTATGCCATCGAGGTCATCAAGGTCATTAAGCCTAACGATAATTAAAAGCATATTTATGACATGATATATCTCTGGTAATATTGTGCATTTCATAAGGTTCAATATACAGGCTTTTAAATAGCATCGCTGATTCAAGTGATATATGTTATATACGTTATTATCTATTATCTATGTTATCTACGTTATCCACGTTATCTGTATACGAAGATCTGTATTTACAAGACATTTGGTTTAATAATGTTAAATAATTATTTTATACAATTAATATTTATATTTTAAAAATAAATAATCAAAAATAAACTGCAAATGGGAATGGACTTCAAATCATTTACTTAATGAAACTCCATTTCCTAGGTAGATTACATTTCCCAGGTGGGCATAGTATGTGAATAAACTGATACCATTATGACACTTTACGTAGTAATTGATATATATATATATATATATATATATATATATTGATTTTACTTTTATTTGTTTAGGTTAATGTATTCTATCATATGTACTATAGTCTGATGAGAAGTGATTAAATAGTATATTGCATACATATATCAATTATCACTATTAATACCAATTTAGGCATATATAGGCCCACACATAATCTAATAAAATATGTAATATTAAATATTAAAACATTGATAAGGTAAGAAAATGTAATTTTAGAAAATAATAATAATTATTGAATTTGATAAGATTATAATATTATAGTAAAAATATTTTTAAATAAATATCGATATTAATTAATTATTCAATACTCTTTAATAAAATACAATTTGATATTACATACCCATACATATTAATGTTTAATGAAATTTCTAACAATTTATATTTGTATATTGAACAAGGGGTGTTATATCATTTTATGGTAATACACCATATTATATAATGTATTAAAACAATTACTTAATTATTAAGTTTATTTAATTTTATGCATATTCCATATTAAATAATATAATTATCCTAATTATTCTCAATACATTACAACTTTTTATAAATTATAGAATAAATTTGATATATGTTAATTGAAACAACAATACTTCCAAAAATCAAAGTAAATATGTTATATGTTTAAATATATTTTTTTCTTCATAGTTAAATAGATATTTCTCATATTTAGATCGATCTTAATGTATCAGTGATGCCTATCATTTTATTAGTTATTTATAATAAATAACTGATTATCAAATATAAAATAATTAGTATGTAAATAGAATTGGAATCGGAACAGATAATATAGAATATATATATACATGTTCATGTCTATATATAATAGAAACAGTGGTAGATATATAATATATAGTATATATACATGTAAATATATTAAATAGGAATAGTAATAGATTAATATAATATGTAAATTTATATAATATTAATTTACATTTAGGATTTCATATCAGATATGAGAAAGTCAAATTATAGACCTACAATTACTGATATATATATATATATATATATATATATATATATATATATATATATATAGTCTTAGGTTATATTTATATATATAGTCTATAAGTTATATATATATATATATAATTATCTGAAATTACAAATTTCAACTTCTTTTTTATAAGAATTCTGATAATCGTTTATAATTAAATTTGATTTCATATGAATGAGTAAACTATGGTCGAATACGAAATCGTTAATCAAAAGCTATATAAATCTACATGATACATACAATTCTTCAGCAGAATCTTCAATAGTTTACACAATTTAAACCAATACAATTGATTAGACAAAATTATAAAGTATCACAAAGGACTCTTACATAATATTACGAATTTTCTTTAAAGATACTTCAAATAACAACATCATAAATATTATATATCTTAGTTCTTTCTTAGATATAATCTCATAAAACATTCAATCATTAAATAATTTAATACTAATATGTCAATAAAGATTTCTAAAGATAACATCTCTTTATATACTTTGTACACAATCAAATCGTATAAGCTAATGCTATATATATTCATAAAACTACACATAATTCCTTTCAAATACACGTATAACTAATTATATTATATTAATATCATATTTCACTATGTCTCTCAGGAGCCAATTACAGAGACTCATTTCTTATAGTCGGATTTAATTAACTCGACTACAAAATATTGATACATTTAAATTTACACGTACATCATTTATTTACAATAATAATGATTTACTATTATAAATTTAACTGTACAATAGCCATTACTAGCAAAATAAGAAATGCATTATATCATCTCACCACTATCCTTCCTACATTATAATTACTCTTTAAGCAAATATAATACAATATCTTCTTGAATTTCTTAGATCAAATAAGCATATCTCGTATTTCCAATATTGATTGTAATTAATTATCTTTTATTAAAATATATCTAAATTAGCGAATAAACATTTTACAGCAGACAATGCCTTATTTTTATCATAAAGTATTAAAGTATTATAAAATATTCGATGCTGTTTCTCACAAACTATTAATACTCGAATTAAAAGCATATAGTATCGGAAGTCGTATTCGTGGTTGGATAGCATTATAGCTAACATCCAGGACACAACATATCAAACTCAAAAATTATATTTCTCAACAAGAGAACGTAATATCGGGTATTTTACAGGGTTCCTCTCTGCGACATATAATTAGTCTTTTTATATTAACGAACTTCCTGATAAATGTCCACGATTTAAATTGTGCGATGATTATCAGAAATACAATCCTCATATTGCTCTTTACAAATTGGCGATTTTTATATCGCACTGGAAATTAAAGCTAGATATCTACAATTGCGCAGTTTTAACCTTTGGAAAATCTACCTATACTATCTTGGATATTAATAATATGCCAATGATAACGACACATTAAGTTAAATATCTAAGTTTATTTAAACATAAATATCAATGGCATATGATTTAATGCGACTAGAAGTTTCTATCTCATTTCCAGAGCATTCTATACTAATTATCTTACTAGCATACTAAAAGCATACTCGACTTACGTTTTACCACTTCTTAGATGTTGCTCTCCCATATGCAACTCTTCCTATATAGTGGTCTAAGTAAACTAATTGAAAATATTCAAATTAAATCCATTATTAAACTATTTTAATAGACAATTATCGTTGTCTATTATAATAGACAACGAGAAAATAGTTTATTAATGAATTTAATTTGAATATTTTCAATTAGTTTGCTTAGACAACTTTATAGGAAGAGTTGCAAGAAAGCTAGTAAGATAGTATACTGTCACTTATGCTCAGTTATTATTTCAAACTGTCATTTGTATATAAAACCTCCTTCACACCGCAGATATGTTGCTGAGCTTATCGTTTATTCAAGGTGAACAGTGGTCTATATAATATGAGCCCACGTAAAGTGACGTATACACTAACATGTTAAGAAAAGGCCTTGGAAAGAAAAGCGATCCTATATTAATTTAAATAAATGATCTCATAATTTCAATTTCTAAAAGGGTATACCTAGCTATAGTTAGTTGTTGGTACATATTACCTTGAGAAGTAGCTAATGCAAAATCCTTCACAATATTCTCAAGTAAATTTCACAAATTATTTATTATGTGAATCATCACACATCATAAGATTACCCACATCATTTTTATTTAAATAACGTGTGTAATACATAATTCTAATAACATTAATTCATTTTTACCTTCATTATTTCTTTCTTTATTAATGTCGAATATATTAGCGGTGTTTTTTTCTCATACAGGAAAATGTTGTAAAATAAATTTATAACTATCAACATATAAACAAAAAACCCTTCGAAACGAAATTGGCTAAGATGCTGTTTAGATCCGGTGTTTTAATTCGCTACTTTTATAAATTATTTCATGACTAATTTATTTAGTCCAGCCAGAGATTAGAACCATTGACCTAATGCTAGGGAGTCAGTACCTTAACCATTATGCCAGTAAGCAGTTATATATATATATATATATATATTATGACAAATCTAAATAATAATAAAAAGCCATATTAGAATTGTTTCCACATAATAGAAAATAGCAAACTTAATTTATTAAATGAATCATAATAAGAAACAGATGGCAGGCATATTATTTGAAATGATGATAGTTTATAGGAAACCATTTCAATATAATCTACTCGCCTTCAAATAACCAAGAACTTATTGAAACTGATTTATACAGTTAATCCGTACATTGGTAGTCTATGGATCTTTTTGACAAGAACAAATCCGTAAAAAATCCGTACAAAATCTGTAAACAATATTTATATAATCAATTTATGATACTGACATATTTATGGTACAGCTTTTACCGTTAATGTATGGGATATTATTTTTCGGATCTATTCAAATGTATACCAGATAATATAATTATATCATTGGGTTTCAACTTAGAACAATACAAACAAATACATATTAAGGACTTGATTTCCGCAGAAAAATGAGTATGTGCACAATGCAGTTATATTTCTAGTAATATTCCTTAATAGATTTCAACTAACGGTGACAATACCTTTAAAATTAATAAATTCCCATATCCGCCTTGGACTAGTTCCGAGAAAATGTTACGCAATATCGATGTAATATGTATTCGCTGTATCGAGATATGCAGTGAACCGTGAATAGTATTACGTAATCTCTTATCGAGATAATGTAATTTAACTTCTGCTGGAGTATAATAGATAACGCCAATGAACACGAACACTTCTACTTGGCTAATTACTATATATCGCAGCCTGTTATAAAAGTCACTGTTCATTCACTGCAAATAGCGGTGCATCGAGCTATTATCACACCGCCTACCTGTAATTGGTCAGTAGTAGGTTCGAACGTGATATGGGGGAACTCATTTGGTATAATACACACGTGATGCAGTTATTATTGACGATTACATAACTATTTGGTATTTATTTAACTTGCGTTATTAATATATCGATTATAGCAAACTTAACCCAATTAGCGATATAAAACGGAAAAAGGGGAGGGGCTAGAACATTTTGTAGAAGCATGTAACAAAGATGAAAGGGAGGTGAAAGCTAGGAGATGGGATAGACTAAATAGCTAAGATAACTGACTATTTACATGGATTTGAAGCTCTGACAATTTCTCGATAAAAAGATAATTTAGCATCGAGTAAATTATTGAGAATTGCATTACTAAATACATATGCTAGAGTAACGGTGGAACATGCATCTAATTATGATAGGCTAAAAGAAGAATTGTTAGACTAGTATCGCTTATCTTCTGTAAAATATTGATATTTTACCGTAGGAGTATTCATAGAGGTGCCAGTCTTATGCAATTCGCTAGGGTCAGAAGGTCATTATGACAATTTGATCAATAAAGCTAAAATTGAATTATCTTACGAAAGCCTTCGTGACTTAATAATTCGAGAACTATTTCTAAGCGTTTGCGATAATGACGTAATAATATACGTAAGAGAACGACTACCGAGTAATGTGAATGGCGCAATCAATACATTATTTCATTATCCGAGCATTATGTCGAGAAACTCGGAATATCAGCGTGCGGTATTAATTTAGATATCACGTGACACTAGAATATTACATAATCTCGGCAACTAACTTTACCGACAATAAAAACCAGTGGTATCTGAGAACATCTTATTAAATGCTGCATAAGCAATTAATGCATACATAGAATTTCATTTAAATATATATATCAACATGCTAACGTGCGGAGCACTATGCTAGAGATTGTAGAACGGGCACACCTGGAGGTAACACACCTGGATATCAAGCAGGCAATATAGAGGAAATATAGAGAGGTAAAGTACAGTAGAATGACGAGGATAGAGGTGAACATACGATGATTAATAGAGGTAAGCGATATACTGATAAAAGGAGTGATATTGTGGTGTAGCTATTAAAAAGGGAATATCACATAATGTAAAGTACGCCTCTTGTAAAGCAAAACTTGTTGTTATTGAAGGATTGGAAGTTATAAGCAAGATGTAAAACGAGTTATTTTAAACATAAATAAATTCGAAGTAATGACTTTTATGACGAGTATTAATCTTATAACATATGGTACCTCTATTATTCTACGGTATTACATAATGTTCCTCTATTATTCTACGCTATTACATAAGGTACACCTATTAAATGTTATGCAGCAAGCAAAAGTACGACACTTTAAGCATCTCTTTCATATAATATAGCCAATACATAGAAATTATGTAAGACCGAAAAATATAAACTCAGCAGTTTTAATACTATTTTATTTCCTATAATTAATGATCTATATATAAGATATTCGGCATCAGAAATCCATACAAAGTTTTCCACATACTCTTTTAATACTAAATGCAATAAAGTAACTTATTTTTTTAAATATTAAAAACTTCAATTCTTATAATGAGATAATTAAACAACAATATATTTTCAAATGATAGAATATTTAAAAGATAGTTCAGTGAAAATATGCTACATTATATATTTTTCTTATCCTATATTATTAAGGTATGTGTGTTTATTTATATTATTTAACCATGATGTAATACTTTATTTATATATATTCGCACTACTTTTATCTTTTGTTTATCTATACAATTATAGATTTATTTGTCTGATAATAGATTTAAATATATATATATATATATATATATATATATATATATAGGTATATATAGGTATATACTACAACTCATAAACTTAGTTCGTTTAATACAAACATAGAAATTATCCTGCTCAAGAATAACAATTTAGTTCGAGAGTTTTCTTCATAGCCTCAGAAGTTTGGAATAAACTTTCGAAATTTATAAAAATGAAAATCGCGAGAAGAAGATAAACAACACATTTAAAAAATATTTACTAATCTAAATGTTATTATTTCCTGTCATTAATGTAATTAATTTTCTGTTGTTAATGTTTTGACGGTCTAACTGTCATACGTTCTAATATTACGAGAATAAATTAATCCTAGCCATCATTATCATAATTATTTTATATTTATTTATTTATACTAGGTATAATTTTATAATAAAATATAATCATAGTATATACAGTGTATTATATTATACACTCATTGCATTTATATATCGTGATTTAGTAAAACAATTTAGATACAGATAACATAATAATTATATTTATAAATTGGACAAATCATTAGTTTTACTTATTAAAGTTAAACAATGGAGGTATATTATAAAACACAAGAAATATATCATATACGGTGTATTAATATTTGATTAATACGTCTAAATTTACATGATTAAATATTAGTATTTAATTAGTATTAATTAATCATTTATTTATCTTTTACAATTTAGTTATATATATATATTTATGTTATTTTAGATTACTTCTATATTAAATTAATCGTTAGTCAATAAGAATGTAATATTATCTATTAATAATTATCCACGATTATATTATATTTGATATAGTACTTGAAATAATAATAATTATTATAATAATGTAAATTGATATAATAATTACTCTAAATTAAAGCGTACGATAATATCGGAATTCATTTACAAATATAAGAATACATACTATGTAAAATTTCATACTATGTAAAATTATAAGATTACTAACATTATAATTAGTAATTGATAATAATATTTTAATATATATCATAAAGTAGAGGAGGATAATTGTATCCTTAATAATAAAAATATACTTTACTATTATATCATATAGTATATGATAGATCATATCTACATATGCTATAACTATGAAATCTAAAACCCACCAATGAAAATAACAATGGAATATATTCTACTTAGGATATAAGAAAATAAAATACAATGAAAAATTGTATTCCAATGTTTATTTGCAAAAAAAAATAAAAGGTTTAAATATAATTAATACAAATAAATAATACCATAGTATAATTAATAATTATATTATTCACTATATATTACCATTACATGAAGAAATGTAACTAAAAGTAGTTAGTATTGTAAAGTAGTATTAGATGATATGAATTTTAATATAACCACATATACGGAGAATTCGTTCGTTTAGATATAGTATGTAATATATTATGAATATTCATAATATATTACATAATATATCTATATGAGAGAATTCTCTAAAAGGAATACCATGTTATCTACACTACTATTTGTTAGGTAAGTCCACGCAATAATATATCTTTACAGATAATTCGAGTGACTTACCGAGAGTAATTGGTAATTTACATAAATGTCCGGAATAAGTTGAATTGAATTTCTTCCACGCGAAGATACATTGTGGGAATAATCAATTTTATGGTCGTACTTCCCATTGACCGGAGTTTTCAACCAATGACCACTGATGAATTACAACTGACTACAATGCACTGAAAAATAACATCTCAAAATAGCGGACTGATATCTGTGATTTCTGGGATATTATTAAATTCAAATCAACTATTATCAGTTGTAGTTGCTCCATTAATCTTAACCACGTGATTGAGGTAATTATAACACTAAGTGAATAATTATCTCATCTCATGATACGTTATTGAGTATTCCAGAGAATAGTTAATCCACGTTCAGAAGCACCGCCCACAATCTACACCCACAATCTACTCACACAATCTACCCACACAGTCTACCCACACAGTCTACACCCGCAGTCTACGCCCATAGTCCATTCCCACAGTCTACGCCCGCAATCCGCGAATACGAGATACGCCCACAGTGTACGCCCACAAACCGTGCACAGTAGCCACGCCCACATACCGAATATTATCCCGAGTGAAAGCCGTGCACCAGAGTAACCGCGTTGGTTGACATATGACTCGACTGACGAATACATAGCTGATGACCATCGATGATGTAACTACTGACCACCGGGTCATAGCCGCTGACCTCTTAGGACTTAGCAGCATACCGATAACTCAACAACTAATCCACTGAGAGACAGAACTTTAAGAAATCAATAATTCATTGATTTTAATCATTGACCAGTGTCCGTACGGACAATCGTAACTAGGTACAAGTTAATTACTATTTGTTAACGGATTTAGGTATTTTTAACATGGAGAGCATACATCATTTATGAATAACGATTCAATATGTGGTCAGGACGGCAATATTACTACTCTATGTCCACCTAATTTACCCAAACTATCTGACCACTCCTTGACCACAACGACATAGTCAGTTAATAATAATAACGACGGAATGAATTGAAGAGAACCGAATATCGGCCACAATTATAACAGCAGTAATGGCAGCGACAGTAGTAACGGATACGTTTCACGGTCAACTGACCATTTTGACTGGCCATCGGTCGAACCTCAGCGGCGACGCGGTTCAGAATAATATAACCGAAGGTGCTACCCAACAGAGCGTATCCTACCTGGAGAGCGTATTCAATAGCATAGAGCTGACCTTCACTACGGTGGGTGTGCTAGCCAACCTCTATACCATCTACGTGCTGTTCAAATGTGCAAAGGATCGAACGAGCGGTAAGGGGCGGGGTCATGACCTCACGGGATGGAGTATAACGATTGGAGTGTAAACTTTGGCGTAGAGTGGTCGATGCGCGTCTCGGGGTATAGATTTGGTGTACAAATGAGAATTGAAGTTGTTCGGTTGTATTATGTAAGGATGAGTCATAAGTGAATACGAATGTTTATATGTATTGAAAGTTTGACGAGTGTCTAAACACATACAATGTAATAATAGTTAGTAAAGACGGGGTTTATCTCTTTTGAATCTCCTGTTTTCTGCTTGTCACTTACATAAAGATAATAATAATACAGACAATTCCATTGTTTGTATTATATACGAGAATATACCTTTATAGTATTTCTATTTCTATAATCACATAATAACATTTTACTATTATATAGGTTAGCATAATTAAGTAATATATATATATATATAGATTTATACCTGCATATATATATATATATATATATATATATACCTACATATATATATATATATATATATATATACATAGTCACTTATTTTTTCGCAGTATTTGATATTATTTGCACCATTCTAAGTCGTTTTTTTATACTAATACCGGAATTATGGCGCCAAATTTCAAGTACATATATGTATGTAGATATGTAAATGACATGTGATATCATTCCCCCAATACATATACCTCGGAGATGGCGATGAGGAAGTAAAGGTATACATAACAACGTAGTGACTAAATCAGTTCACCTCTGACCCCTTACACCGAAGGTACTCCGATGTTCTCGACCCGAGTACGCCACCTGTTAATACACCAGAGCTGTTGGGATGCGGTGGTTTGTCTTCTGGGAACAGGTCTGCTCCTGGAACCTTCCATCGCTTTCAGTTCGGAGATAACTTTCGCAATCCGAGATATAACCCTCGCCGACTATGTGAAATGCCATGTATGGAAGAGTCAGGTATGAATAGTAATTATATATGGAATATATATATATATATATATGTATGTGTGTGTGTATGTGTGCGTGTGTGTATGTATGTGTATGTGTGTATGTGTATGTGTGTATATATATAAACTGTTTTTCAATAAATAGCATAATTTAGCTTGTCATATCCAAAATATAGATATAGATATAGATATAGATATATATATATATATAGATATAGATATAGATATAGATATAGATATATATATATATATATATATATATATATATATATATATATATAGATATAGATATATATATATATATAGATATAGCTATATATATTGATATAAATATATATATAGATATATCTATATCTATATCTATAGCTATATATATAGATATAGATAAAGGCATATTTACAAATATAAGCCAACTGTATTCTTCAGAAGAATGGTAAGTTGTATTCATCTATTTTCAAGATCAGATATACGCTTTCAGAGATAAATTGAAACAGAATTTGTTCACGTATAAACAATTTGTATATGGATTACAATTAGATATAACTTACAATTATCACTAAGATCACTAAACATTTAAATAATTGAGAGAGTTTACTATTAATTTTACTAATAAAAAATATCAAGCAAAGTTATGTTCTTTTTATTATTATGCTTCTTATATATGGAAGAAAATCTGATTAGGAAATATATATATATATATATATATACATATACTAGCATAAATAGATTATTTAATTTTACTGTATACATATTTATTTGCGGTATTTATGGGAAAAGAATTTAATATTAACACCAATTTATATGTAAACATAAATAACATATGAAGTTATATTATCGCTAACAAATTTGAATGTTACTTTAATATGAGTTTATATTCAAATTCATCATAATTACTATACATATATTATATACATTTAAATTATATTATAATTAATATGTAAACATTTCGATTACAACCATTCCTAATTCTAGTTGAGTGCAAACAACTTTCCAAGATATTTTTTCCCGAGACTTGTAATTGCTGATGGGCCTTGTGCCATAATGTAGGCTTTTTCTTTGTCTTGGTTTTTCACCATACATATTTATATTTCGCATTGTCCATCTATGTTATAATATATACTTATCAGAGCATAATAATGCTATACATTGAGTGTTTAAATAAACCGTTTTGATTGATTGATTGATAGTAGTAGTAGTAGTAGTAGTAGTAGTAGTAGTAGTAGTAGTAGTAGTAGTAGTAGTAGTAGTAGTAGTAGTAGTAGTAGTAGTAGTAGTAGTAGTAGTAGTAGTAGTAGTAGTAGTAGTAGTAGTAGTAGTAGTAGTAGTAGTAGTAGTAGTAGTAGTAGTAGTAGTAGTAGTAGTAGTAGTAGTAGTAGTAGTAGTAGTAGTAGTAGTAGTAGTAGTAGTAGTAGTAGTAGTAGTAGTAGTAGTAGTAGTAGTAGTAGTAGTAGTAGTAGTAGTAGTAGTAGTAGTAGTAGTAGTAGTAGTAGTAGTAGTAGTAGTAGTAGTAGTAGTAGTAGTAGTAGTAGTAGTAGTAGTAGTAGTAGTAGTAGTAGTAGTAGTAGTAGTAGTAGTAGTAGTAGTAGTAGTAGTAGTAGTAGTAGTAGTAGTAGTAGTAGTAGTAGTAGTAGTAGTAGTAGTAGTAGTAGTAGTAGTAGTAGTAGTAGTAGTAGTAGTAGTAGTAGTAGTAGTAGTAGTAGTAGTAGTAGTAGTAGTAGTAGTAGTAGTAGTAGTAGTAGTAGTAGTAGTAGTAGTAGTAGTAGTAGTAGTAGTAGTAGTAGTAGTAGTAGTAGTAGTAGTAGTAGTAGTAGTAGTAGTAGTAGTAGTAGTAGTAGTAGTAGTAGTAGTAGTAGTAGTAGTAGTAGTAGTAGTAGTAGTAGTAGTAGTAGTAGTAGTAGTAGTAGTAGTAGTAGTAGTAGTAGTAGTAGTAGTAGTAGTAGTAGTAGTAGTAGTAGTAATGGTCAGTAGTAGTCAGTAGTGGTCAATTGTGAACAATAGCGCTAAAACTTAGTTATCCCCTACGAGACGGGAAACATTTGTAGTCGTATGACAGTAACAAGATTGATTTCATTATATAATTTGTATTGAACCCATCTCACAATGGGATCTAACAATCTGGTATCACGCAGAATATCTTTGAATTATTTACTATATAATAAATAATATGTATAATGTATAACGTGTGTATATATAAACAACGGTGTTCTAATATCGCAAAATAAATGTTCATATTTCATTGAGCGGTAGACATGAATCTACTATATAAGGTACCTTAAAGATGAATTATAAAGTTATTGTATAACATGTTTAAAATATTTATAAAATCTACATGTTTTTAATATAGAATCATTATTTTAACATTATTAATAAGTATTATTTATATAAATCAAAACCGGGGAATTATTTAAGAACAACTAGATATATTTGATTTAATTAGTTAATATAATAAATAAACGTATATTATTATATATGTAATAATACAATTAAAATAATCTTCTTACAATTGATATATATATAATTGAAATAATTGATATTAATTTATACAAAACAGAATATACTTATTAATTATTTTATATTATTATTTGAATGTATAACACATAACAATTAACTAAATAAGAGATTACATAAATAGTAGTAATCAATTCAATGATAATTATATTTTTTAATGATTGGAAATATTTATTAAAATGATTTATCTGTTTGAAGTGATGATATTATTAATGTGTTTTATATTTTAGTTATATTTTGTTTATCAGTATTTTATACTTAATTGTATTTCTTATTTGCCAGATATTATTTGATGAGTCATTTTGTTAAAATTTGTACGAATATTAGAGATTTTTTAAAATATTATTATTTTTATAATTTGTAATTGTTTTTTTCTATTATTAAAGTTTCTTTCTAAAGTGAATATCTCGATTTAAACAAAGAATTTGAGTTGTTTTAATATTTATTACTTTTAATCAATAGTGAATATCTAGTATGAGTTTTTATGAAAATATTATAAGCTTCATTTTGGTTTTTTATTTCCTTCCAGTTAAATGATATAACTTAACAATATAACATATATCGACTAGATATTTGAAATAATTGGATTTTAATATTTTGTCTAGTATGTAATTTTAATTTGTGATTATTTTAGTTGGGTATTTTATAAAGTGTTTTATTCCTAATTATTTCAGTTTAATACAAAATAGCAGTATGTATGGAAGATATATATTTTAAAATCTATAATGAAAAATTTCTTATAAAAAAAAATTATGTTTGATAACTGGAATTTTCTAAAGCTTCTTTTAAAAATGTATATTTAAAAATGTATATTTACGTTTTGTTCAGCGTTATGATCAATATTATATTATGTTTAGTTTTAATCGCCATTGTGAAGTATGATCTATCATGATAGTTCCTTATCAAATTTGAGTTCTGATATAATTAACTTCAAGGTATACTAGTATTTTGTTTATTTTATTAATCTATAATTTGTTTCTATTTTTACAATTTATTATTGTTTGAGAGTGCAAATTATTAATTAAAATAATTATATTTATTTTAGAAGATTTTTATTTTAAGAGATGCTTAATTATTATCACTATATTATTTTGACAGTAGTTTCAATATTTAGCTTTAGATTTAGCAAAAGATAAATAACTATTGTTGATTTGGATATCTTCATTATATAAGTTAATCATTCTCATTGTTCTTTCTGTAATCGATTATTTCATCAGTTAATATTACATTTTATTTATTATTTCTCTTTGTTATTTTATTAATTTTTATAAATTTTGTTGTTATTTATAACTTCTGTGTAACTTAATACATCATCAGGATCTATTTTTATTTTGTTTGTGCTCATAATATTAATTTACGTAATTTATATATTTATATATAAATATATAATCTGATTTTGTATCAACTAAGATAAATAAAAAGCAAAACTAATAGAGTATTTCACATTATGTCGATTATAAGGAGCACGAAATATATATATATATAAATATAATGTAACAGTTTAATGTATTTGTATATATAATATTATAATGAATGATTAAATATCAATTATTCTAAAATGTATGCACTGACTAAAATGTATTCAAGCGACTTAATTGTATGTGTTCAGTTTAATTCAAGTATACACTGTACAGTGTACACTGTACATTGT
>OZ038312.1:6832344-6844844 GCA_964035775.1 Osedax frankpressi | reverse complement strand
TTATACACTTTACTTATAAACGAAAGAGAAAACAATGTATCGGTAAACAGATTTAAAGTCGGCATATCCACTAAACGATTTCAAACTAACTACAATTGCATGTAAAAACTATCCTCGTCCTGTATAGTTATGCATCGGGGTAAAACTCTACAACATAAATTGTACGAGTTATAATTATTAAGTGAATGGATAAATAACATAATTTTATTTTAATTTATTTTATTTTGACAGGTTTAATTAAATCGTTGTAAATCTAATTATATATATTTAACAATAACAATTTTATTAAGTTATTAATTATATTCGTACATTATATTTTAGTCTTTCTAGAAACTTCAACTAACTTATATTAATTATTGTTAATTTAATCAATTCTAAAATGACAAATGAAATTCGTATGTAGAAAGTGGCATCTATAATATATATATATATATATATATATATATATATATATATATATATATATATAGTTATATATATATATATATATATATATATATTAATCTTTATTTATGAGAAAATAATTGATAATTATTTATACATATAGTATTACATGCATTTGTTGTTTACAAATATGCAGGATGAGTATGACATTGCATTACTGAATATAAAAGCCCTTACGTAACTACAGGTGATATCGCAAATGCTAAAGCGTCGACGTAAAGTTCTCCAGAAGCCGGCGGTGAACTCCATCGCGTGTTCAACAATGCAAACCGGAAGTATGACGGCTTGCGGTCAGCAGATCAACGCGTCCGGTACGGTCGTCGCGGTATTGCGTAACAGTCAACATACTTTAGCTCAGAGTCGATTGACCAAGACGGCCGTAGTACTGACGGCGTTCTTCTGCGTGGCTATCGGTCAGTGGTAATTGACTCGAGTATCGAAGGTGATTTATCCCAGCAATCTTAATACTAAATTCGTATGTATAATTATTGGAATCAAACTAATAAATTCAACTTCTTTGCTATATGAAATATATATATTTTAAAAATTATTAAGTATATTTTTAAAATATCACCTATATTATTTTCTGTTTATTTTAAAATAAAAGTAACTTCGTATTTAAGTAATTTCTTACTACGCTGCATTCTTAAACTTAATAGGTATTATTTGTGGTGCAGACTTAATCAATTTGTAACTATTATATAATTCAAGATAATATTTTATTTCATTTTATTAAATTAATAAAAAAAACTAATCCTAGAATATGCATTTTACATGATTTACATAAAAACTTTACATAATCAATCATTATCCCGTAAACTCCATACTCATAAACCCTCTAGACACGCCCCTCTTCTTCATAAACCCTCTAGACACGCCCCTCTTCTTCATAAACCTTCTAGACACGCCCCTCTTCTTCATAAACCTTCTAGACACGCCCCTCTTCTTCATAAACCTTCTAGACACGCCCCTCTTCTTCATAAACCTTCTAGACACGCCCCTCTTCTTCATAAACCTTCTAGACACGCCCCTCTTCTTCATAAACTCTCTCGACACGTCCCTCTTCTTCATAAACCTTCTCGACACATTCATCATCTTTGTAAACCCACTTTTCAAACCCCTCATCCTCATACACCCATTTATCAAGCCCCCATCCTCATAAACCCTCTAGACACGTTCATCTTCTTCATAAACCCTCTCGACACATTCATCATCTTTGTAAACCCACTTTTCAAACCCCTCATCCTCATACACCCATTTATCAAGCCCCCATTCTCATAAACCCTCTAGACACGTCCCTCGTCATCATAGACCCTCTCGACACATTCATCATCTTTGTAAACCCACTTTTCAAACCCCTCATCATCATACACCCATTTATCAAGCCCCCATTCTCATAAACCCTCTAGACACGTCCCTCTTCTTCATAAACCCTCTAGACACATTCATCATCTTTGTAAACACACTTTTCAAACCCCTCATCCTCATACACCCATTTATCAAGCCCCCATCCTCATAAACCCTCTAGACACATCCCTATTCTTCATAAACCCTCTCGACACATTCATCATCTTTGTAAACACACTTTTCAAACCCCTCATCCTCATACACCCATTTATCAAGCTCCCAGCCTCATAAACCCTCTAGACACGTCCCTCTTCTTCATAAACCTACTTAACACGCCCTTCATAAACCTACTTAACACGCCTTTCTTAAACCTACTTAACCGTCTACGTACCTATCCACTCCGTGTCCTATTTAGCGGTTACCCATTCCAATAGGCAATCGGTCCCAGGGTAAATATTTCTCAACAATTCCTTCGCCTCCTAGGCCTGGACAGCTGGACCTATCTATTGGGTAGCATCGGCGCAATGGAGTATGTGTTGGGGTCTCCGCTACAAAGGATCTGTGTTCTCTTTTCCGTCGCCAACTCCGCAATTAATCCGTTCGTTTATGCGGCGTTCATGCCTCGATTTCGTCGCCTCATGTTGCCGTGTAAACGGTACCGGAGCCGTACTTCCGGTCCAGATAACTGCGTTTCGGGAACACGCTCCTCGACCCTATTGGATAGGTCATCCTTTATCAGTCGTCACCGTCACACTAACGCAAATGTCGCTAGGTGACATCGGGGGAGTCGGAGTAGGCAATGGCTGATCTTGTAATAATCTGCAATTTCGATTATTTGATATTTTATGTTTGAAATTAACCTATAAGCTGTAAGATCATTTCATCTAGAACTGAATTACTTTTCGATGATTATGTTTCATCTTACTTCATGCCACCATAATTAGATGTAACCATACAATTGTAGCCATACAATTCCATACATTTACATATAAAACTCAATAAGAAACTAGATTTATGGTGGATCTTGATTTCAACAATCATAAATTCATATCGTTCATTGTTTAAATACAATTAAATACAATTAAATGATAATGTTCATACTCGAAAATTATAATGTAATTAAATATTATACACAATGTAATCTTATAATGTCATTATTGTATAGTGTACCCATTATTATCAACTCACGTTTACACGTCATTTAATTACAATCTCTGATAGATAAATGTTGGTAGCAGAATATTAGAATTCATATACAATAAACTACAGTATTATCAACAGTAAGCCAACAAGATTCTATTTTAATAACTCAAATGTAAATCTATTGTATTCAAGTATAATGAGTGGAAAAAATAAACTAATAATTTGAACAGGAAATTAATTTATTTAAGATGTTGAAACTATTTAATATAAGGTGTAAAGTGTAAGTTGTAAGGTTTAAAGTGAAATTTGTAATGTGTAACGTGTAATATATACGATTAAAGGTAACAGTGTAAGAAATAATGTGTAAGGTGTAAGGTGTAAGGTGTAAAATGATGGTTTAAAGTTTAGGGTGTAAGATGTACTTTGTAAAATATAAGGTATACGGTGTAAAGTATAATATATAACGTGCACAGTGTTAGGTATAAGATATAAGGCACAGTGTATATGATATGATGTGTAATATACTATGTACGGTGTAAGGTTTACCGAGTACAGTGTAAGGTGTATTTAAGATGTACAGTGTAAAATGTAATATGCAAGTTGTATATAGTAATGTATATATTGCATATAGTAAAGAGTAATCCTCCTATGGCGTAATGAATAGATCAATGATGTTACATAATATTGTTTGTAGTTTTAGCATTCCATAGACAGACGTAAGTTTATAAAATATATTTTAAAATATTATTGAAATATAAATAAATTGTTCTGTTCTTTATTTATTCTTTTTCTTATTCTAATATTTTATTATAAATTATCATATGCAACAAATACCGTGCAAATAATTATGAATTATAATTAACCAACTATATTGATAGAGTACAATATTAGTTTTATATTTATAAAAAAACAATTCAAATTAATTTCAAAAACTTCCATTATAGACTTTTTATTAAATACATTGATAATGATATAAAACATATACTTATAAAAATATAATTAATAATTTAATTATACCTGCATACATTTTATACGTTAATCTTTAATATTCTTTAGTTTAATCATCTTGTTGTCAAAACATTGTTATATATTATAGTATAGTATAATAAGACATATATGTGCAGTATAATATAGCATAATTAATATATGTCTATATTTTTTATGTATTTCTATATTATTATTTATTATTTTATAATGTTAAAATCTTAGATTCCTAGACTGTCGTGGGAAACACTATTATATATATAAATATATGTGTATATATATTTATATATTAATATAATTAATATATATAAATATTGATATATATATTTAATATAGTTTATATAAAGTGTACATTGTATATGTGTAAACATGTATTTTCAATCGTCCATATTTATAATTGATTATCAATAATTATATATTTATAAAAATAATTCATCAACCATATTATTTTAATATAGTTACTTGCTAGAAAAAGAATATTTTATAAAGAAATAGTGGATTATCGTAGGCCCTTTATCTAATTTATACTAAATATCGAAATAAAAATAATGAACAAAAAATAATAAATAAAATATTTTTTTAATTTGTACGCATTTGTAAACCAATTTTATCAACATTTAAACACATATTTTTTATTTAATGCATTTCCCTTAATAGTTAGATAATGTTTAAATATAATTAATATTATTAGTTAATATTTATCATATACTTTATACAAATATGTCGAGATATATATGTTTCTATCGGCGTATATCCCAGAACAATTTGTTAAAACAAATTATTAAAATAAAAAGTGATATTTTTTAAGTATAAACATGAGGTGTATTGTTGTACGCAATGTGTCCTGTAGAATTTCTATTGGTTCTCGGGTGTTTGTATATTTAGAAGCGCCGTTACATATTAATGTATATTAATATATATAAAATATATACTTAATATATATAAATCACGTATAGATGGTTTATTTATGAGATTTTAGACATTTATAAGATAAAGTTCATTTAAAATATTATCAATTATACCAAATAAAAAAATTCCTAATTAGGGGAATATCTAGCTGTCAATTAAACTTTTAAATGACACGTATAAGAATTGTAAATATTACGATATTTTTTACGAATTGTAAATATTTACTATAAATATATTTTGATTTGAAACTATATATTACAAACTATATATTACAAACTATATATTACAAACTATACATTACAAACTATACATTACAAACTATACATTACAAACTATACATTACAAACTATACATTACAAACTATACATTACAAACTATACATTACAAACTATACATTACAAACTATACATTACAAACTATACATTACAAACTATACATTACAAACTATACATTACAAACTATACATTACAAACTATACATTACAAACTATACATTACAAACTATACATTACAAACTATACATTACAAACTATACATTACAAACTATACATTACAAACTATACATTACAAACTATACATTACAAACTATACATTACAAACTATACATTACAAACTATACATTACAAACTATACATTACAAACTATACATTACAAACTATACATTACAAACTATACATTACAAACTATACATTACAAACTATACATTACAAACTATACATTACAAACTATACATTACAAACTATACATTACAAACTATACATTACAAACTATACATTACAAACTATACATTACAAACTATACATTACAAACTATACATTACAAACTATACATTACAAACTATACATTACAAACTATACATTACAAACTATACATTACAAACTATACATTACAAACTATACATTACAAACTATACATTACAAACTATACATTACAAACTATACATTACAAACTATACATTACAAACTATACATTACAAACTATACATTACAAACTATACATTACAAACTATACATTACAAACTATACATTACAAACTATACATTACAAACTATACATTACAAACTATACATTACAAACTATACATTACAAACTATACATTACAAACTATACATTACAAACTATACATTACAAACTATACATTACAAACTATACATTACAAACTATACATTACAAACTATACATTACAAACTATACATTACAAACTATACATTACAAACTATACATTACAAACTATACATTACAAACTATACATTACAAACTATACATTACAAACTATACATTACAAACTATACATTACAAACTATACATTACAAACTATACATTACAAACTATACATTACAAACTATACATTACAAACTATACATTACAAACTATACATTACAAACTATACATTACAAACTATACATTACAAACTATACATTACAAACTATACATTACAAACTATACATTACAAACTATACATTACAAACTATACATTACAAACTATACATTACAAACTATACATTACAAACTATACATTACAAACTATACATTACAAACTATACATTACAAACTATACATTACAAACTATACATTACAAACTATACATTACAAACTATACATTACAAACTATACATTACAAACTATACATTACAAACTATACATTACAAACTATACATTACAAACTATACATTACAAACTATACATTACAAACTATACATTACAAACTATACATTACAAACTATACATTACAAACTATACATTACAAACTATACATTACAAACTATACATTACAAACTATACATTACAAACTATACATTACAAACTATACATTACAAACTATACATTACAAACTATACATTACAAACTATACATTACAAACTATACATTACAAACTATACATTACAAACTATACATTACAAACTATACATTACAAACTATACATTACAAACTATACATTACAAACTATACATTACAAACTATACATTACAAACTATACATTACAAACTATACATTACAAACTATACATTACAAACTATACATTACAAACTATACATTACAAACTATACATTACAAACTATACATTACAAACTATACATTACAAACTATACATTACAAACTATACATTACAAACTATACATTACAAACTATACATTACAAACTATACATTACAAACTATACATTACAAACTATACATTACAAACTATACATTACAAACTATACATTACAAACTATACATTACAAACTATACATTACAAACTATACATTACAAACTATACATTACAAACTATACATTACAAACTATACATTACAAACTATACATTACAAACTATACATTACAAACTATACATTACAAACTATACATTACAAACTATACATTACAAACTATACATTACAAACTATACATTACAAACTATACATTACAAACTATACATTACAAACTATACATTACAAACTATACATTACAAACTATACATTACAAACTATACATTACAAACTATACATTACAAACTATACATTACAAACTATACATTACAAACTATACATTACAAACTATACATTACAAACTATACATTACAAACTATACATTACAAACTATACATTACAAACTATACATTACAAACTATACATTACAAACTATACATTACAAACTATACATTACAAACTATACATTACAAACTATACATTACAAACTATACATTACAAACTATACATTACAAACTATACATTACAAACTATACATTACAAACTATACATTACAAACTATACATTACAAACTATACATTACAAACTATACATTACAAACTATACATTACAAACTATACATTACAAACTATACATTACAAACTATACATTACAAACTATACATTACAAACTATACATTACAAACTATACATTACAAACTATACATTACAAACTATACATTACAAACTATACATTACAAACTATACATTACAAACTATACATTACAAACTATACATTACAAACTATACATTACAAACTATACATTACAAACTATACATTACAAACTATACATTACAAACTATACATTACAAACTATACATTACAAACTATACATTACAAACTATACATTACAAACTATACATTACAAACTATACATTACAAACTATACATTACAAACTATACATTACAAACTATACATTACAAACTATACATTACAAACTATACATTACAAACTATACATTACAAACTATACATTACAAACTATACATTACAAACTATACATTACAAACTATACATTACAAACTATACATTACAAACTATACATTACAAACTATACATTACAAACTATACATTACAAACTATACATTACAAACTATACATTACAAACTATACATTACAAACTATACATTACAAACTATACATTACAAACTATACATTACAAACTATACATTACAAACTATACATTACAAACTATACATTACAAACTATACATTACAAACTATACATTACAAACTATACATTACAAACTATACATTACAAACTATACATTACAAACTATACATTACAAACTATACATTACAAACTATACATTACAAACTATACATTACAAACTATACATTACAAACTATACATTACAAACTATACATTACAAACTATACATTACAAACTATACATTACAAACTATACATTACAAACTATACATTACAAACTATACATTACAAACTATACATTACAAACTATACATTACAAACTATACATTACAAACTATACATTACAAACTATACATTACAAACTATACATTACAAACTATACATTACAAACTATACATTACAAACTATACATTACAAACTATACATTACAAACTATACATTACAAACTATACATTACAAACTATACATTACAAACTATACATTACAAACTATACATTACAAACTATACATTACAAACTATACATTACAAACTATACATTACAAACTATACATTACAAACTATACATTACAAACTATACATTACAAACTATACATTACAAACTATACATTACAAACTATACATTACAAACTATACATTACAAACTATACATTACAAACTATACATTACAAACTATACATTACAAACTATACATTACAAACTATACATTACAAACTATACATTACAAACTATACATTACAAACTATACATTACAAACTATACATTACAAACTATACATTACAAACTATACATTACAAACTATACATTACAAACTATACATTACAAACTATACATTACAAACTATATATTACAAACTATACATTACAAACTATACATTACAAACTATATATTACAAACTATATATTATAAACTATATATTACAAACTATATATTACAAACTATACATTACAAACTATACATTACAAACTATACATTACAAACTATACATTACAAACTATACATTACAAACTATACATTACAAACTATACATTACAAACTATACATTACAAACTATACATTACAAACTATATATTACAAACTATACATTACAAACTATATATTACAAACTATACATTACAAACTATATATTACAAACTATATATTACAAACTATACATTACAAACTATATATTACAAACTATATATTACAAACTATATATTACAAACTATATATTACAAACTATATATTACAAACTATATATTACAAACTATATATTACAAACTATATATTACAAACTATATATTACAAACTATATATTACAAACTATATATTACAAACTATATATTACAAACTATATATTATAAACTATATATTGTAATGACTAAGTACAACAATTGCATATATTATTGTTTGGGTATCTAAAATATATATACACGAAAATATAAATATATATATATAGTATTTTTCACCGATATAATTTTAACAATTACATATATTTATATATACTAATATACTCTGATAAATGAAATAATCATATATATGTGTGTATGTGTAATTTAATGCATGGCATCAACAATATATTATAAATTATAATACAAAATAATGGTCAAATTTGGATTAAATTATATAATCTGAATTTGATTTTTTAATATAATTTAAAATTATAATAACATAAATAAGTAATATATTATGATATATTGCATATATATATAGTATATAGCCTATATATAAAATACAAATTAGATTTTACATAGTTAATTTATTAAATATATTATCTATATATATTCAAAATTCTTTTTTTACGCCCACATATGAATATAAATTATTCCTAAAATATAATAATATATTTAAATTTAACAGACATCTTTTAAATAGCATAATAATTGTAATATATATTACTAATCTTTTGTTATATAAATTATATTTTATATTCATTTACAAAATTAATTACAAAGAAAATAATCTAGGTCATGAACCCCATACAAATTTGCAGCAGGACAAATTGCGCACGACAATATGTAAATGTACATATTCATATTTATAAAAAGAATAAAATATTTTTTATTTAATTATCTATATAATATTGATTATCATAATCTATATTAAATTAACAATATGTAAAATATTTAAATTGTGGCTCAAGTTATTATTTCAAAAATAATTTAATTTTAATTTTTATAATTACTTTGGCTTAACAATATTATAATCTATAGTGTATGTAAAATAAAGATTAACATTTCACGTTGAAAAACACATTACTATGATGCTGCTTAAATATGGCGCGGTATAATGTACGCCATTATGTTTGAGATATGCAGAATATAATACTACATACTTAAAAATCGTAGTTCGTATTTGTCCTATAGGAACACATAAGTATGATTGGTTGGCTTTGTTTGGTTCGCTTACGAAAATTATTTATTGCAAATCCTGTCAATGATCCCTAAATGAATATAAAATTTAAAAATATGGCGGCTGAACAGAACTACAGTCGTAGAATTGTTATCAAACCAACGATTATATAATAAAAAGTTTCCAAATAAAGTAAAATTTAAACGATATTTTATGTATCGAAATCAAATCGGAAATAAAAATTAAATGTATGCTGTGGAAATTAGGATTAATATGCCTTCTTTCGGAGTTAGGTTTCTTCTCTGGGAATCAGGTACTTTCTCTGCAAATTCCGGAATGTTATTTATAATAGTTACATCTGTAATATGCGAGTCTACTAGAAGTCAGAGCGTTTTCACGTCGTTGCACGCGAATATTTCGTTTAATTTCGCGTATTTCACCTCCAAGTTGGAAATGGGTCCGAAGGTGAAGGTCACCTTGTTGTAGTACGTACCGGTGCTAATGAGGCGTACCACACTGTTCTTACACATCAGAGGTGTAGTGAGTACCTCTGTGAAAGGCGAGAATTTGAAATTGATAAATAGAAAGCATTGGAGTATCGTAGTTTTAATAGACCCCGCCCAAATCGTAGCGAACTACCGATTGTGGGCCCTGGAGCTCCACGAATTGGTTGCACTAACCCGGAGTCTGGGAGTAACCGCAATACTCTGCAACTACGTTAATTCGTCTAGTATCCACTGAACTTCCGCTCATCAGTATTAGATAATCGTGGTTACCGGCCTGAGACCTGAAACACTGTTATTCTGACGATTAAAAGAGTCGAACGAGTTTTTTAAATACTTGTATTCTATAGAACATATATACAAAACTAGGAACCTGAGCGATAATATAATTTTTTTATGTCAGATAAAATTTGTACATGATTGGAGCTAGTGTATTTTAATATATTATATATTTACGTTACATATATTTAATAATTAAATAATTAGATTTGCTAAATTTATTTAATTGCATACATAAATGGATTCTCGTATGTGATTGGAGGTATTATATTTTAATATATCACATATATGGAATATATATTTAATGATAAAATAATTGAAGTTGCTAAATTTATTTAATTGCAAACATAAATAGATTCACGTATGATTTTAGGCGAACATTACAAATGAATTATCTATACATTTAATACTTACTTGCGTATATTTAATACATGTAATGGTTATTAATCGTTATTAATAGTTATTAATAATTATTTGATCATATTTTATATTCTTTATAGTATTTAAATATAGATGGTGAATATTGTTTTATATTTGTTTATATGTGTTTATTGAAATATACTTATCATTGATATATTTTATTCTTGCAATTATTTTTTGTGATTAAATATAAATAGACGTATATATATGTATATATTTGTACACACACACACACGTATGCTAAACATTGCACTCACATATTATATTTTATAAACTTCATATAAAAAAATAGTTTTCAATGATTTAGTATCTCTTATAAATAATATTACTTTTAAATTAAATAACATAACTTGAAGTAATTATTTATATTAATAAATGCATTTTTAAAACTTAAATCTCGATTGTAGGTATTCAATTTAAATATATTTCAATTAAATATCAACATATTTCTCTGTACTAGGTGTATTTTGGTTTTTAGATAACTTCGGCCTTTATTATGAAGTGGGCGTGATTTATAAAGTGGGCGTATTTGTTGAAAAGTAACCTTACTACTGTGAAATCGTTTCTCGTTGGAGTCGAATTCTATTCGGTACTGGCGTTCAGACGCGTCGTTGCTGACGGGGCGTTTCTTGATCTTGGACACGCCCACGTCGAGTTGAAGCACGCGTACCGTTTGCTCGGACAGTATATTCACCGTACAGTTAACAGCACGCCCATGGTTACTGATAGTATGAGTTCCGGAAGTCTTCATCATCAGGACATTACATGCT
>OZ038312.1:6825202-6832144 GCA_964035775.1 Osedax frankpressi | reverse complement strand
ACAGGCAGCAGATCCCGCAAACTCTAGATTATTAACCCTGAACATGACATATTATTGCCCTGTTGCATACAGTGTAGAGTTTACCAACACCACTTCCTATGGGTCGTCGGGAGGGCTCGAGATGCTACAGGTCAGTTGGGGTCACGGGATAGGAGGGGGTCATTGAGCCACGATGTCAAGCTGTTTAATAGAGTAGTGTCTATATTGAAATCTGTATAAGAAAATTGTACGTCATTTAACGTTAAAAACCGAGATGGATGGTGGAGAAATTGTAAATAAATGTTTAGTTAAGTAAAGGGCTATATTGGACTAGTATACGTTGAATGGGTATATTAGATTCATCCGCTGTAAAGTTATTGATATCCGTAAATCTCAAAATGAAAATGACGATTTTAAAAATATTCATTTATTTTAATAAATAATAAGGTAAAGAATAATAAGGATTACATTTTTAAAAAAGAATGTTACTTTTAATGTATCGAGAGTAAGATAGTTACAAGCAATATATATGTTGATAACGCATAGTGTTATGCCATTTAAATGATTAGTATATGAAGAGATAAGTCAGTAAGTAATTTTAATAATATCGTGTTGCATGATGTCGTATTTTATAATGTCGTATTGCATAACGTCGTATTGCCTAATGTCATATTGTATTGTATTATAACCTCGATTGCATTGCAAATTGTTTTTAATTTCTTATTTTAATCGTAGTCACGCCCACACAGATTTTTTGTCGTTCGTGTACCAATAATCACTATAATTTGGAGAGATCGCAGGCAATTTTGGATAGAACTCAATCGCGCATGAAATTCGTCGATTGCATCGAGGTTCGTTGTTGCATTCCAAGCCTACTGTTACGTAATAATAATTGTTTCAACATGGCTATACGCAGCTAAACCAATTACATAATAATCATCTATGGGAAAATATCAATTCGATATTTAGTTATATTCATTATTACGATTATGATATCGCAATACAAATTATGTTTAATAAACTGAATGATTACGATTTATATTTGAACTGTGACCTCTGACGCCACAGTGTCCGTATGGAGCCTACTGCATGGGAGGTATAAATAATAGCCCTGGATTCTGGGGTGTAGCTGAACAGCAAGTCGTCGGAATGTATACTTGTCCCCAAGGTTACTGCGACGAGGTTGGTTTCGAGTGTACATTAGGTTCTTCTTTCAATTTGTACTCGTTGCGAGGTTATTCTGACGTGACTCGGAGGTCATATGTTAGGTAATGTTCGGACTACAATAGGTATTATGATAATGTCGATATGTAAACATAAGTTAATATTGGTCAACACCAGGTCTATGGAATAGCCTCGTTAGCCTCGAGTATAACAATAGCACGAAGAACTGTTCATGGTCATTTGCCAGGCGGTTCGCGTGCGCCATGCGTACGATGTAACAGGTAAACGCGTCCCGTCCCAACAGAACCGAGCGTCCACCATTGCGTACGACGTCTGCGCGCCGGGCCGTGGCGGGCGTCTGTGCGGGCGTTGCGACGTCGGCACCTCTGAACTACTTTTCACCACCGACTGCGTACCCAACTCCGAGTGCACGGGCCGTTACGACCTGCTGATCGCCCTAGCGGTCTACGGAGCGCTGTACGTCGCCTTCTTCGCCTTCGAGTACGACTACGAGAGATTCGTCGACGATACGGTGAAACGAACGGGATTCCGTCGGAGGGGAGCTGCCGGCGACGACGATGAACTCGCCATCTCCGATACCGGATACTTTCAGATCTTCATGTACTACATACAGACCGCGGCGTTGCTAAAGGTTCGCGTGGGGTGTACTCGTGTGTGCGGTGTGTGCGGTGGGTGCCGTGCACTCCGGCGAGTGTGCGGTTGGTGCCGTGCACTCCGGCGAGTGTGCGGCCGGTATTCGTTACTCCTACCTACTCTCAACTACTCTCTCTTACTCTCACTAACTATCACTAACTCTCACTTACTATTACTTACTCTCTCTTAATCTCACTTATTCTCACTTACTCTCACTAACTATCACTAACTCTCACTTACTATTACTTACTCTCTCTTAATCTCACTTATTCTCACTTACTCTCACTAACTCTCACTAACTCTCACTAACTCTCACTAATTCTCACTTACTCTCTCTTACTCTCACTTACTCTCACTTACTCTCACTTACTCTCTCACTTATTCTCACTTACTCTTACCTACTTTAACATTCTCACTTACTCTCACTAACTCGCACTTACTCTCACTTACTCACACTAACTCTCACTTACTCTCACTTACTCTCACTTACTCTCTCTCTCTCTTAATCTCACTTATTCTCACTTACTCTTACCTACTTTAACATTCTCACTTACTCTCACTAACTCTCACTTACTCTCACTTACTCTCACTAACTCTCACTTACTCTCACTTACTCTCTCTCTTAATCTCACTTATTCTCACTTACTCTTACCTACTCTAACATTCTCACTTACTCACACTAACTCTCACTTACTCTCACTTACTCTCACTTACTCTCTCTTTCTTAATCTCACTTATTCTCACTTACTCTTACCTACTTTAACATTCTCACTTACTCTCACTAACTCTCACTAACTCTCACTTACTCTCACTTACTCTATCTCTCTTAATCTCACTTATTCTCACTTACTCTTACCTACTTTAACATTCTCACTTACTCTCACTAACTCTCACTAACTCTCACTTACTCTCACTTACTCTCTCTCTCTCTTAATCTCACTTATTCTCACTTACTCTTACCTACTTTAACATTCTCACTACCTCTCACTAACTCTCACTAACTCTCACTTACTCTCACTTACTCTCTCTCTCTCTTAATCTCACTTATTCTCACTTACTCTTACCTACTTTAACATTCTCACTTACTCTCACTAACTCTCACTTACTCTCACTTACTCTTACTTACTCTATCTCTCTCTTAATCTCACTTATTCTCACTTACTCTTACCTACTTTACATTCTCACTTACTCTCACTAACTCTCACTTACTCTCACTTACTCTCACTTACTCTCACTTTCTCTCTCTTAATCTCACTTACTCTCACTTACTCTCACTTACTCTCTCTCTTATTCTCACTTATTCTCACTTACTCTTACCTACTTTAACATTCTCACTTACTCTCACTTACTCACACTAACTCTCACTTACTCTCACTTACTCTCACTTACTCTCTCTCTCTTAATCTCACTTATTCTCACTTACTCTTACCTACTCTAACATTCTCACTTACTCACACTAACTCTCACTTACTCTCACTTACTCTCACTTACTCTCTCTCTTACTCTCACTTACTCTCACTAACTCTCACTAACTCTCACTTACTCTCACTTACTCTCTCTTAATCTCACTTATTCTCACTTACTCTTACCTACTTTAACATTCTCACTTACTCAAACTAACTCTCACTTACTCTCACTTACTCTCTCTCTTAATCTCACTTATTCTCACTTACTCTTACCTACTTTAACATTTTCACTTACTCACACTAACGCTCACTTACTCTCACTAATTCTCACTAACTCTCACTTACTCTCACTTACTCTCACTTACTCTCTCTCTCTTAATCTCACTTATTCTCACTTACTCTTACCTACTTTAATATTCTCACTTACTCTCACTAACTCTCACTTACTCTCACTTACTCTCACTAACTCTCACTTACTCTCACTTACTCTCTCTCTTAATCTCACTTATTCTCACTTACTCTTACCTACTCTAACATTCTCACTTACTCACACTAACTCTCACTTACTCTCACTTACTCTCACTTACTCTCTCTTTCTTAATCTCACTTATTCTCACTTACTCTTACCTACTTTAACATTCTCACTTACTCTCACTAACTCTCACTAACTCTCACTTACTCTCACTTACTCTCTCTCTCTCTTAATCTCACTTATTCTCACTTATTCTTACCTACTTTAACATTCTCACTTACTCTCACTAACTCTCACTAACTCTCACTTACTCTCACTTACTCTCTCTCTCTCTTAATCTCACTTATTCTCACTTACTCTTACCTACTTTAACATTCTCACTTACTCTCACTAACTCTCACTAATTCTCACTTACTCTCACTTACTCTCTCTCTCTCTTAATCTCACTTATTCTCACTTACTCTTACCTACTTTAACATTCTCACTTACTCTCACTAACTCTCACTAATTCTCACTTACTCTCACTTACTCTCTCTCTCTCTTAATCTCACTTATTCTCACTTACTCTTACCTACTCTAACATTCTCACTTACTCTCACTAACTCTCACTTACTCTCACTTACTCTCACTTACTCTCTCTCTCTCTTAATCTCACTTATTCTCACTTACTCTTACCTACTTTACATTCTCACTTACTCTCACTAACTCTCACTTACTCTCACTTACTCTCACTTACTCTCACTTACTCTCACTAACTCTCACTTCCTCTTGCATATAGTTGTGTATATTCCTATATTACCTCTAGATTTCTCTCGCCAGGTCGTGATAATAATAGCTCCCGACTCTAAGCACCCACACCTTAAAAGACCAGGGAGTGTGGTGCCTGCATGGGTCACCGATACCTTCAGTTCGATCGTGTCCTTCGAATTCGTTCCGTTCATGAAACGTTCCTGTATCGCCAAGGATCTTACACCCGTGGAGAAGAGGAGTTACCAGGGGTAGGTGTAGGCACATTATCAGCGAGGGTCGTGTCCAATTCATTTGTGGACGTACCATCAGTCTAAGTAGAGTACTTATGTGTCGCCATAATCCAAATAAGTATCTCCAACTAATCTGGTAACAACATACATTATAGTCGTTAACCCAGCCTAGTTCCTCGATGATTACTAGTTCCTGTATATCTATACACCCTCCCCGTATTACTATACCACCTTCACGATAATAAAGCCACCATATCCGACCTCCAGGGCATATATTATCTACTTATTCATCGTGTTGGTCATATTCTACCTGATCAACATATTGTGTTCTGGATATCGTAAAGGAAAACCGCCATTAATAGGAGCTCTCTTTATGAACGAACGTCTGCTTATGACGTTCATTTCGCTGTTTATATACACCTACCAGGTCAGGCGTGTGGCGTGTGTTTGTCAGGCGTGTGGCGTGTGTTTGTCAGGCGTGTGGCGTGTGTTTGTGTGGCGTGTGGCGTGTGTTTGTCAGGCGTGTGGCGTGTGTTTGTCAGGCGTGTGGCGTGTGTTTGTCGTGAGTGCGTTTGGCGTGAATAATGTAACCAGATTGTGCGTGAGTGCGGGTGTATTTACGTATGTCTGTGTTCGTGCCTGTATTTGTATTATATTGCATGAGCGTGTATGCCATACCCATGCATATAGTGAATATATGTTTCGTGAATGTATAAGTCACGAGTATATTCGTAAATATGTTTGTTTATTCGTGTATACGCGTATGTACGCGTAAGTATGCGTGTGTATCCGCGTGTATGATTATGATGCGTATTGTTGCATAACGTATGCGTGTGTATTCGTTTGTATGTTACGCGATGTATGAGCAATGTGAGTGTTAGAAATATTCATAGAATAAGTATGTATGGTATAAGTGAGTGGATTTACCGGCAACTCCAATTGATGAGGTCAACCGATTTATCCGCCTATAATGTCACCTTCCAGTCCATTGTTTTATCTCACTCGACACGCCCATATAACATTACCTGATATGCCTACAGGAGATAGCTGAGAATGCATTGTCTCTCTTAAACTGCACTACGGTATCTGGAAAGCAAGTTCTTTTTTACGATGGCAATGTGGAATGCATGCAGGTGAGTAAGTGATGGAATCGTGCGAAGTTTGAGTTTAGGGAATGGAAATATAGGTAACGGAGTATGGGGAAAAGGGGGGTATACAGCAACGGAAATAATACATTTATTTGTTGCTTTTAAGACAAGTTTAGAGAAGCGTATAGTAGGTGAATATATGTTTTAGGATATTTGAAAGAGATTAGGGTGAAGTGTATAGGATAGAAACTTGTGAGATTAATAATAAAGTTATGATGTTATGATGATGATATTAGAGAAAGGGGATTTAGGATGGTGAAATAAGAGAAAGACGAGATGGGCAAAAATAGGGAAGAGTAGGATTTTTAAAATTAGTAGAATATATTGTGAAAATAAATGTCCTTGGGAAATATGTAAACAAGAAAATATGGAGATATGGTGAGACGAAATATGACACGAGTTGAAAGAATAAATTGAAATTGTTCCCATGGAAGAGATAAAATGTTTCGCATGATGATTGTGGGTAGTATTTAAAATGTAAATAAAGTTGTGATTCTGTCAGAAGTAATCGTTAGTAAACGATGATTAACTGACTAGTGGATGGTTTACGACGGAGTATAAGAGGATTGGTATTAGTGAATGTTGGGATAAACTAATTGGTGTTAAGTTGAATAAATGTTATACTTAGTACAATATCAATAGCTCCTGATAGGTTTTACGTTAAGGATATATCAATAAAAGAATAAAATCTAAATCTATTATGCAACGAATCAAAACTTGCATCAAAACATTATATAATAAATCCGCCTACCATCTACCCCCGCCTATTCCCTGAGTAACATGTTCCTCGTTGCAGTATTGGCAGTACCTGGTGGTTGTTGGAGTATGCGTATATATTCTACCGTTCTTCGTGGTGCTCCTCGTCGGTCCGAGTCTATTGCAGTCCGGCCGGATATCGATATCATATTTCATGTTGTCTTTTGTATTCCCGTTGTTTTTCGCGGGGCACATGATCTTTTCGTTCGCGAGGATGGTTCATAAATCTTCCCATTCGGTTCGTACTTCTGATTATATTTCAAAAAATTAGTCGTAATAATTACCGTACTAGCGAAACCGCATATAAAACCTGCGACTCTCTGACGGCATTCTCTCTTCCCCACTAAGGACACCCTTAATAACTTATCCGCCACTCTCCCACA